>OZ010683.1:3390389-3990389 GCA_963932265.1 Thymelicus lineola | reverse complement strand
ATATGCGTATTCCGCCAAATTTACTGTAATTTTTAGAGAGTGCAGAGTTAAACATTAAATACAATTAGAACATTGACCGTTGTCCACACTGGCAACGATAAACGAATAACTTACAATGTTAAATATGGGAGAAGGTTGTTTTTATAAATAAAAACAATGTCACACATGGTCTGGTGGGATAAATTCGGATCTTATTTTCGATATAGGCAAGTTATATGCTTTAATTCCAGAGCATAATTTAAGGCATTTGTTAATAAAAATTCTGTATTTTTTTTTAATTTAATAAAAACTGTCACTTAAGTTTATTGATATTTTTATACAAATAAAGATATTTCATTTAATTTCATATCAATAACAATATTTTCCGTTTAAGCATAAAATATTCTGCACCATCTAGTATATTGTGTTTTACCTCTAGGTTTAGAAGATGCTTAAAAATAATCTTTGGAGTGAGACGCTTAGTGGATGCTATAACAAGAATCCTTAGAGTATAGGAATATTATTACTCTAAGCAAGAATCAATGACGTCCACTCCGAAGTATGGAAGCTCATAAATAGATGAGTGTATTATAATTATAATATCTTCTCACTAACGATTACCTCCACAACCTACTCTATCCATTCGGATCTTTGATTGGATCATACCGTTACATTTGCGGAGCTTTGTTCTGAGTTTGTTTTCAATTTTCATCGTTTATCGTACGTCGGTTGATGGTATGACTCGGTCTTTATCAAGCCACAATAATTTAATCTTCTTTCTACATTTCGTTCATACAAAAGCCAACTTGGTGGCTCACTTTGCATACTAATAATAATATGTTGATATGTTAGTTTTTACTTTATGTATGTTTACCACTTATTTTTCATCCGATGTTTTGTTTAGTTTTTAAAAGATCTTTATTTATAAAATAGTTCACAAGATATCCATTTACAACAACTTACAAATATTGCAATAATTGCACTCGTAAGTATAAGAAACGTTACGTAGGCTAATAGCGCCTCTTTAAACAATCACAATATTTATTATTTCATTTTGATCTTAGGATTATAAACCTATTTTAACAAAGTTAAGCAATAATAATTTTGGTAATGAAAGGTTTCATAAGATGGCCATTTAATTTAGACAATTTTCATCCAATAGAAAGTACGAAAAGACAAATTTCGTTCGGTAAATTTTATCGATCATAGAAATTGCTTGCCCATATGTTATGAGTATGATGTGTAAATCAGTGGGGAAGGATTAGTGGAAAACTAAGGATCATATATTTTCCTACCATAGGCAATTATATTATATTTATTAAACATCATTGACCATAGGCCTAAGAATATTCAAGCATTTGCTACGCTATACCTACGTACTCTTACTTTAATGGGTTGGAATAATTTTAATGGTAATAGTAAAGATAATTTTATAATCATCGCATAATTATCAATGCTACTAATGAGCCTTATTAGAACCAATAAAAATCCTTCAATCTCGCAACCGCTCTCGTTACCCATTACTGTTAAGTATTATATAATAATGTGTATTAAAACTTATTAATCCCGAACACCAGTTCTTCATTCAAACTTAATGGAATCCTTATAGTTACTATAAAGTTTAAATTGCGCTGTACCCTAACATGTTCGCACAATACTGGATACTTATTTATGTCCTCCATAAACAACTTAAGTCGGTAGGAGTTAAATAGATCTCGCCTCTGCCGTATGAATGGATCGAACATCTGTGTTGGCAGCTGGGAGCGCACGCGCCGCTCTTGAAGTAACATTAGCTATCCTTTACTATTCAATATGGAATAGAAATATTATTACTCTAGCTGTTTGGCCGTTGAGATTATTATTTCTGAATGTGACAGATAATCTATAAGTATTTATTTAATGTTATAGCGACTATTGTTGAAAGCATCGCAGTATCGAATGTAATTAGGAATATGGGTTTTAAATTTGCATCTTTTAAAGTATCTCATTTATGTAATAATAACTTAACGTTGTATGGTTTAAAATCGACGGTTACTAAAAAATATTTTCTGTTTGTCATCGGTAAAAAACATATAATACATAATCTGTTCTGATTTTCTGAAGGTTACTTTGATAGAATACTTCTTCCCGTAACTTGGCATTATGGCTGAAATAGCAGTTACCTCCGAGGTATATTTCTTGAGGAATTATATTCCGAACACGATTCTAAAACTTAACAACTATTAGTACCGGAAAGTGCGACAAGTGACCCAGTGACAGTGTATGTATTTCTTTTCTGTTACAACTTCTAAGTGCTCAAGAGTCACGGTCATCTTTACCCCAGGTATATGGTAGCTTTGTGCCAAAAGATACTAGGCCTTGTAAGGTAGATTAATTTATGGTAATTTTAGGATCTCCTTAAAACGAGTCCCTTCCACCTTGTGCAAGAAGTACTGAACACATTCATACAAGATTCATAGTCCTTCCAATATGCGCCAGATGTTTGCAAATACATATTTTAGTGCGTAGGAATTCCACATAAACCAAAGTGACCTCTAATAGACGCAATAGGTTCAATAATATATATTCAAGATTTCCCACACGTTAAACTGCTCAAGAGCGAGAGAGGGAGACAGATACTGTTTCCAGTTTTTCTTACCAGACGGTTTCCATAGCCGACAAAAACGATTTCAAGTAGCTAACTCCTTCCACAAACCGCGTTAAAGAACTTCGTTCCAGAAAGCCGGTGGAAACTTTAAAAAACCGGGTGTAAGGATAAATGGCACAGACAGAGACAGCCAAGTGTCCTGTCCGGTGCGAATGGTGCAGGACAAGACATCTGCGCGGACAGCTGTTGTGCGCACGCGCCGACGCTTTGCAATGCGCCACGCGCAAGATGGCTTCTCAATAGAAATAGTTTTTGTCACTATTAGGTACAAAGAAAATGTTATTATTTTCTTTCAACAGTGTATGTATTTGATATTTTCTAGGCTCAGACATATGTACTTATACGTTAAGAGTTAGTCGTAGCCAAGAATAAACTTTTAAGACGAAAAAAAACTTTTTGGTTCATTGCGTTGACTTGATTTCTTCACAGCTCCAGGGGATTGCGTATTGAATATTCCATCCACGAGATCGTGGCAATGGGAGTATTAGCCAGATATGAAACCCTAAAGATAATAATATCCATAATGGCCTGAAATATGTAGCAGTAGAGCAAACCCTAGCCAACCCAAATATTGTAAGTAATACTGGACGAAGGCCTACGACAGTCCGACCTGAGTTTACGACAGCTATCTAATTATGCCCAAGACCGACGTCTTAACGTGCCCTCCGAAGTACGGAAGTGATGTGACTATTTTCTCTGACGCCATACACCATACAAAAATTATGCTATTGTTTTCCCTACCCCTTTCTTAGATACTGCGTATAGACCATATGCCCATGGATTTTCGCAAAGTAACTTTTGATACTGTTATCTGTTATATTAAAGTTGTTGTTGTATCATTGTTTGTTTTGTTAAAAAAAAAACTAGTCTGCTACATATCTAAATTGATGTAGGTGCTAACTATAAAGATCTACGATAATGTAGCAACGATGCCTGTAAGTTGTATGGACAGCAAATGAAGGTGTTCGATATACAGACTTCGTTAGTTAATTCTTAACATGTGGAACTTCTGTAATATTCGGTAGGTTGACCATAATCTGTGACGGAATATCAAGGATATTTAAGGAACGAAGTAAAGATCATAGTGGACTTGATTCATAATAAAATTAAGTTAGTAGATTGGATTGCTTCCCAATATCCATATATTAATAAAATGATTTAAGATAAAACGTAACAATATTAGAGCACTGGATCATTTTACTTATATACTGAGCCGAGGTGTTGATACGCCAAACGCATCTAAACTCTCTAAAGAATACAACCTGGACATCCAACAGTGTCCACAGTGCAACCTGATGGTGACAGTGGTGACCTGACCAAGGGCATAAGTAACACCAAATGCATCACCGATACATTGCTATTTGTTAGTCGAGAAAGAAGAGCCAGGTAGTGCCCGCCCCCCGTTCAACGAATTCCCTACCTATCTGTTCTCAAATCGTTTTGTTGTATTTTTGATCCTTTATTTGACGTGGATAATGCTAGAAAGCTCTATTTCTCAGAATAAGAAATAAAGAATCTCTCTAATTAAAGACGCAAACTTTTTTCTTTTTCTTCTCTCTTTCTTGACCGGTAAAACATCAGTGATGCATTTGGGGTCACTGATATCCATGAGCAACGGAAGCTATTTACCATCACCACCAAGCTATAATACCATCAGGTGGATCAGCACAGCAGCTCGTTTGTCGCCTATTTTCTTTAAAAAAAGTCTTAGTTCCTGTAGATTTCATTTAGCAATTAAAAAACAATATTAAAGTAGACTTCCTACTCAATATTATCGTATGGTAACCTTACATTTTAAAGAGGTGGCAGATGCATGCATGCATGATCACGTGCAAAGGACGGTCGGCGACCTTTCTACATTACGTCGAAGTTCTTTAAAATATTCCTATCCTTATATCTTTTTGTATACGAGTAATACCTACTAGCTGGCCTGAAGCACTATAGTTTTGAAGACCACGCGAGTATGATGTAAATTTATTTCCGTTACTATTATAAATTATTATTATAAATTTATATTATTACTAGGAAATCCCCCTCGCTTCGTTTCGGGAAAAATAGTAAAAAAAATATAATATAGCCTATGTCACCCGGGGATAGTGTAGCTTCCCAACAGTGAAATAATTCTTCAAATCAGTTCGGTACTTTCGGAGCCTATTCAATGCAAACAAACAATCAAATCTTTTCTCTTTATAATATTAATATACATAGATGTGTTACTTTATCAAGAGACACAATCGTGTCTAAGCACCAAAGTACACTTACAACATTATTGTTGTATTGACACAAGTCTCTATTTTCCCGAAACCTAGTTAACATATACCAACACAACAACTCACCAAATTTTTAATTCCATATATTTAATTATTAGCGAAACTTCAACACTTTTTACATTCTCTTATCATTTTGTTTATTAATTGTTTCCATAAAACACTAAAAATTATTTCCATCTTTCAATTATTTAATTCTTTTCAGCGACCAAAATTTTTGCAAATTTTTGCTACCTCCGTTTTGGGATTCCTGAGAAATATTTTTACTAATTTTGGATGAATTTTTCTACAAGGTTGGTATTAAATATTTCGATATTAGTATGGTTGTGACCACAGATATGCTTAATAAGTAGATAGCGTATACAGATTATATACTGAATGCTTGTATTCATGGATAAAGTAGTGGAACTGGATCACAAATTCACAATCATGGATATTACTCTAACTGGATACATAACTTCGTAAAGGTACTTGAAAACGGATGACGTTTGAAGGGTGGGGGGAGAGGGGGTAATTATGAAGAAGGGGATGAATTTATTGAATTACGCGAGCATACCCATGTGGGATATCAAATGAAAGGGCTTGATTTGTGTATTAAAAATTGGCTGATTGAAGGGTGGAGGGGGGTAGTTATGAGGAAGGGGATGAATTTATTAAATAACGCGAGCATACCCGTGTGGGATGTCAAATGAAAGGGCTTGATTTGTGTATTAAAAATTAGCTGTTAGAAGTGGGGAGGGGGGGGGGTTAGTTATGGAGAAGGAGATGAATTGATTGTATTACACGAACATACCCGAGTGGGATATCTAGTGAAAAGGCTTGACTTGTGTATTAAAAAATTGGCTGTTTGAAGGGTGGGGAGGAGGGGTAGTTATGGGGAAGGGGATGAATTTATTGAATTACGCGAGCATACCCGAGTGGGATATTAAATGAAAGGGCTTGATTTGTGTATTAAAATTGTCTGCTTGAAGGGTGGGAGGGTAGTTATGGGGAAGGGGATGAATTTAATGAATTCCGCGAACATACCCGAGTGGGGTATCAAATGAAAGGGTTTGATTTGTGTATTAAAAAATTGGCCGTTTGAAGGGTGGGGGGTGAAGTTGATGAATTTATTGAATTACGCAAACATACCTAAGTGGGATATCAAATGAAAGGGCTTGATTTGTGTATTAAAAACTGGCTGTTTGAAGGGTGGGGGGGGGGGGTAGTTAGGGGGATGAATTTATTGTATTACACGAACATACCCGAGTGGGATATAAAATGAAACGACTTGATTTGTGTATTACAAAATTGTCTGTATAAAGGGGGTAGGGTGGTTATGGGGAAGTGGATGAATTTACTGAATTCCGCGAACATACCCGAGTGGGATATCAAATGAAAGGGTTTGACTTGTGTATTAAAAATTGGCTGTTTAAAGGGTGGGGTGGGGGGTAGTTATGGGGAAGGGGTGAATTTGAATTGAATTCCGCGAACATACCCGAGTGGGGTATCAAATGAAAGGGTTTTATTTGTGTGTTACAAAATTGGCTGTTTGAAGGGTGGGGGGTGAAGGAGATGAATTTATTGAATTACGCAAACATACCCGAGTGGGATATCAAATGAAATGGTTTGACTTGTGTATTAAAAATTGGCTGTTTGAAGGGGGGGCGGGTAGTTATGGGGAAGGGGATGAATTTATTGAATTACGCGAGCATACCCGAGTGGGATATCAAATGAAAGGGCTTGATTTGTGTATTAAAAAATTGGCTGTTTGAAGGGCGGGGGGGGGGGGGGGTTAGGTAGTTATGGAGAAGGTGATGAATTTATTGTATTACACGAACATACCCGAGTGGGATATCTAGTGAAAAGGCTTGACTTGTGTATTAAAAAATTGGCCGTTTGAAGGGTGGGGAGGAGGGGTAGTTATGGGGAAGGGGATGAATTTATTGAATTACGCGAGCATACCCGAGTGGGATATGAAATGAAAGGGCTTGATTTGTGTATTAAAATTGTCTGCTTCAAGGGTGGGACTGGGAGGGTAGTTATGGGGAAGGGGATGAATTTATTGAATTACGCGAACATACCCGAGTGGGATATCAAACGAAAGGGCTTGATTTGTGTATTAAAAAATTGGCTCTTTGAAGGGGGGGCGGTAGTTATGGAATTCCGCAAACATACCCGAGTGGGGTACCAAATTAAAGGGTTTGATTTGTGTACTACAAAATTGACTGTTTAAAGGGGGGTGGTTATGGGGAAGGGAATGAATTTACTGAATTCCGCAAACATACCCGAGTGGGTTATCAAATTAAAGGGTTTGATTTGTGTATTACAAAATTGGCTGTTTAAGGGTGGGGGGTGGGGGGTTGTTATGGGGATGGGGATGAATTTACTAAATTCCGCGAACATACCCGAGTGGAGTATCAAATGAAAGGGTTTGATTTGTGTATTACAAAATTAGCTATTTAAAGGAGGATTAGTTATGGAGAAGGGGATGATTTTACTGAATACCGCGAACATACTCAAATGGGGTATCAAATAAAAAGGTTTGATTTGTGTATTACAAAATTGGCCGTTTGAAGGGGTGATAGTTATTGGGAAGGGGATGAATTTACTGAATCCTGCGAACACACTGCGTACAAAAAGATATGAAATCCGAACAAAAACAGCTTCACTGTAAAAAAACCGCACCAAGTACACTTCAAATTATAGTTACAAAAATGATAATTAAATTTTTACAAAAAATTATGAAATCAAAAAAAACCCAAGTACATCATCGTTTTAGATTAGAAAAAAAATTTTGCTGGAAAAAGTTAAAAAAATGGTGTACTTGGTGTGCATTATACTTTATAGTACGCGCTTTTTTCAAATAATCTTAAATTAATTAAAAATTTAAAAAATCCCCGACAGTTTTATTAACACTAAACATAGCTAAGAACACTCGAATAAGTCACCTTTCAGACAAAAAAAGACGAATACAAAATTGGTTCATCCGTTTGGAAGCTACAATATCACAGACAGACATACAGATACATAGATACACAGACACACAGTTACACCGATACACAGACACGTCAAACTTATGACACTCTCTGTTTTCGTCGGGGGTTAAAAAGTTATAACAAATATTATTATCTTCCAATAAGTCAGATGATCGAAAATCTTAATTATGCACACCAAGTACACCATTTTTTTAACTTTTTCCAGCAAAATTTTTTTTCTAATCTAAAACGATGATGTACTTGGGTTTTTTTTGATTTCATAATTTTTTGTAAAAATTTAATTATCATTTTTGTAACTATAATTTGAAGTGTACTTGGTGCGGTTTTTTTACAGTGAAGCTGTTTTTGTTCGGATATGAATCATCTTTGCAACACAATAATAGTATTGCTTGAATATGTCTTACAGCAAAGTAGTTCAGAAGTTTCATGATTGATACGTAGGTATGGCATGAAGTTCCAAGATCGCCTCTATGTTCGCGTGAAGTTAGGGCCAACAACCTGTCCACTCGAAAAAATAGCATGAAGGGAATTGTTGAAGTTCCAAATATCAAATACTGCCGTCCGCGTAATTGGCATAAAACGTGTAACAGAAACTATGTACCCCAAGTTTATGTTTCACATATTATTATAGATAGATACTATCTGGCGCCTACAAACTCTTATCCCTAATTTTACCGCTTTAGGTGATGAATTTTTATAAATCTAAAAAGGACCGTCCGGAATAATCTGCGTGGTCAGTGATTTACAATCGAAGAGGCCGGAAGAGGGCAAGCTATAGTATTGTATGTTGTTCAACAAAACGCGTCACCACATAAGGTTGGGTTCAAAGACAGATTCCGTTAGTTAAAAATTGTTAATTTAATTCCACTCGCAAGTGTGAAGTGATCAAGAATGTATATAAAAGCTTTAGTTATCTCTTTTGTAACAACACCAAATATGGTATCGCCCATTGGCAATGAATCAAACAATAGTGAACATTACCTGCTGCTAGTAAAAAATGTTTTATGATATGTGACATTATTTCTATTCGCAATGTTTTCCGCGATAAGTTATTTGTGACACATACATCAGCGTCTATGATTCAGATCGGTACTTGATTCTTATTTGCTCCAGATAAGAAGGATAAGAATACAAAGGTGAAACACTTGTTTGGCTTCAACTAATTCATGGGTCTCTTCTGTTAAAAAGGCCTAGAGCCTTAGTTCCCAAATTGGTCCAAGTGGACCACCAAGTAAACGGGAAACTCGACGGGGTATACGTTGGCGTGACAAAAAATAAATTAATTAACCAATCAATTCTCATTTTTTTTCGAAAACTATTAATCTCTATACATATAATTTTAACTCAGGCGCAACGCAAATTTCCATTGTTAGATCTAATCTTCACATTTTTTGTCAAGTTTTGGGAATATGGTAGAAATGTAGCTGCAGGGGGTTCACCGGAACCAACTAAATTTTAGAAGTAGTCAATTAAAAAAAGTCTGGGCACCTGTGGTATAGAGCACGCTGCCACGCTGCTAATTGATGCGTGTATTGTAACTATAATTATTATGTTCTTCGTACTTCGAACCTTCTTGTAACAGTTATCGTGAGGAAACCTGCACACCTGAGAGTTCTAAAAACTCAAATGTGTGTAATGTTCTCAAATGTGTGTGACATCTAGCAATCCGCACTAGCGTGGTAGGCTATGGCCTGTACCCCTCACATTGTAAGAGGAGACCCCGAGCCTAGCAATGGGACAAATGGGTTGTAGCTTTGCTTGGCTTCTCTTTTATCATGTTCTTCATGTAAATACGAGTAGTAATCATTATGAAACTTGTTTCTGGTGGTCGTACTCGATACAGTCTATTCTGTGACTTAACCCGCCCACGCTCAGCTGTGACAAAGATTATCATACTTACGATAGAAGTAACTATGTAAGTTAATCCAGCTTGAAAATTTTTCTTCCGTGTGGAAACTTCGGAATAACTTTGTTTATTTTTATTATAACACGAAAACTCGTCAATAGCTATCAAACAGAAAAATTGTTTATTGATAATAATCCCTGCCGTCATTTTTGAAATTATCACGTTCAAACAGTTTGAAGTTATATCTTCTCGAACATGTTTTTTTTTAATTTAAATGGTTTTTAATTTAAATAGATTGTTCTAAGATATTATAATATAACTGTTAGTTATACCTGCTGATATTTCTACCCAATTTCGAAACAGTCTTGACTATGATCCATGTAACTATCGAAATATTGGTACGGTTATAATAAAAAAAACAGTAACATTGTTTTGTTATAATGCAATGATTGAATGATTAAATGATAGATAATTATCATTGAAATATGATCGGAATGCTATTAAAATTAATTTGGTATTCCAAATTCATTCTAAATTCAAAGAAGGAACCGGCCATGTTTAAATGTGTGGGATTCTGGGAGTTGACATCTCGAGTGACGTACAGTATCGGCGTCATTTAGAGGCCAAGGCTAAGCTGGCCTCCAAGAAGCTTGGTGTCCTGAACCGGGCTAAGCAGTACTTCACTGCGAGGCAACTGCTTATGCTTTATAAAGCTCAAGTCAGGCCTCACATGGAGTACTGCTCACATCTCTGGGCAGGGGCCCCACAATACCAGCTTAACCCATTTGACGCCATACAGAAGCGCGCGGTCCGAGTTGTCAACGACCCACGAGTCACTCACAGGTTAGAGCACCTGAGTCTCAGAAGAGACATCAGTTCTCTCTGCGTGTTCTACCGACTTTACAACGGTGAGTGCTCCGAGGAATTGTTCGACTTGATGCCTACGTCTCTTTTTCATCATCGCACCACTCGCCGAGGATTGAAGTTCCATCCACACCGATTGGACTCGTGGAGTACATCTACAGTCCGTTTTTCACGAACTTTTTTGCCACGCACGTGCAAACTGTGGAATGGGCTTCCTCCCGAAGTATTCCCGGAGCGCTATGACATGGGGTTCTTCAAAAAAGGTGTGAAAAGAGTTCTCCTTCAGGGCCGGCGTTGCATTGGCGATTCCTCTGGTATTGCTCATGTCCATAGGCGACGGTAACCACTTACCATCAGGTGGCCCGTATGCTTTTTCGTCTGCCCTTCAGGCTATAAAAAAAAAAAAAAAAAAAACAGATCCGAGTGTTGTTGAAATGAACGAACGATCGAGTGTATTATATTACAGGATCCAGATGGCTTCACCATGTCTTTAGAAATTCATAGGACCGCCATGTTTTAATAACTTGGGTTTCCAATTTGATTATCGGCAAATCTGGTGACGACCTGATTGAGACGTCTATGACACCAATATCCTTCATCACATAAAATATTCTTGAAGCAGGTAACTTCATAAATAGATTTTAATGAAATTAGTCTATCTCCAAAAATAATGTAAACGGTCTTAAGGAGCTTTACTGGTCAGTGGTCATGTCATATTATTCCTAATTAAGTATATTCATAAATAATATATTGGCAGTTGCAAATAATAGTGCAAGGCTGCGGGTAAGCATTTTTTATTTATTTCCAACCGGTAAATACCTAGTTGTACTTACTCAAAACTTAGTCAAATCCTATTCACTCAGCCACTTAAAATTCTGCTTCGATGAGCCTTTTGCACGGCAGATAGCTAGGTACTAATTGCTCTACAAAGTTGGAAGAACATTTTATTTTAATTTATACGAATATATCAAGACTGTCCGAATAATTTATTTTGTCCCCTGGCAACACTACACGCAAGGCATTACGGAGGCTGCGAGCAGTTTTTACAAGATTCCCTCCGGATATGAACCGCATCCGGTACCTTGAGGTCAATCTCTGAGTACAATCCTAAACATAGGGATTATTACCCAACATTGTTACCTCAACTGCGCAGAAAGACCTGGCTTTGTTTGAATTTATGCTTATTTTTATTTGGATTATTATAAGTCAGTAATTCAAAGTCAAAAGTCAAAGTCAAAATATTTTATTCATATAGGTATCACTGATACACTTATGCACGTCATTTTTTGGCTTTTCGGAAGGTGCTTTGTCGTGGAGGAGAAGAAAAGCCTAAAGAAACTCCTCAGCACATCGTTTAAAAAAATATTACAGATTGCAAAAACTTGCAGAAAAGCTTGCAAAAACTTTACAAAAATTTGCAGAAATTATACTTTCATGTTTACCTTTTTGCACCCTTATTAGTATGCTGATTTACTTCTAAGATGACAAAAGGTGTACCTAGATATCATCTAATGGCAAGACAAGTGGTCATCGATAAAATACATTCACCGTAGAGATCCATTAATTAAGTCTAAGATATTGCGAACAAAACACTACTATATTCTACGGTTTTTTGGAGGGTAGTAGCTGGTAACGAACCCAACCAAGGCAAAAGTACTGTAGGAACTTAGGGAGATATTAAATTATGTAGGTACAAAGACCAGTAATTCCCAACAGAAGGAACCATTGAACCAGGAGTTGAACCTCCCCCATTCAGAAGAATATACCACACAAAGAAGGTTAGCTTACACCCGATGATAAGTCCCTTAAAATTAAATAAATATATCTATCTCAACACTACTCGTATATTTGAATGGAAATGTTGCTTGGAAATTGGAAATGCTGATGAAATCATGATCAACGTATCCTGACCATAAACTATATGATGTCCATAAAATTAAAAAATAATATAGCATGTGTCGGGCACGTACTGTTTTATGACAGCCAATATAATAGAGTGCTATAAATTTTTTCACGTTTAAAATAAGTCGCGTGCTATCGACTTTTTGTATTAATATCATCAGAATATTCTGAGCAGTTGATATACATATAAAGTTTTTATTTAACATTGTTTAATATGGTAATTTATTCAGTATTTATTAGGTACGAGTTTTCTCAGAAGCATTAACGAAAGTAAAAGACTTGAAATACTAATTGCTTATTTGCAACATTTTCTTCTCCTATAATACATATATTCGTTAATTATAATACATCTGACATTAATACACCTTTCTATGTATGTAAGTACTTATACTTACAATACAAAGCAAGACTTCTTTTTATACTTCTTTTTAAAACTTACAAAGTGCCAGTGAGTATTAAGATTTACAAATTACGTACAATTTTCATAAAATGTAGAGTCTGTGGATGAGCGGTGTTTTTATTGTGCTTTATGCTTCTTCATAAATTTTGTCATAAAAGCGATCGATTTATCCACTAAGCGTCTTGAGTTAGTACTAATAAATGTAGAACACATTTATATTATACACTTAGCAAATCTAATAGAAGTGGCAAGCAACCTCGTAAAGAAATAAATGTTTTCTAATATAAACGCACCAATAAATAAATTAAATAACTATCGTAAATCGAGATATTAGTTTTGTACAGCAAAGATACAGGAGGTATAAGATTTGATCAAAAATTTCTAATAATATGATGAATCCATTAAAGTAAATAACGATGACAACAATAAATCCATGTATTAAAATAAATTAAACACTAAGGACCCCAGATATGACATTATCGGATATAAACCTATCACAATATCGAGCCGTGATAAGGTAACGTGAGATTAGATTGATTGGACACAATTAAACGGGCCATCAGTAAATAAAACACGCAAGCAAATCAGTGCCGCGAACGAGTTTGGGAACGGCACAAATGTCGGCGGCGGGCGATTGTTTGTTTACGAGTACCTCGTCGACAATTAGTTGGGCAATGATTTCCAGTTGAGCACATTCAGCAGGTGACGGAGCGTCTCTTGTGTCAACAAGTGGCCTGTGTTTAATTGTAACGCTTGCTTCACCCGCCACATCGACTTTGTACCTGTCGTCATCAAAATCGAACCGTGCACCGCTTGCCCGTTGCTCGTTCAGCATGAAAACGATCAAGCGAGCGGTCCGTTGCGTTATCGGCCGGTCGTAAATCATCGTAGAGCGTTCGGTTTTCGGCGCATGAGTCAGGTGTCGCCGATCGGAAAGCGTCCCCGGCCGGCGCGGCGGCGCGGGCGGCTAGTCGACACTCGACCCTTCCATGTGGATCCGATCGGTGGCGGCGCGAACATTCGTGGCACGTCCTTTGTTGACCGTTTTGTTTTGGAGTACCATCCGGTTCCTGATGGTAGAGGGGAGGGGACAGGTGGGCGCAGGTATCGCGCGCGGCGGCAGTCAGTCCACCTCGACGCGTCGGGCTGCGCGCGCGCCTCGCTCGCTTATAAATACTATTAAATATGGAAATGGCGAACGGCCCGCGACAGGTGCGCGGCCGCGGCCGCGGCGTTCGTGCACGTGTGCTGTTTGTGAGTGCGCCAGCGCTGCCGCTTTCTCTGCAACCCTCGTAGCCGGTAAGTTTTCCACTGACATGGTGAAAAATTCATTCCGTCGGACCGGCATTTTTTGTAGAACTGTTGCCTAGCGTCGGTTAACACGCATCTGCCGTTCCGTTTCGGTGCAGCTGCTGCCTCGCGAATAGGTAGCTATGATACGTTTTGTATTTTTCCTGACGTGACATTCAGTAGAACGAGGTCGCCGGTCGCCGGTCGCCCTCGGAAGACGTGTAAGGGTTCTAACACAATTATAGGAGCGCCGGCGCGGTCTCACGGCCAGACCGGCGATTCGCATGTTGTTGCCACTTCGGTAAATATTAGCTCGATACGATAAAATCCGCGAGTGCGTGCTTGTACTCGCACGTCTACTGTTATCGATTCCACACATGCGTCACTTCGATAGTTATCTTTGTCGGATCTGGGTCATTGTTCTTTCAGATGTGTTGCGCTCTGATAATAATATTTCTTCGAATGAATTTCTTTCCATTCCACTTTTTTGTAAAATTAAACTTGGAGCGAATAAAATGATATCGTATAATCTACAGACTCTACATTGCCCGGCTATATCTATTCTATAAGTATCTCTTAAGAGTTGCCTCGACGACAAGTATCATTATGAGCTAAATCAACAAAAACTCTACGACCAGCAAAAAACAGTCGCAGTTGAGTTCATGAAATATTGTTCGCTGCAAAAGCAACAAGTGTCTAAATGCTTGCGGTGGTAGGTACTTACCGACTAAAAAATAATTACGTAGTTTGTAAGATTTTATGTGGGAGTTTTTTCCACGGTCGAATCTAGAGTTGTAGTTTATAGGCGTCGCTTCGTGAATAGAGTCTAATAAGGTAAAACAAATTAATGTAATAAACAAAGTTCGCGTTTCTGTGTTTCTGGGAAGAGCTTAAGCATTTCAATCATCATTGTCAAGCTGTACTAAGCTTACCACCACTAACAAAATCGTGGTCGTGCCTGAGAGAGCCAACAAATTGTAGCCAATACCTTACTTTAAGCACCTCATAAATGTACATGAGGAAACCGAATCAGTGTTATCGGGATCAATTTCAATCGTTGCTAATCGATTAAATGTAATGTGTGAACCAATTCGCCTGCTAAAAGCTTACATTAACAGAGAGCAACAGCTCTTTATAAATCCTCTCCAAATTTGTTAATTTTATGGCTCTGATAACATTTATCGCTTTGTGAAAAACAGTGAACGAAGTTACAAAATGCTTAGCAAACAAAATTAATGGTCAATGTTGGTGATGAGTGGATAATACACTTTTTAAATTTTGCGCTTTTTATGACATTACTTATTGTAATCTTAGTTATTATTGTTGGAATAACTTAAAGTTGAATGAGCAGGATAAATATAATTTTAAATTAAGAGACTATTTTCAAATTGGTATTGGTACCTTGGGTATTCGTGAGGTTACGAGTGAAGGTAAATGTATTTGTATGCTAATGTTCCTACTATTTAAACTGGCAGAGAATGTAACAGAAGACATAATAGAAAATACATTTAACTAGCTTTAAACAACAGTTTGCCGCATAGTTTCATATTATTATCTACTTTAAAAACATGACTCCCAAAGTGTGTAAATTATAATAAAACATTTATCAGTAGAAGACACTATCACTGGAAAATCGAATCGAAAATCTTCCGCTACCTCGATAGCAATGCTACGACGTCATGTTCAACAGGCTTGGTCTTGGTCATTACTTTCTGATTCCCGATTATCCTATTTCATTATCGCCTCCAACCATCGAATGTTGCGTTGACGTAGTGCTAATCAACTCGGAATAAGACAAGGTAAAAAATGATTCCCGTGTGGTCCAGGACGCCAATTAAGGCAAAAAAGAAAATTCCTCACCATATGCCTAATAGCTCCCGGGAATTTATTAACTCGTCATCTCATTACACTTCGCTCAGAGTGATTCTAGCCGCTGAGATCATTCTACCCCTGCGCGGTCGGCCGTACCGACACCAGTGACAATTCTTGTTTTATGACAAAAAACCGTATTGCGTTAAATAAGAGTTTAGTTTTCAGTGTGAAATGTTTGCAGATAAAACCTTTTGGTTTAGGAAGCCGTTGTTATTATAGAATGACTAGGTTTTTTCATTCCGCCTCGGTCTGTCGCTCACGGCTCGCCGCCCGCCATCCGTGACAACGCAAATTTCGGTATTAAGCTTGAAAAAGTTATTATTGAAGTAGTTTTATAAAATTGTTTTGCGTTTTTATTTAGTTACCTATATACTATGCTGAAATGCTGAAATATAGTAAAAGCTAATAAATTCGTATCCATTTCTTTGAAAACTGTAAAAGGAGAAAAGATTTTCTCGGAAAACAAGCTAGAAAATTACATACTAAGAACATGTTGTACTCATAATTATGTCCAACGATTAGTATTTTCCTCGAATGCAAATATTCAAAAGTTTTTACTCGTAAAAGCTAGAAGAGACTATTAGCATATTCTAAACTAGTTGCTGGAATGGCCGCGATAAATATGCATACGACATTGACAAAGATGAACGTCCCCTCCGGACCTCTGAACTCTGGAGCACGAGAGCCAAGGTCAATGGCGACTATTGTCGATGCGCTAGGTATTTATTTCTAACGACCACAAATCATCGTATACTTACAAACATTATTTATTACGGGATTATAAATTATTCACCTTATTTTCATCGTAATAAAATAAGAGTGCCATTTGCTGTATAATTTAAATATTGTATTATTTAAAACTTAACTCTTACTGGATTTGACAAAATGTTTATATTTTCTATGATATGAGTTCATTTCATTGGTAGCTACAGGTTATGGTCATGGCTTTACACCTCAGTTTAGTCGGGAAATAGAAAAGTTCTGTCTTCCTTTTTCTGCTCTCTTTCTTGGCCAGCAACGCATTAGTCTGCGACGATAGCCACTTACCATCAGGTGGATCGTCAGCTCGTTTGCCGACTATTTCTATAAAAACAGCCGTCCATGGAAATCCGATGTACTAAAAATATTAGACAGCCAAGAAGGAACAGAAACGTGGTTCCACTACCAGGCAGCAGTCTCTACTACCAAGTATGAGTAGATACTGTCAGGATTAAAGAGAGTGAATCTAGTGAATTTCAGTAGTTCAATAGGAGTGCCACAGTTGCAACCCCTAATTCATACTTGAGGATTAAAGAAGGTGGAGCTTAAAATCCAATTTGTAATGAAGGTAAAACTTTAATTAAAAATATAACAAATTCACTACCCTCCTAGATTATGAAACTACATATATGTACTTAAATATGTTATCATAATTTGCACGAAGTTGAAATACGAGTATAGTAAATAAATCAATTTTACTGAAGCCTGTGTTACGGTTACTATTATATAAAGTATAATCAAATATGATTAAGTATTTCAGGCTGATGTGCAAAGAGTCGAAGGATGCCTCCCGCTTGGTGGACTAGGAATTTGCGTGTTTGGCATACATTCGATCTACACAAGTTAATATTATAAAACGGCTTACAAGCATGTTCCCTATCCGATAGAAAGCGTTCCAGTGTGAACACCTGCAATCGAACTCAAATATACACTTGGAGTTTAACAGGCAACAGCTGTATTCTCGATGTACAGACGTTTTTAATGCTATTTTGACTCTTTAAGTCGCATATACTTATGTTAAAGAGTACAATACGGTAAACAGCAATGCTTTGGTCAGAACTTTGTAATGTAACTTAATCATAGATCCGATCATCCGATTAGTTATCTCGGCGAATGATAGAAGGTAATTCTACGCGGATAATACTGTGCTTTTCCAAAATAAACTAAAAAAGAATAATCCTATTAAAACATACAGTGTAAAAAAACGAGTTTCGTAACAGTCACAACGCTGAAATTTGTGAAATCTTATGTATCTATGGTTATTTAGTGACTGGAAGTACCTACGCAACAACTTTTCCAAGCTAAGCTTGCATACAAAATAGAATTACAATAGCTACCTAAACATATAACTCATTTAAGTACGATAAATGTAACCTAAATCCATTTATTGATCCTAAAAGTCGATACTGCAAACAGTACAAATTATTATCGGATTACGCAAAAATCTGTGAGGTTTAATCCGACATTTATGCGTCGGGTCGGAAACGAAAGCAATTAAGCACATAAGTGCTCATAAAATTATTGCTTAATTATTTAAAATGTTTGTAACTCCCATGACATGTGTTTATGGATAAGCAGAGTTAAGCAGAACGGTAGTTTGTGCAAATTGTACCTGTGTGGTCCCATAACCATAAAAATAACCCACTAGTCCGAGTTCCGACTAGTTATTCTATAGCGCTTCCTGACTAAGAGCATTTAGCCTCTAGCTTTATAACCTAACTTGTCTAACGACTATTTCAGTCTTTATCTACTACATATTATAATGTAGTCACAAGCTGTATCAAATTGAATTGTATAGCTGGCAGTTTGGTTGCAACAAAACAAATAAAAATGTTATCGTTCAAAAATAGAAAAGTTGGTTCAACAATCAAACAATTGAATTTAATGCCCAATGCATCACGTCGCAAATATCTGAAAACTTTTATTAGTTTCTTGCACAGAGAACACTTCTTTTTGTAACGTTGGATCTAGGCTGCGTACATATTTTTTCTTTGTTTATAATTAGCTGAACCGTACCTACTTCGCTGGGCGTCAAACATTTTTACTCGTGACATGGTAAAAAATACTATTAATCACAATAAAAATTAAATATAGCCTATGTTACTCAGGAATAATGTAGCTTTAGCTATTGGTGAAAGAATTTTTGGAATCGGTCCATTCGTTTTTAAGCTTATTCGTTACAAACATACAAAAATACAAATACTTCCAAGTGGTATTAGTATAGATCTCTGAAATCTGAAAGTGTAATATTTTTTTGATTTCTTTAGTTTAAGATTACCATAAGAATCTTCACGAATTCGCTCTTTCGAAAAAATCTTATTAACTTTCAATGTAGAAAGTGTAGTTAGGATAATTAACGGATTTTAGTTTATTAAGATTTTATGTTTATATACCTACTATGTTTAATAGAGTTACAAGATACAAGACACAACGCTTTAGTATAAACCATTTATTAATTAATTAATTTATTTATATTAATTAATTAGAACGGTTAGCACCAATAACACTAATTAATACACAAGAAGAAAAACAAAAAGAAAAAGAAAATAAAAAAACATAAAACTTAATACACGAAAAAAATAGGAATAACAATTCAATAAAATCTAAGTTTAATTTATTAAAATAAAGAATAGAAAAAGTCAATCAACTCATGCATACATCACTCATTCGTTCACAATACTGCAGGCATTGAAAGTTGACAGTTGCATTTGACAGAGCAGTTGACAGTGACAGTAGTTCTTCGATTTTATTTACTTCGGTCTTGTATTATTTGATGTTATTTCATCCGGGGACCTAATTGAGACCGGCAATCGGCAGCACGTCGGATTGCGGCATCCGAGACGAGATTTCTAATCGACGGGCGTCACGCGCCGCGTCCCCAGTCGGAACGAATCGCCCGGAGATAAGCATCGACTAGGGATTGGACAGCACTAGTGTACAGGGCTGTTTAATCTATACTAATAATAAAGAGGAAAGATTTGATTGTTTGCATTGAATAGGCTCCGAAACTACTGAACCGATTTGAACAATTCTTACACTGTTGGAAAGCTACACTATCTCCGAGTAACATATAGTGCAGTCATTGAAGCGAAAAATACGGTGTTACCTCCGAATTTTTTTACTGTGAACCGATTTGCATGAAATTTTGGAATTAGGCTTATCTAACCCTTAACTTCAAAAGTGAAAATAATCTGAACTCCGCAAATTATTTTTAAGGGGTGTAAACAACCCCTTAATGGAAAAATTAACATTGAGCCATTTTATCGCTAGAAAACATGTGTAATACCTAGTAAGTTTTGAAATTGTAAAGTGTTTTCTAACACAATTACCTCATATTAAAATCATTTTCAACCCCTTGAAATTCTTACAACCCTTGCTAACAACCCCTAAATTAAAAAATCACAAAAAATTACTTTGGTATGACATAAAAAGATGTAAGTATAGAGTAAGTATTATTTTGTTCTCTATAATAATAGTCAAATTTTTAACCCCCTTTCAACCCTTAAAAACAAACCCTTGATAAAAAATTGTTAAAAATTTTTTTTTGATTAAATGAAAAGGATTTAAATATTATTCTACACTCTCGAAAGTGATTATCATAATCTTCAACTTTGCTACCCTTAAAACTACCCCTAAATTAAAACAGTAAATATATATGATTACATATTTAAAAATAATTTAATTATAGAGTAAAAAATTGCCATTTATTGAATAAAATATTTACAAATTACATAAAATACAGTTTTTTTATCTACTTACATTTTTTTATTAAACAAAATTTATTGAAATTGGATATCTACTTAAAATATTATATTAAGCACGTGCTCATTCCTTTGCCGGTGGAAATATACTGGTCATATTAAAACGAATAAACGGAGCACGCACAGCTGATCACCTGGCTTTTTCGTTGGCCCCTTCACTCAAATGTGTTATATATACATGTAAGAACGTTGGTATGTATTCATGCCTACGTTTCCAAAATATATGAGCCATATTATGTATATATATACACGTTACAATAGTTTTGGGTCTCTATTATACTGCGTACTTTCACATTGCTCCAAATATTCACACTCCGAAATTTTCAGTTACTAAGTAGAAAAAAATATGATAAGTTTTTGGACCATAACTCCTTCAATTTTCATGCTATCACAATTTATAACAAACCATTTTAAAGGTAATTAACAGAGCTACAACATCCTTCATTGCAATATATAGTAAAAAACCTTTTTTTAAAACGGTGAAGGGTTAAAGGGCTTAAGAGAGACTGTGATTGCGCTGCCGCGCGCTCTTTAAACAATCATATCTCCGTCAATTTTTGTTTGACAGAAATAAAAAAAAAAACAAATTGTTCGTCAGAAAAATACCTAAATTTTTCATCCCTACACTTTTTTACGTATCTGTCGTCATTTTTGAGATATTATGAAAAAAAGGTGTTTTTTTTTGTAAATTTGAATTTTTTATTTTTTTTTTATCTTGATTTTTTTTAAAAATATGTGTCCTGAAGCAGCCAAACTGATACAATCTATCAAACTCTTCATAATAAAGTTATTTCTAGGCGGAATACGATTAATTTTCATTTTGGCGGAAATGGCACTTATGAAACCCATTGATTTAAAAGAAAAAATATTAAATGGTCTTCTTATTTTCAATACAGCTCACTTATTTTACGTGCAAAAGACCTTTAACAGTGCTCATTTTAAAGCTTATTTCAAGCACTACAAAAACTTTCTTTATGGCAGAATGCATAAAATGCATCTGTTCGCCGCTAGATGGCATTGAACACATAGATTAAATTTCAGACAAAATAAAAAACGGCTTTGATCTTCAATATCTAGCTTAATATTGCACTTAGAATGATTAAAAAACAACTAAATTGTTCGTTTTTTTATCTGCTACAATTTTGGTTCCTATAAAATTTTCGATATAACATATATTTTTGGAGATATTTGCAAAAGACCGATGAAAAACGTGAAAAAATTGCGATTTTTCAATTGCCAATAACTTGAAAAGTATTGGATTTTTCGAAAAACTTTATAGGTGATTTTTTGCTTAAAATTAGCCCTTCTATCGATATCCGAGGTTATTTTGAAAAAAAAAATGTCCACCCCCGAGAAGGGGTGGCAACCACCCCCAGGGTGAGTGCGGAGTTTAAATCATTTTCACTTTTGAAGTTATGGGTAAGATGAACCTAATTCCAAAATTTCACGCAAATCGGTTCACAGTAAAAAAATTCGGAGCAATAATGCTTCAATGACTGCACTAATAGGCTATATTATATTTTCAAAAAAAATTAGGGATCCTTAATAAAACTCCAATAATGTAACCCAAGGTGTAAAAAATAAAGAAATCCGAAGCAAAGCGAGGGCGGTTACTCGTTTTGTTAAAAGTCGATTTCAGACTGAAATGCTCTGTTTTTTTTTGTGGATAAGGGAAGTTGTAGGGGTGGAAGTTTAGAAATATCGTGGTATAGAAAAAATATTTGTGTTTAGATTTCCTGCGTAAAAATAATAATTAATAATATTAGGAAACTTTTGGTAGGGAAAACATAATTCAGTTACTATCTAGATTAAGTAAAACCAATTTTAATTTTAATACAGACAATATTATCAGTTGGAAAGTTGTAATGTTAATTTTGTATTTGCCGCCGGGAGGTAGGTTCTCCTTTCAAAATCGGACGAATCCATTGAAAATTGAAGCCCACTGGCGCCAATTCATTGAGTCATAACATGTATATCGATCGTGTTCGCGGTATCAGTTCTATACGCTAGTATATCTATATATCTATACTTCAATGATTCATCGTCATCATCGTCCATCCATCAGCCCTTGGAGGTCCACTGCTGGATTTTTAATGCTAAGTGTCTCTAGCAGTTATCTTGCTCACATAAACGTAGACTACCTTAATAAGTCCAACGGCAGTTCTTTGCATTCACCTTCAACATTTATTGTATATCAGCCCTATAGAGTGTAATATGCGGATGAATAAAAAATCGATCACGATCCACGACAAATCGAACTATGTGCGATGCCGATGACTTCACTGTCCACGGCTTTGTTCGCGCGAGCCGCGCGCCCGTGCCGCGCCGCGTCGCGATGTTTTTCATGGAAGCCGGCCCGATTAGTGTACACCGTTTTGCAATAGCCACTAAAATAGGACTTTTCTTTATTAGGACATGATAATGTAATGGTATCATTACATAAAAAATGATGTGTAGTTTCTAATCTTTACTTTAAACGTGATTTTAAACAGTCCTGTTAAAAACTATTACATAAAAACATTTATCACAGAGCATATCTTCATGTTTTTTAACTATTTTTATTTTTTATTTTGTCTAAAACTCGTGATACAAAAATGAACGTATTCAGACAATTAAGCGTGTATAAAAATCCTTAAGGTTATAATCGAAAACATACGATCATTTCTCGAGCAGATGGCCTGACAGATAGCTATTGAAGGTGGGAACAGCCGGAGAGAGGCGGGGCGCACCGGTGCAGCCGGGCTCGTCCCCGTAACCTTTCAACGAGACAAATGTACCACGTTCACTATCAGGCCAGACCCGTACTGCCTCGGACCAACCCAATAAATACCGACAACACCAATTAGAACAACACTATTGATTGAAAGTAATGAAACCAACCAACACGCAAGCCGAACCATTCAATCATTAACAACACTTCTTAATTAATCCAAGCGCAGATTTTTCGGTTCCGAGCACGTTTCGACCATTTTCTAATTTCTAATGTCCAGTATCGTGTACGCATCGTTGAAATATGACGAATCTAGACTGTTCTCTAAAGCCGGAGCATGAAATTGTGTGCACGAGGCGTATCGGCAATTTGCGTCAGTTTTTTTATCACAGTCACGACAGGCCGGATTCTTCGTGGCGCGGCCAATCGCCGGCTAGAGATGGTGTAATTGGGAGAAACTACTCGGCCACCACAAATGCTTGAGATTTAGCGGCCACGACCATCGCACCGAGATCCCTGAAAAGACATCTCCGTTGCGGCATTACTCCTTTCCGTAAACTATTAAGAGGGGCGGGTGAGGTCACATTTGGATGGCTGCCGGTAATGACACGGCCGTTCGTCTTTCTGTAGCAATACAAGGTCTAACTGTTTCGGCCCTTTTGTTTGGGTGATGATTGTTTGAGCGATGGGTTATCATTTCCTTGTCGGATTGTTTGGGCCGTGCAGCCGCTTTCGCAGGTAACAATGCTACTTTTTGCGGCTGAAACTGTACCATACGATACGCGAGCATTGTCGTGAGATAAGTGGTTACTCGTAATTGTACGTGAAATATATTATCTTTATTGGAGAACGATGGTCTATTGTTGTTTTCAATACATAATGAATTTAGCATGATAATGAAAATAGTTCGTGTGTACCTAATGTATCATGTTCATAATGAAAAATATGAAATTTCCTAAAATAAAAATGCAAACCATCACGATAATGTACTTGTAAGGTACCTTTAATTCATACTTAAATATTTATCATCCGAATTGTAGTTCCATAAAATGCTTTTATTTACTGATAAACTATCAAATAAATAGACAAGAAATTATCAATGTCTAGGTTCCTATCAGATATGGTCTCTATGCGTAAGTGTGCGTAAATAAATGGTGATTCCATGTATCATTACATAATGTAGGTAATCGTATTACTCATACATGTGATAATAGGTCTAGCAGAACTACTAACTGCGAATGGAAAACTTTTTGTTGTTGACAAGTGGCTAGAATTGTATTTCTGCAAAATGTTTAAGTATGATTGTTAGGTGTTAGTTTTAATTCTATGTACCTATACTTATTACGAAATATACTCAACTGGTATTTATCTAAATGAATAATTTAAAATTAATAATTAGCCGTATTGGGGCGGCTTCCCAATCTCATGCCGGATGGGTGTCGTAAGAAGCGTTTAAGTCCAGCCCGCTGGTGGTTGGGCCCCTCGGAAGGATTATATTGGCAATATTGATTTTAATCGTTAATTAATACCATAATTACTATTATTATTTGTCCATGGGGTTTGCCTGGATAGCTACCACCCTTGAGCATGAGTCAGCCGCCAAACAACTTGTCGTGTTCCGGCTGGGAGCTTGAGAGCCAGTTCTTTCTTTCTTTTTCTTCTTTCTTTCATGGCCGGCAACCCATCGGTGATACCTTTGGTGTTGCTAATGTTCATGGGTGACGATAGCCACATACCGCTTACCGTTTGTCGCTTATTTCCTTAAAAAAACACGGTCCTCTGAAACAAACCTAAAACTAAAAGGATTGGTTTTAAAGCTTCTAACCTATTCAATTTCAAGACTTGAATACAACTAGTACTCAAATACTCAAGAATAGCATCATAAAACAACCTATCACGTCTGTGGTAACCAGTCCGTCAACTCGTGACGTAGTTTCCGGTGTACCGGCTTCACCAGTGTATTTGACATTCACCGATGATGGCTATTAAGGGTTTAAGGGCTCGATCGTGGCGCGATAGTGATTTAGTGGCGAAGTTATTACGCTTTTATACACCGACTTGTTTCACTGACGCTAATGTGTTCGATGTAGGTACCTACTTTATTTTGTCATGTGTATTATTTTTATTTTGTGTTATCGAACGGATGTTGTTGACTTTTTCTATAAATTAAATTGATTTAATGGTTCCAGGTCATTGAAGTATAATGTCATAGAACAGACATTTCGAACAAAATGTCTGTCCCGCCCGGGAGGTTCGATTTTCAAAATTGAGCCCCGGTTCTACTTTCAAAATCGAACGAATCCGTTGAAGATTGAAGCCACGTGGTGCCAATGCATCAGGACATACATGGTGTTCGCGATGTCTGTTCTATACGCTAGTAATAATACTTCAATGTTCCAGGCCTATGTAGTGTAAACGATAAATCGTGAACCAATCAATCCCTGTTATACATAAAATATTTATTTATTTATTAACATACAAAAATGTTTTTGTAGAATTTTTGTCTTAGTCGGTTTCTCTGCGCGTTTAGTCCTGCTAATTTCAGAACTTACACACGCATACGGTTGCGTACCAATATTTAATGTATGGTAGCTATAAGCCATCAAGCCATAATGTTTACACTGAATCATGTTTAGTTTGATAAAGCGAATTCGCTTCGCTGCGGTCAGCCTTGACTATGACCGGACGGCAACTGCTTCACGTTATGCAATGTTTCACTTTACTTCGAACTGGTTTCATTTTACTCATTATGCGGGAAAAGTTTATAATCTGTTACGTACCTACTAAATAAACCATAGACTAAAAATAGTTTTTTTTTATAATAATGGTTTTGGATTCTTGCATTAATTCACACATTATATTATGGCTTGACGTTATTTTTCATTGACGATCTTTCTTAGGCGGTAGCTCATCAGATAGATATTAGATTTGCCCAAATGATTCGTTGGCATTTTAGCGAATAATTTGTTATAGACTTGTCACAGCTGGGATAAGACCCGAATTCAACAGTACAATAAAGATATGTCAAACAACTTTGGCTATGCACATTGTTTATCCAAAGACAATATAGCGATTCCGCCATTACTTTATGTGTCAATAGATTCTATAGCTTGTTAGTATGAATCATAAAGTTCATTCCAGATTGCTCAATATAGAACTTTCTTAGCTTTTTGCCCTTTAACATAACTTTCGATATTTAGAATACCAAGTTGGACTATGTTGCCCCGAGCAAGCGGGGTTGTTATTGAGCTAACAATAAGGGAATACTATTCTTAAACCAAGGAAGGTACAGTACATTTAACTTTCAAGTTGTAAAGGGCATTGTTATGCTTATTGTAGATATTATTGCCAGAGGTTAACAGTTAACTAAGCATTTTGATATTAGAGCTGAAATAAAGATCTCTCGTCTTATAGAGTTGCCACGTTCCAATTGTTTTAAGTTCGGAACAATATTAAGGGTATATTTGTTTATGTAATTATCGAAATTATGAATGTCGATGAGTTTATATCAAACAGGTGTTTATTTCATTGCTTTGAGATTCAATATCAACCCAAATACCACATGTTATGAGCTGAGTTAAGCTGGCTAAGGAAAAACACAGTCATATATAAATGAGTTATCGGCTCTGAAGCTGAACTTTGAAAAAAACTTAAAGTAGAAAGAGAAAAAACCGGACAACTGCGTGTCAGGCCACGCGCAATGTAGGGTTCCGAAGTAGGGGAGAGTGTGTATGAAAGAGCCAGTTTTAAAAAGTGGACAAAAAAAGCAACTTGGACTTTTTGTTTTTAAATAAAACTACTTTTTTTAGTAATCACTTTAATAATGAATGTTATCAAATTTAAATAAAAGCGATAACAATGCTAATAACCTGAAATATATCTACTTCAAAAAAAATGGGAAATCGGCTCTTTCATAACAGTATGTCAATGAAAGAGCCACGGGATGTTATGAAAGAGCCGATACCCATTTTATACAAACAAAACAGTTTTTTCAAGAAATGAATTCTATTAATAAACTCCAAAAAATGAAACTGAAATTAATCTATGAAAATCACAATTCTTGAATAGTCTCAATTATAGGTTACTTAATCTTAATCAGTAATATTGGATAATATTATCTTATAATATAAATCAGTTATAATATCCTTTTTTTAGCCGTATTGGGGCGGCTTAGAATACTAACCCCAATCTCACGTCGGATGGGTGTCGTAAGAGGCGACTAGATCCGGCCCACTGGTGATAGGACCCCTAGAGGGATTATATTGGTAATATTGATTTTAATTGTTAATTAATACCATTATTACTATTATTATTATTCCATGGGGTTCGCCTGGATAGCTACCATCCTTGAGCATGAGTGAGCCGCCAAACGACTCTTCGTGTTCCGGCTGGGGGCTTGAGAATCAGTTCTTTCTTTCTTTTTCTTCACTCTTTCTTGGCTGGCAACGCATCAGTGATGTCTTCGGTGTTGCTGATGTTCATGGGCGACGATAGCTACTTACCACCAGGTGGATTGTCAGCTCGTTTGCCGGCAATTTCCATAAAAAAATATCCTCATAAAAATCAGTCTCAAATAATGTCATTAAACTTTGATACTTATAAAGTAAAAATTGAAAACACTGTTGGCAGAAGAAATTAATCACTTCTTTGTGACCACAAGACTCATGTGCCACCCTTCACATCTTGCATTGGTTTGGTACCAATTTTCTTTGCTGTTTTTTGGTTGTAGGCATGGATGAAGACATGTTTTTTCTACTCTGTAACATAAAATAATATTAAATAGGTATAAAAAAACAAGAATGTTGAACTAAAACTTATTGGTGTATTGAAAGAGCCACCATTATGTGTCATGAAAGAGCCAGCTCTTTCAAAGCATTGATCGCTGGCTCTTTCATGACTTTGCGTGATCAAAAATATAATCTTACATTAAAGTTTTATCACCAAAAATTAAATCCAATATTTTTAGTGAATAAGAAAACCATGTATATGAATAACAACACAGCTTATCCATTTTATCAATTTATGTAACACTCTTATTCTTAAAAATATTTAAGTAAATACAAATAAACTTACTTTTCGGCATCCATATCTTTGCTGCAATCCTACGACGCCATGTGTTTTCATAGAACTGTCAAATTTCTGTGGGTGAAAGCTATCCAGTGTTGTTTTATAAAAAGTAAAATGAATCTATGGTAAAATATCGGTAAGTTAGTTAAAATGACATCGGCTCTTTCAAAACATGGCTCTTTCATACACACTCTCCCCTAGTTAGTTTATCGAATATTACTCATTAACTACTTATGCCAAATAAAATAGCCGTTATAATCCTTGTAAATTCATCATATTTTTGAGATTTTTTGACTTGTCCAACTCCAACCGGTTAACCAAACTTAACTCTAACCAAAATTAGCACTTTATAAAGCCAAATATTTCGCAAACGAACCCCTAAATTTAAAAATGGTCTTAGGAGACCCATAATATTTTTGAAAGATATTTTCAATGATACCCTTTGGGGTATAGTTTGCTATAGCGGTCGTTATAATCACTATACGGACGGAACTTTAAGGGTTCCGATTTTACTTCGGAATCCTAAAAATACTTCTTTCCAATGAACATACAGTTGCACAATAAACAATATAGGTATGTAGAGGTTGAATAAAATAAAAATTGAAACACTCAATAGGAATTATTCATCGACACAATTCTATAGAAGCAAATTACGTTATATGAGGCCTCAATAATGGAATCATGCATCGTCATACAATCCATCGCTGTACCGTTAGTGAAATGACAGACCGGTAGGTGCATCTGCTTCCCACGTTTATACAGATAAAAAACTAATAGCAAATAGATTTGTTTAATTCTCATCTGATAATGGATTTTTTGAATAGGGATGTTGACTAATTTTAGGATTCAATTTTATTTTATAGATAGAACCTCAATATTCACGAAAAAAATATTATAAAATAATAATCTTCAATTTAAAAACAAAAATTGATAAATAAAAATCATTATCAAATTTCCCACCAAAAACGTCACGTGACGTCAATATCCGATATTCAATACTGTCTACTGAAGTTCGATAAATTTCCATATAAAATAGGAACAATGACGTCATATTCTCAAAATGGCGGTTGAGGTCACGTGACAGCCAGTACAATTTTTAACATTTTATATAAATGATATATCTAATTTATTGTGATTGATTTCAATAAAAGAATTTGTAGTTTTTAAGAGTGATGTAGATGCACTAATATTAATATAGTTTAATAAATAAACAAATAAATCATATTTTAGGCCTTTAAATGTTACCACTAATACTTTAGACATAAATTTATATTAATTTATAATTAGTGTCAACATCCCTATTGAAAACTGTCCAAGGGCAGTGATAGACTTTATAAGGCCGTAGAACATTAAAAATATTAATATAGTTTAATAAATAAACAAATAAATCATATTTTAGGCCTTTAAATGTTACCACTAATACTTTAGACATAAATTTATATTAATTTATAATTAGTGTCAACATCCCTATTGAAAACTGTCTAAGGGCAGTGATAGACTTTATAAGTCCGTAGAACATTAAAAATATTCAACATTATAGTCACTACAATTAGATATCATTATTCTAATGTATTGATTTTGGAAATTAGATTGTTCAACTGTCTTTTTCAGAATTTCTATACAGAAACAAAACGTTTACGAAGTCACTACTAGCACTGTTAGGTACTGTAGCTAATCTGTATTTTAACGACATGAAACTTCCGTTGCTTTTCATAAATTGTCTATTTAATGTGTGTGTGAATGCACCAAATTATATGTATAATGTTTTATTTGCTCTAGTCTCAGAACTGAGAGAAGTTGAATGGGCAATTATCTTATGACTCAGATATTACTGAGAAATTTAGTGTCTCCACGTTTTTGTGCACGTTCCCCCGAGATAGAGTTCAAACTATAAGCATTTTTAGAAAATAACCAAAAAACCATTGAAGTATAATGACATAGAACAGACATCTCGAACAAAATGTGTGTCCCGCCCGGGAGGTTCGATTTTCAAAATTGAGCCCCCGTTCTCCTTTCAAAATCGAACGAATCTATTGAAGATTGAAACCACGTGGCGCCAATACATTGGGACATACATATATACATGGTGTTTGGGGTGTCTGTTCTATACGCTAGTAATAGAACTTCAATGCAAAAATCCTTTTTGTTTTAAGCAATAGTATCTCCTACGTTTAGTTCTCTGGATGCTGATGAATTGACCTAACATGATGTGAAATTTATAAAACAGCTGAACTTGTAATTAACATGTTGGAAAATTAATCCAACTACCTACTAGTTCCTAAAGTATGGGTTCAACCCATTAATGGCCCACTATTGGGCACAGGTCTCTCCTCTAAAGGAGGCCTAGAGTATACTCCACCACGCTGCTACAGTGCGGATTGGTAGAAAGGCTCCTAAAGTATAACCGCATCGAAATAGGGCTCCAATAAAATTTTGGGGTAGTTTCGATTTAGCTACATTTATTAACAATCTTAAGGTAGAATGTGTTAATAATAATAATCCTAAAGTATAATACATAATAATTCCAACTCATTTATTAAAAATACATAATTAACATGGACACCTCCTGATTGATGAATGTACATCGAAATCGGGGCAATCCCGCTGTACTTATTCCAGAACCAATTCCTATTATTTCGTACACCTTATCATTTGTTATTGATAATGTATCAACAGTGATCCAAAATAACCTACAGCCGCCACGCTCTGTTTCTATGCGGACCCTGTTTCTATGCGGACTGACGCAAGGGATCTGCAAGTCTCAATGGTCACCTTTTTACCCTGTCCTTTCCTTTACCTTTACCAACTCGCACGCTTCCCGCCAACAATACAGCAAGCCTCTAAAGCCACAATCACGAACGTAATTATTGGCTAACAAAGCTAGACGAGCCACTTTTGTGGCGTTCTCAAAATATTTCCACGCAATTAAATATTCATTACACGCGAGTGCCCACGGACGCGGACATTTTCTGTCATTAAGGACGCACGAAATCCGCTTTTTGGGCGTCACACGGTCGTGCTTCGGCTCTAGGCTAAGAAACGATTTACGAATAGTATTAACCACTAACCACTTGAGCAGTGATAGTCTAGCGGTTAGAACATTGGTCTCTCGAACCAAGGGGTCCGAGTTCAAATCCTGGCACGCACCTCTAATTTTCAAATATTATGTGCGTATTAGAAGTTAATTATCACTTGCTTCGGTGAAGGAAAACATCGTGAGGAAACCTGCACACCGGAGAGTTCTCCATAAATTTATTTTATTTTATTTTATTTAATAGGTTTACCAACAGTTTTACAATGAGTAAATCTATAAATTACAAAAACAGCGTCTTATGCTACATGTAAAACCAATAACAGGTAAACACAGCATACACAAAGAAACTTAAGTAATATGTAAGTAAGTTGCGCATCCAATTTACAAATTCAGAAAGTGGTTAAATTAGTTAAATAAGGCGTCGTTACTTGAGGCACTTGAAACGTGAACAATTACTCAAATACAAAAGACCGAATCTTGGTGATGTTATGAAAAGCAATATCCAGATCTTCAAACCGGTTATATAGTTTACAAAGTCGGGGTATAGGCGAGTTTGCACCTAAAACAGTCCTTCTTGGTGGTGGCACCAAAGGGGTTATTTTATGCCGAGGGTACCTTCGCGGCACTCTGAAGCGAATTTTTTCTAGAAGTTGTGGGCAGTCAATAAAGTTCCTTACAAGTTTAAAAAGAAATTGAAGGTCTAGAAAGTCTCTGCGTTTCTCTATATAGTTCTCTATAAAGTTCTCGAAGGTGTGTGAAGTCTACAAATCCGCACTTGGCCAGCGTGGTAGACTATGGCCTATACCCCTCACATTGTGAGAGGAGACCCCGAGCCCAGCAGTGGGACAATTATGGGCTGTTGCTTTGCTTTTTGCTTTTTTTAACCACTAGCCCAAATAGAGATCCTCATTTTCATTACCGGTACCGGTATCGGTATGGTAACGCATCTAAAAACTAAAAGAGATATATTTCAATCAGATGCTAGGGAACTTTTAGGGTTCCTTACACCTTCAAGGACAGACAAGTCTGATAATGTTCAATTAGGACTAAAGTTTTATTTAATGTGGGTACAAAATGTCCAAGTATAACGCGTTTAATTATGACCATTACATCTACTAAAAATACAAGAAATAGAGTAGACTTCAAATCGATACTTCTATAGTTCCTACACGTAGCTGCTTTCCCACGTCTGACCAAAGCGAATGACGCCAACAGTGTGCTAATTAAAACTCACAATAGATGTTATCCGTCCGTCTTAGCTCATAATTGCCTTAATAAGCACCATATAATCATAATCAAACAGAATTACAAGCGGATTGAAACTTAGGTTACGTTCGTTCGGCCTTTGTGCCCGGACCGGCTTAGGACGATTGGCAATCAACTGTCGGAGTCTCGTACACTGGACGATACAGAAGCAATTTAATTGTATTAGAATGAGAAGTGAGAACTATTTGAGAAATTTAAATTTGGAATTAAAATGCTAATGAACAATGGTACATAGTGATGTTAATGTACAATCCAATGGTGCTATCAAATTAATAAGCAAATTCTTAATAATGATAGTCTGCTTTTTTTTATAGATTAGATCATTTGGTGATGGTATGATTACCATAGTTGTAAGTAGAATATGTGTAATTATTTTACTGAAAGCTGTAAAATATTAAAATAGAAACTTGGAATTTTAATCAGTTTTAAACTATATTTTTTAAGAAATAACTGTACTGATTGTAAAAAAATTAGAAAAAGTATTCGAAAATTGGATAAAATAAGTATATAAAATAAATAATAAAGTACAGTGGATTACTCAACATCATATTATCTATTATGAGACATGTAGAATCTCTGATTTATGTAATCATAAAATTTTATAACAGTATAAAATTATACTTGTCATTATCAAAGTCTATGCTCAGACTAAGCATTTATATTTTACAGTAAACTTTTTTCCAACCATTGCGACTTCTATTACTCCTAATGTATCTTAATAATGCGGTGAATGGCCCCCCTCCCCCACCTTCTTCCTAATTATCCCCTCCTGTTCCCGCGCATTAGCTGCGGTTTAGTAAACAGAGTACAAAAAAACTTGGCCGCAATGTCAGTGCCTTGCATTGGCAGAAAATGGTTTTGTACCGTTTAGTTCAATCATTAGTACGAGCGTATAACTCTATGGTATATAACTTTCTGAATTCAAACTTTTTATTTATAGTCATAGAGACTTCATAATAAGTTCAAAAATTATGTATGTGAAAATTGTTAAAAACATAGTTATTTATTCATTCAAAATATAATGAGAATCTTTTTATCCAATGAATTTTGTAGAATACCAAAAAAGTGCAATCATTTTACCTATGAAGTTACACAGCTTGCGGTCAAACCTGCGCGCTGCGGTGGAAGTTAGCTGGTAGAGTTCGTAAATATTATTTATGAAAATTCTCAGCTAACAGAAGTAGTGATAAAAACACCTAAAATGCTTTATCTCTCTCTTAAATTATAATATTTTTTCTCTCTTACTTAATACAACTTGTGTCTATTAGGATTCAAAATAATTTAATAGCCGTTATTATGTACCGTTATTTGAAAACCGATATCACAGATAATTACGGTTTTTGGAATTATAAAATTAATGTGGCTATACTTTATTGTATCTATGTACAATGTACAAATGGTTATGCATACTTTATAATGTTGTATATCCTCTGTAGGAACACATCAGAACAGTTTCGTTCTCATGGTGCCTGTGTTCGCCGTGAGAAAGATTTCTATCCTCTCTATTCTTTTTTTGATAAAAAACGAATGCATTCGGAAGCTCAACGAAAGGTCACACGAGAAAATGCATTTTAAAAATAAAAAAATGGCGCGAATTTCATGCAGACCTGACGTTCCATTCCCGCCGTTTGTTAAGGTTTTTGTTTTTCTCGTTAACAAAGATACTTTCTTAGTTCTATAATGGAAATGAAATAAGTATGAATATTATGACAATAATTGGCATGAAAATTAACGCAAAAATATAATGCAGTGATGTAGTGGATACGTAATAAATTTATCAATAAACTAATTCAATAGGGTATTAAATAATTAAAGCTATCGAGGGATTAAATCACTATCGTTAGAATGATAATATAAAATAATTAGGTACCTAGAAATAGTTCAACCAAGGAAAAAATATGCCTTAAGCGATTACATTCTTTTCGTTTTTTTATTCGTTGTAGAACAGAGTTAAGTATGAAATTGTAGAAAAAAAATATGGAAGCCATTCGCTAGTAATAATAGTTCAACGATGAAAGCATGTAAATTGAAAAACGGCCATAAAGACACGGGCTCAACATTGTAATATTTTTCTATTAAATTCCTCTCAAGCTCGTTTAACTAGGTGATATAATTATATTCAAGTGTGTAATTAAAATAAGCTGGTCGTATGATGATTGATACAGAGGTTTAATGATCCAAATTAGTTTTATGAACTATAGCAACTATCGGCGGATAGCCGCTCTCATTACGCCTGAGGACTATTCGTTCCTGAGCGAAGGATTTAGTGCCTGTAATCGGTGTTAGAACTCATAAAGTAGGTACATGGCCATATGATTGCTATAAAATTACATATTTATTTCATATGCTACCAACACTTTGCCACAAGTTTGCTTTACAAAGTTGTTAGGGATAAAGTGAAGTATTAAATACGGGAAGTCATACCTGGTTTTTTCAATATTATGAGTTATGACATTTGTGTTGCTATATGCTTAGTACTTTGACAGATAATAGAACAAGTTGCAAATTCAAATATATTTCACGACTAGTAACTCGCTTGGCTTCGAGAAACCTATGCATTCACTTGAAAATATATTTATATCGGAATTTTGCATTAAAAATTTTCTTTTTAATTTGTGTAACTGACAACTGCTTTAAATGTTTAAGCATAAATAAGCCGTTTTGAAGATGCAACAACTTCGGATAGTTTTAGTTATAGGTACTATCTGAAATTGAATATTCGATTTTCAAATAATGCATTGGGTAATTTCAATTCATTTCATAGACAATAGAACAGTATAGAGCAACATTTATAACAAATTCACAGACGACATGGCATGGCATGGCATGGAGTCTCACAACAATAGCACATAATAAGGTGCAGAGAGCTGCGCAAGGAGTCCATATATTGCGATGTTGAATTAATCATGAAAATAGAAGTGCTTAAAATATCTTTATCACGTTTGACATGAGTCGAATTTCCACAACGAATGGCGTGTTTTGGCTATCTATGCCTTATTGTATGATACCTGCTTTTAGGTTAACCAAGACTGTAATCAATATTCCTTCGGACGATTTTATCATCTGTCCCATTATTATTTAACGTTAAAATCAAACTTTCAAAGAAACCTACATACACATTTATTGTAGAAAACATTAGTGTAAACAACGAAGTCTTTTAAACTAAAATTAATATCACTTGAACTGTTATAGTTCTATAGAATAAGATTATACAATGGTTTGATCAAGGTATCTACGGGCTTACGGTACATTTAAATGTATTCCAAAGACAATAGAGGAATATAGAGGCAGGGAACAGAGTAGATATAAAAGCCCGCTCTAGGCACTAGTGATAATGGAAACCATTTCCGCACGTTATAAATTATTATGAATTAATTTCAATGAAAATTATGGCTGAAGTGATATAAATTAATGTGAATTTATTGTCAAGAAACTATGGTTTAAAATTAATACCATTGGTAAAGTTATGATTATTGGATACAAAACCTTTTTCTTTCTTTTCTACCTATCACAAAGAGTTAAAACTATTATAGGTATACTAATTCTATTTTAATAGTAATTTATGTATCTATTTATATTTCAAGTAATTTTATTGGGACGAACTTTCTTCGCAGCTTGTGAAGGAGTAGGTACCTTTGTAGAAATTATCTATATCTTTGACTCAGAGGATTCTTACTCTAAGATCTTTGGTATATCATTCATTTCCTCTGATAAACATACTATTTTATTATGAGGGATATAAAAGACAATTTAACACGGTTAAGGTAATCAGAAAAGGCGTTAAACCGTTGATCGATGGGAAGTGGAAATCAATTACAGTTTGTTGTTTAAATTTTTATTTTTACCATAACTAATTGGGAATTGGACCGTTTTAAATAGATCGATTGAAATAGCCGTTTTCCGTAACGTCCCTAACGATGTCTGTTTCACGAATTTCAACGAGCGGCAAGAGTTTTAACATTTATTATTTACACAATTAGGTTGATTTTTATTTATATGTGATTTGCTTGATAATTTCTGCTTCTTATTTTTATTTGTTTTATGTCTTCTTAAATAGTTGTAATTCAAATGTAACACCCTTCTTCTCTATCTTAGATTACTTTGTACTTAGTACTGTTATCAAATTCACCTATATATTACCTCTTCTCGGTCGCTGAATCGGCCTATTCTAGGCCTTCTTTTACCGGTAAAGCACTACGGATATGCCCTTGGTGTTGCTGGTGCCTTTGCAACGGCTTATGCCATAAAAAATGAAACTTTTATACATGTCATTCTTTGCTATGTAAAGCTACCTTGCGTACGATAGGTCCAGCGCCTGAAAATGGGAATCATTGAGCACGTTACCGTGACGTTTCGAACCATCGTCACGCAACGACGGTCGCCCCTACCATGTCATTCTGAGGTAATTTCCAACATCGAGCCTCGAGCCCATGTACTTTACATTGAATAGCTCAGTCCATCGAATCTTTTCGTTCGGTATACGCGCTCGGAAATGTATCGTCTCTGCAAAACGTCGTCGTGGAAAGTTTGTGGAAATGTGTCTTGTGTGTGAAACACCTACCGAAGTCCAAGGTCTCGTGTGTTACTTATTTTAGTTTACGTAAGTAACTGGTATTTAAATCACCAGCGCAATGCTGTCTTAAATAAAAAAATAACGATTGAGGTAATTTAGAAGCAGTTAGAGTAGTGTGTGTGTCTTATAAGAATAATTTTTTAAGAAAAGTTTTCAATTATAAGATTTAAAGTAGGAAGTTTTAAATAAGGAGGTTACTTTTCGACGGGAATTTATTGATTGCACGTTTATTAAATATATCGTTGTTTGTCAATATTGTAACATGTAGGATATTACGAACAATTGCGGAAAAACCCTACAAAATCATTGAAGTATAATGTCATAGAACCGACACCTCGAACACCATGTATGTCCCAATGCATTGGCGCCACGTGGCTTCAATCTTCAATGGCTTCGTTCGATTTTGAAAGGAGAACCGGGGCTCAATTTTGAAAATTGAACCTCCCGGCCGGAACACACATTTTGTTCGAGATGTCTGTTCTATACGCTAGTAATAATACTTCAATGTACAAAACGCACTTATTCAATGTACAAGCGATCTTTTTCACAACAAAAATTAACGTAATAATAATTTTAATAATAGTCCAATATTGTTATATTGTATTATAATATAATATGTAAATTCGTTTACCAAAAATGATTTTGAATTTTAGTTAACTGAGTCGTTTTCTTTTATAACTACTGTTTGAATCGCCCGATAATTGTATAATATTTTTACTTTAGGTACCTATATTGTTTTTAACCTTCCCTTTTGACTTACCTACCTGAGTGTGAGTATATTAAAAATAAGTAGGTAGGTATATATTATACAAATCTATACACTGAACTGTATATTAGGCTAATCTAAATTATAAATAAGTCTTGTAAATTACCTTTATAATATGTAAGAGTAACATACAGTTACATAGAGTTACATTTTATAATTAATATGAATGGTATTGAGGATATAATGATCATTTCTTATGAACTGAATATTTCTTTACCTTTACTGAGACCAATCAGAATTGTGTGAATTGCAGCTTCAAACACTTCAACGATTTTTTCCTCTGCGTTAGTCATTAGAACGTTATGTCATATTTGTTAGCTCCAGTTGGAAGTACTCGTACAGCCTTTTCCTGTTACAAGAAGTTTTTTATATTTACTAATAAATAAATCAGGTGCCTTGGTTTCTATTATGTTGTAATAAGGTTGTAAGTGGCTTAACTAGCGTGTCATTGTGAGATGCAACAAGTGTAATACGTAAAGGCGCCCTACAGTCGAACTGCGCGGTTGTTGGCTATTTTGACATAAAAAAATAGTGAGTCACATAGCTAGGTATTAAATTTATTACGAGCTATCAGCAGTTCCAAGCGGCCGGTTGCTAACCTAGAATTAGCAAAAAACTGTGGACGTAAAAGGTTTTGATAATAAATTGTTAGCGTGTAAAGTGCGAATGTTATTTTTTGTTTTAATGCTTTGTGCGCAACCTTCTTTTAATATGAGTAAATAGAATCGCTTTTGAGCTATCGTAAGCAGCTGAGTAAGGGTAAGAATATCTTATGAAATCTTAATTCGAACTCTCTGTTTTCTTAGAAAGCAGTCGTTAACCCCGGTGGGGTTTTTTAGCAAATCCTAAAATTGAATATTTTGGGTAACATAAGAACTCACCAAGGATCTATTACTATTGCCCCTACCATCCATAGCTGCTGAAGAAACTGAGAAATTCCTCGATTCCAAGAATGGTTTTGTTTTCTGCTGCGTTTTACGAAATTTTTACCAGAAATCTTATTTAATTGTCTTTTGTCCTTTATAATTGTGCAGATTACGCACAAAACAGTGTTATAATAGATTTGTGACAGTAGTTGTTAAGTAAATTGAAAATGAACATGTATTACACGCATTCATGTATGATTACATGTAATTAATTTTGTTGATTGTGTGTAACTGTGTACATATTGGATCAAAGTTCATTTGTCGAACCGCATTGTCGAACATTACAATGTTGATGTGTAAGCGTTTCGTTTATACTTTATAGTGCGATTTTGTGAAGTTAATTTATTTTGTAGCAGCTCTATATAAATTATAATTCAGCTTCTATTTGGAAATTGGAAAGGACAGAATGTTCGGCTTATTTTATTTGATGTCTATACACAATGATGTTAAAAAAATTCTCTTTTTTACTTATAATATCATTGTCTATTCAGGCAAAGTGCTAGGACGGGACCAGAACTATTCCTGTAAAAGCCAGCTTTCGTCATTTACATTTTTTTGCCGATTTTCGCACACTAGAATGGCTTACACAATTCTTATGAGCAAAATTATCTTACAGATTCCAAAGAAATAAAAGAAATTCAATTTCCCATAAGCCTAAAAAAGGTTAAGGAACAAATTGAGGAGGAATAAATTGAGCTTGGTAAGATGGATTTAAGAGTTAAATAAATTGAAAATAATACTGATATATAATCTTTACTGTTATTATTCGTTAATGCGACTAGTACTACTACATAGAAGTAATGTACCTATGTACCGATGTTAAGTATTGTTGTCTAATAAACGCCGATTCAGACGCTGATACAAGCCAATAGACCTAAGTCTAGCAGATTTTTACAGCCGATTGTAACAAAGTAATCTGTAGCGATAAAGTGAAGCTAATAAAGACATCCGCGGCTTCTCTGTCCTATTCAGTCATTACTCTTTATGGATGTCTTAAACGTGTCTTCACATATTATTAAGTATACGACTTATCGATTTGTGCGATGAGAACAAGCGTTTGAGTGTAATAACTACTGCATTGTTTTATCCAAATTACCTGAACTTAGCTGCTTGCACCTGCCTTGCTGTCTTGGACCAAGACCAAGTTTCAACAGATTTATTCATAGAAATATGGTAAAAATTAAATTTCATTTTCATTTACACTCGGTTATAGGTTGGAATGTAAGAAGTGCTTGCTTAAAATAAATTGAGACGTTTGAGACATATTCCCAAAATGCCTTGTGGATATTCCCTATACACCTTTTTTGAGTTTTAGGATGTTGGTTTCAAAATTCATATTTATCTTCGAAAATATTTAAGAAGATTAATAATAAAAGCAGCGTGTAACTTACCAGATGTGAGGCCAGTTTTTGGCCTTATTCAATTAGGTAATATAAGAAGATCTTAAAAGTAAATTAGCGTCGGCAACTGAACACGTTACGTTATTCGATACCTCGTCTTCTTATACTCGTAGGTACTTGTTTTATTTTTATACCCGGTTTTAGGTTAACAACTATGTATTTCGCAACCGGTAATAATAATAAATATTATAATGTAACGGTTAATTACGGTTTATTTCAAACACACAGCGCGCGTCCTGTAGAAATTTAAGGATTTCGTGTTTTTTATATTTGTCTGTAAATATTATACTTAGGTATATCCTAAGTAATTAGTTTGCAACGAAGATTAGAGTTTTTCTTGTATTAACGTTTTTAACTATTTTTCGTACCGTTCATGATCTTAAAAGTAAAAAAAAATACTATTTTCGTTGAGTTATTCGTGAGTTATTCGAAATACACTCATTTTATTTCTAAAGGACCACCCTGAAGATTGACCTGAGAGATGATGTGATGTCAATTTTCCCAAAAAAATTGTCGATGATAATATTCATTTGTTTAATCTCACTAATTCGACCGAGGGTATCGTGGCCGTTAAGGAGTCAGTTTTTAAGGTATTTATGATACTTATTCAGAGGCTTTGAACGGTAAATTGGGTGTTTACATAAAAACGTTTAACGGTGGTCGTCATTTATTATTCTGTTCTGCAGTTTCATTATAACATTAGAACCCAAATCCAAACCTTATTCCAGTAAAATTAAAATTGTTATGCATGTATTAAATATCTTAACTACCACATTGTATTTCTATTAATGATAAACTTATTTTTTTCTTTTATTAATGCTGATCGGTGCTGGAGTTACCTAATTCATTCAAATACAAGCAACGTAACTCGGGATTACTAACTATACTTAAATTTTTCTCTGTCCAAAAGAAAACCTGCAAATTTAAAAAGATATGCAGTATTGTACAGTGTAAAGTATACAGTTTTCTTATTTACTTTAAAAACATTGTTAAAAAAAGTAGATTAAGCAAGTTTTAAATTTAGGTCATGTCGCCAGCGAAAATATTGCCTACGTTAAGTGCGTAAAAATGCTATATCACCAGTAGGTAACTTGTTTTTCATATCGCTCGCACAACGATAACGCTACGCCCTATTTAAGACGGGAATTTCGCCAGGCGGTTATTTTTAACAAGCATCAAAAAATTTCTCTCCATTTTATTTTTAAAGTTATTTACTTAGTTACATATATTACCACAGAATACTATTCTGTGATATTAATAGGTGATTTACCTGCCTGGTTAATTAGATTGATACCTATTTTATTCCTTACTTTCTAATGTCACAAACCCAACAATAGAATAGTTCTCTAAGTTTATAACAATATACAGGAACGTGAAAATACTTACTAGTAGAAACATTAAATATGATTGCCATTTTAACTTTAACCAATTTGTAGAGAATGTAGAGTTTATTAAAAAGCAAGATAATTTTCTTATTGAGTGTTACATAGAATTTTACATAGGGAATAATAATTATTATATGTATATCATATTATGATTCTTGAATGTTTCCTGAAACATATAGAATTATATTGTATGTATAAAAATATATTATGCAATAAATAAAGTGTAATGACCTCGTAACACTCAGTTGTGTATTGATCGTTTGCGCACTTTAACAAAAAACAAGTAAAATTTTAAGAACCATATTGAGTATTCTCTTAAGGTGTTATAGTCTTACTATAAATGTTTGTCGTATTTTGCATATCACTGAGAACTCTAACGCCCCAACTCAGAGTTACTAACTAAATAGTCTTAAGTCGCTCCTTGGTACACAATTTGTATGGTGATTCTTTACTAAGAAACGATTAAAGTAACCGTTAGAGACTCTGAGTTGGGGCTGGAAGACTTAGAGGTAGATATTATTGATCTGAATAAGAAGCTCTAATGCAGTAAGGTATGGAATCTAAAAGTCAGATTAGGTTATTTCCAATACACAATTTAGTACTTTGTGCAAGTACATGTTTATTCGAAGTAGGCTAAAGGCTGGTTCCTCTAACCTCTTTTACTGCCGGTTAACGCTAATTATTTTTCGTATGAATTAACTTATCTCTGACTAGCAATCAGTTTATAGTTACTCCTCCAGATAAAGTTACTTAGTGTGCAGTTTTTAGTAATCATATAATATATCTATATCTCATGTTAACACCTGCCATCAGCTATTTCCACATCCACCCAGGGTTGACTGGTGGACAATGCCATTAGGCATTAAGTTTGCCCTTTGTTTCTTCTTTTTAAGAGGTGACAAACATGTAAATAAATAAATAATGTTTCTTAAAGGTCCCAGACAATGTTTTAAGGATAAGTACTATGAGTGCTAAATTTTTATATTACTGGACAAAATGAATACAAACAGCGTATCAAATGGTTTTATCTCATCTCAAAATGACAAGGCATAAGGTTGCTACTTGCTATGTCGTGATGACAAAACACTAAATACAATTTGACGTTCTAAATAACAAAACGTGTACAAACACTTATGTTTGAACACAACGTGAAAGTAAAATAACACGTACTTTTTACTGTCTCGATGCTAGACGTGTAGTTATTGAATAATTCGGCCATTATGGACCTCATGAATCTAAATACGTGTGGGCTGACACGCATTGAATATGTATTGGCTCGTTTAGTGCCCTATTATTAATTGCCACTACATATTGACACCGGCGATAGTATCTTAATATTTAAGTAATAATAGACAGTAAAAGTGTATTATTAATTTATGGAACTTTTCATAGATTAATTTCTATAGTAGGGGAAAGGCACTTGCTAGTAAATTAAATAGAAAAAGAATATCTTAGCAATATTTAATTTTGAAATTAACTGCTTCACTTTTTTTATTGAACGTAATTATCACAAAAAGGTGGTGTCCAAAATTTTGATAATTTCAACATCTGATGAGAGTAAATATGTAATTGGAAATAATGTACAATATACGTGGGTATACAGTATGTATACCGATTAAACTATTAAGTTTTTTTTTTGCGGATATAGAGGCGGAATAAAGTAAAAAAGTAACAATGAGTACCAGGATAGCACGTGTGCATAAAGGGTGGCTGGCCGACATGTGCCGACCGCAGGTGTGAGCGGGCCCGGTGCGCTCGCCAACTGCTGGCCCGTTTTATTTGAAGACGCACTAGACAGGACACAGGTCATGTGCCATCCCGTTTACCCGTATATGTATCCTGTTTTTCTTTCCACTATACGGCCTAATTTTTTTTAACTCGTAATGTTAAGTTATAACGACTTTATCCCGTTATTAAACTCGGATTAGATAAAAGATGATGGTTTTATGAGTATTATTACTATTACGTAGATAAAGAACAAAAAGGTACTATTATTACAAAGAGAATAATCGAAAGTTTTCCAATAGAAAGTATGGATATTTTTGATTTTGTTAACTGTAAGGTCATGTAAATTGAACTAATGTTTCGAGACCAGAGAGAAATAACACGACATACTCAATTCCTTTTCCATTTGTTTCAGATGATCACAATTTTCCGACATCGATTGCACTGTGAAACGTGTAGCGCGCCGGATTAGCTATGCTGTGACGTAACAGGTGCGTAAGACATGTTTGTGTTAATATTGTATTAATGAGACAAACGTCACGTCATCTTTGTTATTACTTGTCTCACACAAACAACAGACAGATAACATATGAATGTCATATCAACGCATTGTTTTTACGGGAAAAGTAATTTTCCTTTAAATAGATTGACTAATGTGAGAGAATTTTCTGAGTATGATCTCTTTTAATTAAGAGTAAGAGCTATTGCTGTCAGCTATAGAAACCATAGACGAGTTGACAGGTTTTCCGTTTGCTACAATGTAAAAAAAAATTTTGCTCATAAAAAAATTTACACATTTTTTTTCTCATTTCATGAAGACGTTCTTCTGTTAGTCAGAGTGATTACAGTATTATTAATAAATGCATTAGTGGATAGACTTTTGCCACTTTACGTAAAATAAATAGGGTTTTTACAAAACAGTTTTCACCGTTTAGTCTCCTCATTCCGTCAAAAACACATTAGCTCAATATCATCTTCAGAGCTATTCGTATTCAGGGATGCAAGGTTGTCAGTGCGTCAACATGCTTAGTCTACGAATATGATTGATACGATCGTCATGTTCAGTTATTCGTCACGGCCTTGGCTCAGTCGTCACTTCGCAACAGTACTCGATTCGATAAGGCGAATAGTTTTCATCGATTCCGACAATATATTCCGTACACGAAACTAACTGTAGAGCGATTATATCGACGACTCGCTAAGTGCACTCGAAGATACATTGACGCTAGACTGTGCTATATAAAAAATTACTTTGAATGCAAAATTGTCTTGTGGTTATAATGGGAAAAGACCGAATTTTTTTCCGGATTTACCAAATTTAAATTTGGTGGTTTCAATCACTTGATGATTCTGCGTATAGAATACAAATAGATGCGGATAGCAAATTTCTTGAAATGGAATGTTAGTTTAACCTTTGATTCTGTCATTAATATTAAATTATTATAATGTGTATAGAATACCTTTTTGTAATAATTATAACTTCTACTTATGACGTTAGACTCGGTGTCGGTCGATCACAAGATAGACTGAGTGCTTCCAGTATTGACCATAATGAATTCTCATTAAAAAAAAATTAAATTTGTGTGACAGCTTAATTCATATTTGATGTAACATAACAAAGTTGACGAATGCCATATAAACCGAATTGAATCAACTCAAACAGTTCGGTAAAGAGGATTCAATGGCTATAAATCGTAAGCCAATACGCGATGAACGTGCGATAGTCGATAGCGCGGTAGGTTTCAGTAAATGTTTGAATAGTTCGGATCGACCACAATGCCGTGTTTGCTCTCGAACACTGCCGCGTTTGCTGGCATAGGGCTGACACTAACTCAGGCTTTTATCAAAGTTCATTAGCTTCGTACATAGTCAAATACGCATACGTTCGATCGCGTCGTCAAATAAAGCTATCCGTCCCGGAGGCCCACGAGCGCCATGAAAACTTCTGACACTCGGGTTGGCCACTAACCCCTCCACCAGTTCGCACTGGAGCAGCATAGTGAAGTATACTTTAGGCTACCTCAAGAGCAGATACCCGTGCTTAGTAGTGGGCCATTAATAGGTTGAAAGCAGCCATGTGTCGGATTATTAACGAGGTTTTATGCGAGTAGGAAACTGGAAATCCTAAACAGAAAAACTTTTGCAGAAAGTCAGTATATCTATTTGAAGATTAAATTCAATTTTAACAATTTTTAAAAAGTACAAATTGATGGTTTATGATACAAAAAATTAAATACCTAATTAATCTTTATAACAGTATTTAATTACAGTAATTTATTAATTTTATGACATTTAACATAGCATAGAATATTCCTTATACTAAAAAAATCAAACAGAATAAATAACGGAAGGTCTATTACAGCTCTATTATATTTCATTTTAGTTTGAAATCGGATAAAAAAATGAAAAAAGGTTTTGGTAATCAATCTAATTTGGACTCTTGAATTAAAACTTGCAACTTCTCATGTAACAACCCTAGTTTTTCTCAGACTTGTTCAATACTACAGTTACTCCAAAATCCAAATGTTCATGTAACTTCTCACCTCTACAAGTTGACGTCACTTGCTATATTTTTCTACTAAATTTGTTCAATAATTTACTTAACATTTAGCACTTTCATATGCTAAGTCTTTTGTAAAAACCGATCACACTGAGTGATTGTGAGACGTTGTCCCACAAAACATAGTAAAGTAGACATTTGTATGTTGAATGTCATGTTACTCTCTAACCAGTTGAAAATTACATAAATCATTTTAAGAAATTCTTAACTAAATTCTAGAATAAAAATTATTGAACAGAGGAAGTACTTTCTGAGATTTATAAGTACCATGTCACTTTCTGTAGACATCGGAACTGAGGGCCCAAAACATTTGCCCATAACATCTTTAATTCACGTTTAAGAAATTTATGAGTATTTGCATTAAGTTTTAACTAATTTTAACTAAATCCTCTATAAATTTCAATTTGCTACGCCAAGAAAAAAAAAGTGGCCCTCAATCCAGATGTAAACCATTTCGGACTATTTTGTATAAATAGTGCTGGACTACAGTGCTCGCAGGTACACAAAAATATACAAAAATTATCGCCATAATCAACATGTTGAGGACTTTCCTCTAAAATACAATAAATTGAATGATCTTGCGAACTGTCTCCTTATACCTGACCAGTGGATACCCGGCGTGTTCCTCTACGCTTTTCCGATGAGAATGACAGATCTGTGTTTTTGTGTTGACGTTGACTTTGATGCGCCATCTTTACATACCTTTTGGAACGAAGTTCCTTATCGCGCGTTGTGAATGAGGGCTAGACCGAAAATTTCGACACTTTTTGATTTTAAGAATGACCATACCTCTTTTTGAAGTGATTCAGACAGTTTTACAAGAGATGGCGCTGTACTGTACAACTTTCTGAATCACGCTTGCGTGATTCAGAAAGTTTTACAGAGATGGCTGAATAAACCCGAACCGAACCGACATTCATGTCATTAGGTCGATTACTTATATGTTTTATAAAGAATCTCAACAGCGTGATTCAGAGTACATTTTTGTAGCGACATCTATTATTATTTGTTAAAATGCATTGAAGTATAATGACATAGAACAGACATCTGGAACTAAATGTGTGTCCCGCCCGGGAGGTTCGAATTTCAAAATTGAGCCTCCGGTTCTCCTTTCAAAATCGAACGAATTCATTGACGATTGAAGCCACGTGGCGCCAATGCATTGGGACATACATGGTGTTCGGGGTGTCTGTTCTACGAGTATATGCTAGTAATAGTACTTCAATGTTAAAATGATATATTATGTTCTATTTACAAAGTATTCTTTATTATTTGAATTCAAATCATATTTGACATTCCAAGTTTCTACAATGGCGCTGTACAACAAAACAATACTTAAATCGAAAGGAACTTCGTTCCATCCGGGTATCCTTTGACACCTCTCATTTTTTATCTTCAAATTTTTGTATGGGAAATCGACTTTATCAATGGGCCGAATGTGCCTATGCATAGTTTTAGTGGTCTCAAACCACCTTCGGATTGTTGCCTTTCAAATGAAACCATTTTGAGGCATATCGGTTGGATGGTTTCCGAGTATACATATAAAGGACATCCGTACAAACATTTTTTGTGTTTTATATATTGTATGGATTAGTCATAACGATTTGCATGTTAATTTTCGTAACCTTACTGGTTCCAAGTATTGAGTATCGTGAATGACTTTAATTTGCTATTAAGTTAGTACTCGTGTACTTTGCAACAATCCGCGGTTTGTTGCAAAAAGTAGATAAAGCCTGATATCATTCACGACTTTACTTTGGATATAGATATAAGTGATTTATTTGTTGATTTTTAGGAAATTATTGTAGTCACAATGGACAAGATTAAACAAAAATATTTACGGACATCATAAAACCGTCTCAATTTACTTTGTAATAAGATAATAATATACAGTTATTTTAATTTCTAAACCATGTGGCATGCTGCGTTTACGGAACGGTAGTTCTTTTTAACAAACCTTTAGATAAAGATTCATATCACAAAACCTCTTTGTTTGTGGAACATTTATTTGTACTGGCCACGACCAAAATTGTACTTACCGATTACTAAGCCAACAGACATATCGAGATTCGATCTTGACAAACCTGAAAATAACAGACTGAGCCGTGTTTATTAATAGAATATATCGATTACTTTTCCGCCATGGACACCTACTGCCTATTGTTAGACGAATGTATTTGAACTGATAAAAAGTCGTATGTTGAAAGGATTTTGATAACTTATTATGTGCTATTGATATTTGGTTGTTTTTATTGCATAGTATTGTGTAAAGTTCTCCATTTCCTCAAAATTATAATTAAGGCAATGCATATTGAATATGATTTTGAATAGAAATATTACATTCGATTAGAATAATAGTTTCTTTGTGTACTCTATAGAACTTAATTTTAATCTATGAACGTTTCGGGAAACTAAATAAATATAGTCGCGATGTTTTATGTTGTTGAAGTAATGATTAGCACTATTGTATTACCCGCATGTGACGGTATTATTGACGTTGAACTTTTGGAGGACGATAGGGTGCGCTGAACTTAAGTTTATAGCTACAATAATATTAAATTTATTCATCAGGACAATCAAATGTGTCCCGGTTTTATGGATGAAATCGTTTAAATATAATCTATGTTGGAAATGATATCAAAAAGTTTAACATAAGTGGTTGGTTATGTATAATTCTTTTCTGTAGGTATAGTGTTCTTATTTCAAGATTCAAATAAATCAGTCGTTCGTTGAAAGTCAACCTTGTTTTTCTTATAATCTACATAATTAGGATAAGGACATTTTAATCCTTGAACTAACTTAACATCTTGCCATCTACTAGGATCATAAAATAATGAAGAGATTCCTCGTTTATTAATAAAATCGATTTGAGTTTTCTCTTTGTGTCGATCGTGGGAAAGAGCTAACAATAGGGAGAGAGCTCTCGGGTTCGCTGCCGCCCTGGTACGCCGTGAAGAAATCGTGAGACCCGTGGGACAGCGCATCCACTGTTACTGTTTAAATAGCTGCACTCCATCTAACGCGTGACGGCATTCGTACCGGTTTCAACTGTACTCGAAACTTTATAATGATGAACCATCAACTTGTATAGATTACGGGATAGTGATGGGATAGCTGGATTACTTAATTACAGAATTAGATGCATAAATATCTCAATACAAACACACAACAAGATTCAGTTACCTACTTCAGAAACCGTTCGGTGCGTTTGATCAGTAAATAAATCCGTCATAATAGCATGCACCTTTGCAGTAGCTATTACCATAAATTATACTGATTCTGATTCATGAGTCTTTTAAATTGACATTGATAGCAATGTTGACTATATCGAAATAAAAAACAAATACTTTACACGTTTTTACGAGACCAATATAATGATTTCGATAACGCCAATCGATTAATCACCGGTATTTTCCACGTAACACAAACTTTAGATGTAACAAAACAATTCTAGATATAGTTTGTATCTCCTGCCCACATCCCACATCCATATATTAGCATCGTAAGCAGGCTAGGTCGGCCGTGAACTTCGTGTGAACGAACGAATGGAACTAGTGTGAACGAACTCATTTAAGAGTCGAAATGGTGTCTCAATCGCTCGTTTCGTACACGGACGTGACTCCCGCGGTCTTCACGCCTCGTTGCCAATATTTTCTCGCTTCCCCAATCGTATATCGAGGTCCGACAGCTCGCTGGGTCTCGGCCGGGTCTCAGCCGGTCTTGTAACCCTGGACCCGGTCACGATAGCTGCAGCACGCGCCGAATTAATACTACTGTCAAAACAAACGTTACACCGACCCTCTGTTTCGTGATTAAGTATAATTGTTTTGTTGTTTTAACACCTTGGGAGTCCTTCGTCAGTTTAGACTAGGATACAATAAGATTGTAAGTTCGAGACACATGGACATGATTTGCACAAATTAGCTTATACATTATTGGTACATTATTTAACATTCCTTTTTTAAGGAATTAATTATGCAGGTATAGTAAATACCTTATCGTATTGATATGAATTTTATCTTAGTAAAGTAAAATACGATAGCTTTAAATGCACATATCTCTATGACTAAACAGTTAAGTTTTATGATAAACAGATGAAAATAGTTATTTAAAACCCATCGGATGAAGACGTCTATTGGTTGGATGGTCATCTATTGAGAATTTTATGAGCGCTACCGTTCAGAATTTAAGTAGTCTTCTAACACAGCTACACTTACTGGAGCATCGTAGTGGACGCGATTGATTCGGTAGTATTACAGCGAGTTTTTCAATTCAGCACTCAGCCCATGAGAACATGCGTAAACATTACGCTATTGTGAAAACACGTCAAGATAAGCTGCATAAATTGACCAACTGCGAATTAGTTTTGTTATTACGGGAAACGAAATTAGAATTTGCCTTTCGTGAACCTCAGGACTGTTGCGACGTCTATAAAATATAGATCGTTCGCAGTCGCAGCTGACCGCGTTCACACGGTGTCGGGAGAAGATTACGGGCAATGGTTTCTAGCGGAGTGATTGATGCCCGAATGTGCCTTAGCTTAGAATAAACGAATAAACGGATTAGATAGCTCTTTGTGCGCCGTGTTTTGTTTCTGCGAGAATAAACGATGACTTTGTTCCGTCTCGTTTCAATAGTGATTTATTCAACGCTTTAGAAAGATGGATTTATTATTGTTATTAAATTTATTTGAGGCTGCTTTCGATGGAGACTGGCACCATCTCACCACGATAAAGATAGTGTGTTTGGTATTCTTCGCGTTATTTAATATAGTTCTGGACATGAGAATCATTAGGTCGGATGTGCACATACGACGAAAATGACTTTTTAGTATACCGATATTAAGTTTTTGTTTCTCTTTCCAACGATCTGACCGTGGTATCTCTATCTCTTACCGTTGTAAAGATACACTCATGCATAATGTCGGTTATACAGACTTTTTCAAATACCCGAGAGCCATAAGCATTTATATTTACTTAAATCTTTATGCACCAAATTATTAATAGTTTTATGATCCGTATTTCAACTTAAGCTATTATGAATCAATAATGTTTGGCCTAATACGCTGGTAGCATCAGCAGATATGCATTTATGCCTGTAAAGTTTACTTCAAATTGTAGTACGTATCTTCAAATATAATATTATGCTTGAAAAAATGTTGCTTATCGCTACAAAGGCATAAAGTCTGTTCTTAATATAGGATTTTATTGTTGTAATAATAATGTTTTGTATGAATATATTTCAGGCATAAAGTCTGATGTACAAAAATTTTATAGATTAAAAATTGTATTAAACTCATTTTAACAGTTAGGGTGATACTTGTAATAAAAATTAAAAGGTACTATTGCCTACAAAATATTAAAAAAAGAATACTGACTGAAATACTTATAGTTCAATAATGCTGAAGAAAAAATGTTTGTCAATTTTGTTTTTGCTCTCCTGAAAAGTTAGCATTTTACACATCCGACCTAATGCTTCTCATGTCCAGAGTTCCAGACATAACCTACCAATCTAGCCATATCTCAATACAAGAATGTCATTCAAAAATTATAACATCAAAGCTTAGTAGTATCCATTGTTTCTAAAGCATTCTCATGGAAACTTTTGTTAAAATTTTATTTTATTTTAAAATATTTTATCACTAATAAGTATTTAGTTCTAGTGCGAATAAAAGAGCCTAATGTTCGATGTAATTATGCATTGTATACAAAGTAAGCTGTTGCAAAAATATAAGAAAATCTTGTGATTCTCTCGAAATAAAATTGATATTAGATACTCGTTTTTTTCCATCTTATGTTGCATAATGTACTATAACGTTTTGCATAAAAGTTACGCCCACTACTTTTTTCCCGCACAAGAACACGTCATTCCGTATCAAAAAACTATTAAACTACTAGCTTTTGCCTGCGGCTTCGCCCGCGGAACAATGGTTTTCAAACGAAATTTTCAATTAATTAATTTAGATTTATATGCCAGTCAATGATATTATATATTAAAAAGAGGCAGATATGTCATAAGCGCGCGCGTTGTGTGACTCAAAAAGTTCCCAATTGGGAACTCTTATTCAGGTGAAGAAAGAGATAGCGATGTAGTTTTGACGCGAGTGCGATAAAGCAATAAAGCGTGCCTTGCGGACATCGGAACAGTTTTTTCGGTTGATTTGTAAGGGCATAACGTAGGTATCTATATTTATTTAAACATCATTGATGCCAGTGGCTTCGCGCGCGTGGATATCTATTTTTATCAAACCCGCGGGAACCCTGAACTTTTCCGGGATAAAAAGTAGTCTGTGTGTTAATCCAGGGTATAGGCTATCTCCATTCCAAACAGCCAAATCGGTTAAGTAGTTGTGACGTGATTGAGGAACAATTATTACATTGACATTAATCTTGGATTTCATCGCCACTTACCATCAGGTGGGATTGTTGTCAAGCACTAATTTATTTCATATAAAAAAACAAACATCCAAACATCTAAACATCCAAATATCTTCACAAACTTTCACACTTACAATATTAATAGGATTAAACTACAATATTAAACGTAGAAGCTTAGCTTAGCCTAGCTTTGCACCGAGTGATAATTTGATATCGTTAAACGTAGAAGCTTAGCTTAACTAGAATTACCAAACCGGAATATAGTCCATATGTTTTGTGGCCACTAGCAACTCGTCGACAGACGGTCAAACCGTAACCACAGTCTTATTCGCAGTATTACCGATGATAATAATATAATTTTTTTAAAGGTTAACTTACAATATAAACAATATTTTAATACTTTAGTTACATATCAGAGGAGGCTTAGGCTTGGGCTTATCATAGAGTTTATTATTAGTTACGCTGAAAGACCAAAAACGCTCAATGAACGAAAAACGGCTCACAAATCATAACTCGTTCTGGCAATCATAAGGTTTTATATGGACCACAACACGAATTTCAACATGTGAATGTTTTACAGTTACTGCGGTATCTGATATGCGGTAGCGTTTTCGGTCTTACAGCGTTACTAAGATTATATTATCTATAAGTATAAGCAAGCCTCCTAATATTAGTGTAAATTGTATTTGTAAACATATAGTTTGTGCTTGTATATCAGTTATAGAATAACGTAGTTGTAACTTGCTTAATATGCTAGAGAGCCGCGTTAAAATTGTAAATATGTTATTTACGAATATAATAAATTTTCAGTCAATAAATTATATATGTTTTCGTAGATTCTAGTTTGTACAATGGTACCTGTGTTATTTCATAAACAAACTTCATTTATTTACACTGAACTATTATCATCACATAACTTTAGCTACGAATAATAAATAACTCTAGAATAATTTTATCGTATACATCGACTTGATCTCCCTTTACATATACTGCACCTTCCACACTATAGTATTATAGTATCCAAAACTATTATACATTAGATACATCTAAATAGGTTACTAACACTTACAAGCTCATAAGGCTTTCACTGTTAAAGTTATGAGGTGTCAAGTCAACTCCCTAATGGTGGCCATACACTATCAAGTATCAGTCCCGGATTTGTCAATAGGCCGTATAGGCCGCGGCCTAGGGGCGGCAGCGTCCTAGGGGCGGCAGATTTCAGAAGGTGATATTATATGTGATTTTAAAAAGTCTATTACATATTTTGCTATTAAAAAGCCGTAAAAACTTTTAACTCTTTTTTTACGCACTTTCTTAGTGACTAATTCAGTGCCTTCCTTACTATGAATGGAAAATTATTATTTTAGAAAGGTACATGGGGCGGCGGAAATAAATTGGCCTACACTGATAAAAAATATAAATCTGGCACTGTCAAGTATACATGTCAAGCTTACAGCGGACTTGACGTGGTATCCAGTAAACTTGACGGTGTATGGCTACGATATAGCTATCTGGCCATATAGCTATATCATGCACACTGAATAGCGCATCAAGTCAAACTGCAAACTTGACAAGTACATTTGATCGTGTATGGCCACCATAACTCTACACGGCGTGACTCTACAAGCTTTAGATAGAAGGGGAGATATTAAATGTATGAAAAACTATTAATTTAAATCAAATGCCACGTCTTGCTTCGTTCAAGCTGTATTTGGAACTCCTTACTCACACTAATAACAAAAGAGTCAACTCTAGAAACCTTACAGCCTTGGTCATTTTGTGATCATGGCAGAGACTGCCATTAAAAATTTGGCTTACCTATACTATACCTACGTCATGTTCTCTCACGTCATGTCATCTCATAGCTTTACAAAACAGCGCTACCGTGTCCTAAAAGCACATTACAAACATTACAAAACATTACAAATATAAACTTCATCAATTGAAACGTTTTACAATATTAATCAATAATAGTGTTAAACAAAATGCGTTTTATGTACTGAACCTGTTTATTTAAGCAAGTAAATTGTAATAAAACAACAATGACGATGTGCATGACCTCGTGTTGTGTTATCGCACTACATTAGACTCGAATAGAACCTGCTTCAATAATGGATACATTGTATTCTACACACTCGTATGTATGTATGATAGTTTTTGAATATGCTTTTGTTTGTTTGATTTCAGCTTTATTTTATAAATATAGTATTTTTTATGGAAATAGCTGGCAAACGAGCTGACGATTCACCTGGTGGTAAGTGGCTATCGTCGCCACTAACATCAGCAACACCAAAGGCATCACTGATGTTTTGCCGGCTAAGAGAAAAAAAGAAAGAAAGAACTGGCTCTCTAGCCCCAGTAATAATATAAAGATGTATTACAACGATGTAACTAAATTCCTTACCACACGCCTTGTTCAGCCACTCAGGGGATACAGTAATCTTCCTGTATACAACTCATTCACACCCCTCACACACCCTTTCCCTTTCTTTCCCTTTTCACACTTACGTCTTTGTCCTCTGCCCAAAGGTTGTCTGGAAGAGATCGCTCTATAGCGATAAGACCGCCTTTTGTACTACATGCTATTTATATTATGTTGTAATGTAGGTTACTACTATTTGGTGTATACAATAAAAAGTATTCTATTCTATTCATTTACTTGCTCATAAGTGCCACAAATTAATTGTAATAATTGAAGTAACGTAGCATCTTGTCCATTCACTAGTGAGGTGCTAACACATCCGTATATCGACGGCCGGCGTCCTTACTTTCACCGAGCTTCTCCCGAGCATAATTAAATCGAAAATTTATTACAACCGTTTCGCAATTCTAACACATTAGTTTAACAAAGAGAAGCAATCAATTACTTTAAGATACGATCCGCTATAATTAATGAAGCTTGCCTCTTTGATAATTAAGCTACAGCGTAGATGGCCCACATACAAGTTACAAGTTGTGTGTACGTACGCGTACTGATAATTACGAGGTCTATGTCTGTACGTCGCAAGATGTACGGTACGATAAATAATACGTTGAATAATAATCTGTGCGATGAATTTTATTTTACGGCTGTACTTTCTCTGATTTGGTGTTAAGGGGGAGGAGTTAAAACCGTACGTAAACTATGATTTTGCTCAGACAACAGTCAAATGTATTAAGCTGGCTACACGGTCAAGTATACTTGTCAAGTTTGCAGTTTGACTTGATGCAGCATCCAGTTTGCATGAGATAGCTATATAGACAGATAGTCACACCATACACCATCAAGTTTGCTTTCTTTCTTTTTCTTCTCTCTTTTTTGACTAGCAACGCATCAGTGATGCCTTTGGTGTTGCTGATGTCCATGGGTGACAATAGCCACTTACCATCAGGTGGATCGTCAGCTCGTTTGCCGGCTATTTCCATAAAAAAATACCGGCCAGCATTATACCAGTTGCAGTATCTCCACTCGTTGAAGTAAAAGTGCGAGCAGGACGAAGCATATTGCGCGCTCACTCGCACTTAGATCTCTAAGGTCACTTTGATAATACGAAAAAAACTCATAAAACGGCCAATGTAAAGGTTGATTTAGGACCATTATATTTGGTTCGGATTATTTTAAGTATGAGGAAAGCCTAAGTACGCTTTTATAGATCTCACCCTAAGATGGGTGAGAGTGAACGAGTGAAGTCGCAAGGAACAGCTAGTAAATCTAAAATTTAGTAGCTTTAGTAGTTTAGACATCGATATTACACTACCAATATTACAATTATGCTCCTAATCTACTATACAATATTTACAATTATGCTACTACTCGTAATACAAAAGAGAGCGGCGACAGGGCGGGAGTTGGCTGACTAAACGTTTGTCGTATAAGCGTTAATCGTGTAGAAGATAACTTTGTTCTGGAGCAGTACCGCAGTAAGCCGACACGCACGGTAGCCTCACCTCACTTCTCAGAAGGGCACTACGAGCTCGTACGTTCAGTCCCACGTATACGACGTGAGTCTAGCGCGCATAGTAATGCAGGTCGCGAACCCGACCCTTGGATCACTCCTACTTGTAACACGTATTTCTGGGTATTTTAGGTCATCGATCACATTGTTATTAAGGGTTGTTGGTGAAGTTTATGGAGATGATAGTAAGAAGGTTCAGCGCGGCTTCGACCACGGAAGAGTGGTCACAAGACGAATGAATCAAATAAACGTCCAAGAAGAAAATGCAACCGAGATCAAATCTGCCCTATGTTCTTGTCCTGGACTATTCTAATGGCTAGTGGGTATCGTCACTCTTGGTCAGCCAAGAAAAAAGAGAAGAAAGTTTACTAAAGGTGAGTTTTACAAAGAAATGTTTTCTTCGGTAAATGATGTCAATTCTTAACAATTTCGCTTCTGTTCTCTACGTCAGTATTGATTGCGTATTTTACAGAGATAAGATACGATTGCCAAATCTCTTTGTTCTTTTCACACGGTTCGTGATTATATTGTCTATGCACACGCTGTGCGCATGGACCCTAATAACTGAACCCACGTATGTTTATTTGATTGACCTGACCTTTGTAAGAAAATTGTTAGGCGCATCTGATAGGTAATAGGCGTTCTCGTTTGGCATTCGTCATCCTCAATATGGTTAGTGTTATTACTTAAATATTTGGTTGTTGTTAAGGTCGCTTTAAATATTATTTTGCAATAATTTACACAGGATTTGAAACAACTTATCTTTAAAGCTTAAAGATGAATTTATTGATAAATCGATGAACTGTTCCCCATAGCGCGAGTGGTCTTGTTGTTTTCGATATCATAAAAAACAAATTCGAATAATTAGTAAGATATTATTAAACTATACATTATCTAGGATTTATTCATTTATTTAATCTTTATTGACCACAATACAGGATTAAGGTACAAATGGCGAGCTTAATGCTTTATGCATTCTCTGCCAACTAACCACTAGACCAAACAGAAACACACGATTCTTTAGTTTTTAAATTTATGTATTTGAAATTTTATATTACTTGATGTAGTACCCATTTACATTACCAACCTCTGAAACTGCATCCAATCCCTAATTTCTTTTAATCTTGATTGTCATCACGAGAAAAACTGTTCTCAAAACGATTGGATTCCACTGAACCTTCCGGAATCTTTGCACTATTCTATCCCTACTTTTAAGTCACCTAGGTAACAGTGCTTCATTTTACCGACAGGTGATTATTTCAAATTGACGATACCGTTCGGAAACGCCCAGCAGTATCGTATTACCGGTATCAGCGAACCGGTATCGCTGGTTAGTGGTTACTGGTCCCCTGGTGCTCGGTTTCCGGTCGGATGCGGGCTTTCCTTCGCCGAGGAAGTTGCCTTTACTTTTCTTATCACTAATTGGTTTGGGTGATAACGCCTGTTGTTGCCGCGTTGTTACGTTGCTAAGTGGGGACGTGTAAACGGTTTCATGCGTTTTTGTATTGGAATATGTACTTGAATAATCGTTGCGTTTTTGGTTAAGACTATGCTTGTCAGACTACATTTCTTGCATAGACTAGCTTCTATTAGATATTAGAAAGAATCTAAGTTTACGAACGTTGTTTTTTATGGAAAACCGATAAACGAGCTTACGGTCCACCTGATGGTAAGTGGCTATCGTCGCCCATGAACATGAACGTCAGCTGCACCAAAGGAATTACTGATGCGTTTCTGGTTACCAGCTAAGAAAGAGAGAATAATAAGAAAGAAAGAACTGGCTCTCAATCCCGCAGCCGGAACACGACGAGTCGTTTGGTGGCCGACTCAAGCAGGGAGAGGAGTTAGTTACCTATTTACCTATAGGAGCTGGATCATCTATCGCTTACTGCGTTGAAAAGGAACATCTTAAAGTAATACGAACAATGGAAAATTAGACATACATATCACACATGAGTACCTACTCGTATTATACAAGTAATATCCTTACCAATCCGTATCTGATGTCCGGGACAGTTGACTACGGCTATAGGGAACAACAACTTTAAAACAATTACACAGCCAGAGGAAATTCGACCCCATCAATTGGAAAGCTTACGTATAGTTAATAGTATCAGGCGTTACTTTGCGGAAATCCATTGTTATTAAGTTATAATAGCATTAGTCTACTTTGCAACAATTTACGCAGTTTACATGTATGATGGTAATACATAAATATACTTTAAGATTTGCGTGGCACCTTTCCCTCCCACAACGGAAACATGCACCACAATATTTAAAAGTATCTTATATACCAACATACATACCAGCACCAGCTTAAGGTTTAGAATAAAGACGACCATTAACGCAGCGTGCAATACGGTTAAGTTTAACAAATCTTACTTCAAAGTTCGCTGATTTCAAATTTAAGCACGACAACTTCATTCCGAACTTGGCTTTCACACACATCGGCCCTGCCAAACCGGAATACGAATATTATACGCAATCGTCACTATAAGTTTGATTCCAACCAAGAATAGATCATTTTGATGCGCTGTAGAGAATCCATAATGTGGCGTTTGGCGGTCATTCTCACGCCTTCAGGGTTCCTTGGCCATTACACCGACTCACTTCGATTTTATATCCTATTGAACAGACAACAAAGTCCATTTTCCTACCAGCGCTTGTACGTATGGGATAAGTTCTCCAAAATTCAAATGTTTCCAGTCCATTACATTAGATGTGGCGTATGATGCGTGAAGTGTTATCCCGTTTGTATATTTTATAGTCATAATGTAAGCTGCATTTGTGACGAGATGCGATAATGTTTAACGACTTCAACCGTGTATGATTTTGTTGTGATATGTGTTTTGGTCTCGGGATTTGTTTTATTTAGTTTAAGTATTTACTCTTTATGGTGAACGCACATTTATTGGCATCGTCCGCGTTGGTGTATTTTGTCATCCGCATCGGGCTCTCATATGATTTCATACAAATGCGATGCTGACAGCCAGACGATGCCGATAAATGTGCGTTCACCATTATTATGTTTTGTGTACATACGTAACATATTCTTAGGACAAAATATATCAGCATAACGTTAACCATAATTTAAAATTATTTTTGTACTGTTAGACTGGTTGGCAAGTAACTTGAGAACCGTTTAAATTCTCTGGTTATTAAATAGCTAACAAATAGATATAATCTGTGCACCTACGTAGGCATTAAATAGTAAGTAAGGTCACGTCCTGTAAACGTAAAGATGTGTCCAAAAGCAGGCGTAGGCGACGTTTAATAACGCGTGGGCGGAACATCGCCTCAAACAGTGATACTGTATGACAACTTAACAACTGTTAAATAAATATGCGTTGTTGATAATCTTACATTATAGATGGATAATTATTTGATTGGGCATTATTTTTCTAGCCAGTGTAAATACCCGAAGTGAAATAATCTTTCGGTCTTAGCTGTAGCGGTATTCGGGTGAAAATTTTATAAGATTATTTAGATGATCATTAATTTTATATGTTTCTTTTTTACAGATGTTACAACAACGGAGACAATCTTGGGAAAAGGATATACATACATTTAATAGAAGATTCTCATGTAAGTATACTCAAAGCAATGCGAATGACAGGTGTACAATTCATTTATAAATACTCTTATTTAAAAATAATAGGTACTAGGTAACCTCTTACCATGTTATGTTGTAAGTTCATGTTCAAATGTATCTATTTTCATTTGTAATTTTATGTGTACAATAAAGATAATTTGTATTGTATTGTATTAACTTGAACTTCAATATATGTGTATGTATACCTACCTCATCACCCAATACACAGCATAGTTCGCTTGTCATAATTTAACAGGCGTAAAGTATTCATCACGCTGCTCCAGTTGGTTAGGGGATATGGCTTAAAAACTTACTTATGGCTTAAATTCATGGCTTAAAATCACGCTTCATGAAATCTGTAAGATAACAATAGTTACACACTATTACTATTTAGCATAATATGAATGAGTTAAAATCCTTTGAATACATATTTTTTGACTGAAAGGCAACTTCTTAATCAGTTTATGAAAGTTGATTAAAAATTTGTTGATAAGAGTGTACAACGAAATTCAACGAATTCTACAATACTGATTTTATACAGTATGCGATTCAATTTCGCCCATTCATTCAAAATTAATAATCAAAACCAAGAACTGGGTATTCTGCTTACCCACTCACGTATAAGTATAACGTAGTTTCATAATTATGTTGATATCACGCAATGATTCTTTACATGTAATTTTAGCTAATTCTTCTGTTACTTTTTTGTTTAATGTAACAACAAATAATTATCTAAAGGATTTTAATAAATTTATTTATATACTCGTAATAATCTGTTACTTACCACTTACCATCCGTTTAAACATTTTAGGGAATAAATTTTCAAACAACTCTATTTAAGTTCTCCCCTTCACTAATATACAAGGAACCCCAAACAAAACAAGCTTTTAGTCAACCTTGGTTCAAGCTATGCGTTTGTCACTTATTTTATTAATATCTGTTGCAGTCAATGAAGTATTATTACTAGCGTATAGAACCGACACCGCGAACACCATGTATGTCCCAATGCATTGGCGCCACGTGGCTTCAATCTTCAATGGATTCGTTTGATTTTGAAAGGAGAACGGGGAGCTCAATTTTGAAAATCGAACCTCCCGGGCGGAACTCACATTTTGTTCGAGATGTCTGTTCTATGACATTCTACTTCAATGGGTTGCGGTCATTTAACTTATCATTGACAGTTACAACACCAATGCAATGTTTACTAAATGAAACAAGAAACTCCGAGAGAACTGCTGTTAATACCTACTTTACAGTATGATAGCTATTTGTAAGCTAAACTATTTAATTTTATGCTTCAGTATCTCCGTTTCTCTGTTATTAGTGGTGAAGGATATCTATTACTGCTTCTATATTATAATCTGTTGTGCTCCATCATCGTTTATTGATGGATATGGCGGATAGTTATCAGTTTAATTGCATGAAACCAACTACGACACGAAGGTGTGTTGATGATGATTTATGTCAACTCTTTAGCGTCCGTGATGATTCTTTATCACTAATTTAAACGTGGGTTCTGTATGGAGTTTATTGGTTAATAAACCTATTACCCTCGTGTATATTCGGAGATGATGATAGTTTGTAGGATTTAGGTAGATATAATTATACTTTTTGGAGTTGTGATTAAATATTAAATTTTTCTATAATACGTCTTCATTAAAAGAAAAAAAATTAAAAATATTCATTATCATAATTATCATCATCCTCCTGCCCATTTCCCAATTTTATTAGGGGTAGGCGCAGTATAACAGTTATTATTATAATTGCATCTAAAAACGAAACAATTGACATAGTTACAATTTTATATTATACTCATTATATTTTAACATTTCTAGGTTTATAGAGTTGAGTATGAGAGCTCATATTTTGATGAAAGGGCTTCGTCTATTTATAATCATCTCTCTCATTATGTTGTTTGCCATTACTTCTTGTCATCATACGATTCATATAATGTTAATAAAATTAAAAAGATGAAAATGATGTTGCCGAGATTCACTTCCTTTAGGCAATAATCTTAACGTAATGTTACGTATAAAAATATAGACTTTTTTGTTTTAGACGGTCATGGGACGTCATTCCGTGAGAAAAAGAGACGTAGTTAAGACATGAGAGGCATTGTACCAAGTATAACTAAACTCGTGGTTTAAATTTTCTCGCTTACAAAAGCAGGGATTGGTTCTGGCAAAAATATTTTTATATTTCTTGGATTACCAAAGAATATTTATTATTATAAATTATAATTATTATTATTTATTATTTATTGTAATTATATATATATTTTTTTAATATTAATTATTATTTATAATTTTTTTTTTTTTTTATTCTATTAGGTATGGCCGTTGTCACAATACTTATCTTTACATGCACTTGCACACGGTAATGCATGGTAGGCACATTAGGTACCGTGATATTACGGCTTACTAATATATGGATGTATCCTACGTATAAAGCAAACATGACAGAGACCCAGGTTTACAGGACAGCGAAATTAGTGTTCAAACTGCTCTAGAAATAATTCTATGTATAATTATATTTTTTTTCTATAATGTTTTAATAGCTTTAGGAAGTTTACAGTAGCATTTATACATATTTTTATTTTATTTTTCTCAGTAAATGATAGATGCTACACATATACCTCTTTCTACGAAGGAGGCAAGAAAGTATTTTAAAAAGTAAGCTTTTTTAGGACTTATCGATTTAAATAAAATGTGTTTTAGGAACCCATCAATCATTATTTATTTGTGGAGCTTATAATTACCACCAATAACGTTTTAAATCCATTCAGTTCAGTCAGATAAGACCGCTTTCACACCGAATGGCGCACTTTTTTAAACCCCGTACAAAGATAAGTCTTACATATCCGGATCTACAGCACTTATTTTTTGTAATTAAATTGTCTTATACGATTTTTATATTTAGGGAAAACCGTAAAATTCTAATAAAAATCTTATTTGGGTAGTAGCGTATGGAATGGACAATCTAAAACCATATATAATATATGCAATAAAACAATTGTCCTTTGACGTAGGGACTGTCGATATATTCTCCATTATGTCGAAAGAAATATTTACATAAAAACGTATGTTAAAAAAATATAATGTGCATAAAATATACTTGCTGTACATAATATTATACCTTGTGATTAATATAAATTTTTCCAATCCTTTACCCTATTTTTAATTAACTTTTAAATTTCAAACAACTATAATAAATTCCTAAAAGTAGATAAAACTAATGCATCTAAAATCTAAATAGAGTTTTATCTCAACCTTGTGAGAGTTCAATTATGTGTATAGATGCGATTTCTCCACCCTAGCTTATGGTATGGAATTACATGCAAATGGAATGGTTTCCGTTTTAGCGGCACGAGGCACGGACCCCTAAATATACTCGTTTCGCGTCCGGGAGAGAAACGAACTCGAATAACCTGTCGCGACAGCCCACTGAGTAATTTCTTGACGGCCACTAAGACCGATGTTTCGTTTTGACATTTGTTTGTATGTTTTCGAAATGCGATGTGACGGTGATATACTGGTTCGACACATTTTTGGGAAAACATGAGCTTTTTATTGTTCTGGGATAGGATGAGAGAGTTTGTCTTTTTGGGATAGATTTATGTAATTTGTGTTAGTTTGTGTATGATAAGTTATGAGTTATGACAATTTCAAGCCATCATCATCCTGAGAAATTAGGTTGGACAAGTTTCTTGGGTCGGTGAACATACAATACCTAGTTTACAATATTACTCTTACAACTTTGCCTATCCTTTAAAGGATATAGAATAGACGCAATGATAAATATTTTAGAATATGATGATAAAAAATTGAGGAGTTGGATATTTTAATTGATGTCCAACAACTAGAAAGATAAGATAGAATAAGTAATGAAATTCGTGATGCCGTCGCATTTTGGTCGCAACGAAATTGGTGATGCGCAAAATTTGTTAATTGCACTAAGTTCTCCAATAGCCATAATTATTTTTTAAGCCGAAATAAACTGACTGAAACTAACGTATTTTGGGGTTAATCTGAATCGTCGCGTTGTGTAGTTGAGATTTCGTAATTTTCGAAACCTCAATCTATTTTTTCTTCGTGTAATTTTATACGTTCTGCATTTTTTGGATATAAGATATCCGTCTGTCGTGATATATAACATAATATGTGTAACATAACATAAAGAGTGTGTAATTTAGCTTTAGCATAAACAATTTGGGTAGTAAATAAATTATAGTTTTATTTATGCGCATTCATAAGGTAGGTATTGAGAGTCATTTTAAAGAAATACTTAAGACAATATACTTACATTTAGTTTAGAGACTTAATAATCCATACAGGAATTTTCTCCAGGGTAAGGATGTAACGGAGTTTTGTACTTTGTTTTTATATTCGGTAATGTTGATTAGTAATTTTTGTTCAACAAATTTAATAGGATACAAATTGCAGTTAACCTAGGCTGTATGTCGGACATAAATAGCTCCGATATGTTTTTGATTTTTTCCGCTATGAGCTTCAATCAGACAAAATTCAATTTATCAACATACTCAATATTTATGGAAGTCTCTAACAAAATAATAAAAACGAACATACCTCGATAACTTAAGTCGTTACGTCAAAATAAACATACAGTGAACGCACTCGGACGTGCAGTCAATTATACCTAATTGAAGTTTAGTTTCATAGAAACATGGACATTGACGGTCCAGTAGCTAATTAATTAGCTCTATCTATCACAGTACACGTGTCAACTAATTACGAGTTGCAAGTGCCTTATTGGTATTTTATCGATGGTCCAACATGGCTTTTAAGGTCTTTATATAGTGTGCTTGGCGCCTGTCTCACTATTATTGTGTACGGTAAAGAAACATCAAGAAAAATAAGATGTTTCAATGTATACAGAAACTTGTAGGAAGTGCTCAGAATTATGGCTACAATTGTGTTAATCGACAATATTTGGATAGTGTATAGATTATTGTAGTCTCTGGATAAGTTAGCGTACTGTAAAGACTACAGGCTGCTATAGTGGTGTAAGTTTTCAACAGAATTGATAAGTAACTAACTTGGGAAATATGGATGTAATATTAATCATGGTCAACAGTGGATAGTGGATAGATGTTAGCCTTTGCTCAGGTACCTACTTTGCTGACTTTAATTGTTATTATTTAGAACTATTCGGGAAAAATAGTAAAAAAGATACGTAATAAAAGCCTATGTCACTTGGGGATAGTGTAGCTTCCCAACAGTGAAAGAATTTTTCAAATCGGCTCGGTAGTTTCGGAGCCTATTCAATGCAAACAAACAATTAAATCTTTCCTCTTTATAATAATATTTGTATAGATAAACTATAATAGAATACAGAAAGGTAGTTAAATGAATTAAATTTTATTTGAAGGATACATTGAAAAGATTCCATTGATTTGAAAGATTAAATAAATTCTATTGTTTGCAATATAATTATATCTTCAGAGTCGTGCAGATGTAAAAACAATGTCTCTTATGGAGAAATAGCAAAAATATTTTATTGAATTGATACACCCAGTTGATAATATTTATTACTGAGTACTTAAATATTTCAGGATTGTGAATGTATCGAATAATAAATAGATTTGACACTATTGAGAAATCGATAAATCGCCTAATCTGGTTTCAGTGTTTGGTTTCTTGTCAAATTAAGTCAATGTGCGTTTAATACGGATCGATCTCGATACGGATATTATAATTTCTTGTAATCTGTTTGAAGCCGTGATTTATTTTATTTGTTCCTGTAATTTATTACTTACGCACGTCTAAATCCAATGACTTGTATTTGAGATCGACGATTTACGAAACGTGAACAACTGAATAGTGTCATAGTAATGCGTAGGTTTTGCTGTGACAGGTTTTAGCTGAAAATATTTAGAGAAAATATTTAAAACTGTCTTCTAAAATAATATTGTATAAATCGTGATACTCACGTGCATAAACTATAGAACTTGTGCTCACTTTCTTCCTCCAACCAATGTTTTATAAGCTGAATTTGACTTTTGAAGGTCTCAGTTAATTTACATTTGATTTGTGAGTTCCTAAATTGTTGTTTATTTGAACTATGTAAACATAATAATCGAGTACAATGAAATAAATATATTTTACTGACGTGTTATTCAGTAGGCACTATGGTTACAGTATAACGATCATAATGAGGTGTTGTCTCTCAGATACATAATCTTACCGACCTGGTAGTCTCATAGACACCTTTTCTTTATAAAAGGACAAGCATGTACTCCAGAACTGCTAGAAGCAACCTGATCCACCCCTGAGCAGGCTTCAGGAAGGTACTGAGAGCGTTGAAATTCAAGTTTTTTTATTCTGCAGTGTCTGCTGGACCATGTCAGTCGCAGAAGCAGTCCTGGATTTGTCAATAGGCCGTATAGGCCGCGGCCTATGGGCGGCAGCGTCCTAAGGGCGGCAGATTTCAGAAGATGATTACCTATATTATAGATGATTTTGCTATTAAAAATTGCTTAGCGAATAATTCAGTGTCTTCTTTACTATGAATGAAAATTATTATTAATTTAGAAAGGTACATGGGGCGGCAAAAATTAATTGGCCTACACTTATAAAAAATATAAATCCGGCACTGCGCAGAAGGTTAATACTATATAATAGGTGTATATTTCCTTAAAGTTATTTAGGGAAAAAAAATTAAGGCATCGTTTATAAAGGTCTAACGTTCGACTTTTACATCATTTCCCATTACGTTAAAGAAGCATGTAGGGCATCACATAGGGCAACTTATATGATCTATTCTATACCGTATCCAAATTTCTTACATCCACGCAACCCATGTGTTGGTGAGTCATTCGCAATCTCTATTATACATTCGCATAACCGGTCGCCTCGGAACGTGAATCGAATCCACGTCCGATGCGGCATCTGTTTTTTGCTGGCTAAGCCCGAGGCGACGTTGGTTGTACGTTCGCGTTCGTTATGTAATATGGTTGTTGTATTGGTGGTTTTAGTAGACGAACTGGAGACTTTCGTAGCTCGGGTAACTGACGGTGATAGGAATTTGGTTAGCTTTTGTGTAAATGACATTCTGTTGTCGTGTTGCTCCAGTCTAAGAGTCTCAGGTTCGGTTCCTCAAAGTCGTAATATTAAACTATTGTCTTGCGTGCGTTTACTGTTTGTTTGTTACTATCATTTATATTAATAGTTGTTATTTCTCAGAAATATATTGTGGAAATATTTATTGGATTTAATAAAATCCAACTACTAGACATAAAATGTAATTTAAACAGCATTACAGTTAAATGTTTTAATTATCATATTTAACAAGAGCAGAAATAAAATAACCGGTTGTAAAAACAACTTCTTGAAACGAAATAATTTCTCTTAAGATGTCTTGTTTTGCTACCAGCTACATATCGCACCCTCAGTGGAAAAAAAGCATAAGTCGTCTTACGTTGAATTTTAGTTATTGGATAGAGGGACAAAAGCTGCATAATATGTTAATTTTTTTTCAAATTTTTATCATTAATCTTGTCGGTTTTGTGCAAGAAATCTCTCTCTCTCCTGTAAAATTGCAATTTTCATCTTATGCCTTTTTTCCATTGAAGGTGCGATATATTTTTATTCATGTGACGACTGACGATGTACTTTAAATTACTTACGTGGACAGACGAAACATTAATCACTTGGTATAAATCATTGATGTTGACAAATTTTATATCCGCGAAATTGACGTAAATCTGCGGCCCTTTGCGCCTTGGAGTTCGAACGAGTTTGGTATTTACGATAAATAGCGTTACATGTTACAAGTAATTTCACTTTAATTGCATTTAATATGCTTTTATCGCACAGAAACGTGTTCCCTAAATGTCACATTTGAGTGTACATACATAATATTAAAGTTGGTGCTAAAGCTGATCTTAATACATCAACTTAATGTCTGGGCCACTAAACGTATGCGCCACTCGAGGCTTGTTCGCTATAGACTTCTTAGTGTCGAAAATAAGCATAGTTATAATTTTATCTACAGTACACTTTACTTACAGTACATTTTGCTTACAGTACACTTTGCAGTCTATTGCGCACTTTGTTTTTAACGCTCAGCACTGACGCTTTAGCAAAGCCTTTGCGTTGGGTTGCGACTCGCGGCCCTCGGGTAACGGTAACGTCAAATCGCCCTCAGCGACAGAAACCTGGTAGTCGATAATTGTTTAAGATATCAAATCAGCTGATGTCTATCTATTGATAATCGTTGTTAGTGCTTCCGTTGGTCTGTTGTTACTAAAAGCTTCTGGAATAACCGGTCTTCCTCCTACGTTCGTGTAGTGATGTTGAATGTTGATAGATAGCGCAGCTGAGCTTGTAAGATTGCTCGTTGGGAATGGCACAGATACTAAGACTAATTTATTATAATTTGTTTAATGTTTATAGCAAATAGGAAACTATAAAAAAGACATTAATGATGATTAGTTGTTACTGTAACGAGAGATATTTAAATTGTAATATTTTAATTATATGATGTTTACTAAATAAGCAACCAGAACTCGCTACCGCTTAGCCTAAGATACAAAGTTTATGTTTATGTGAAAGCATTACAGATTTTATTAATAACTAATACAAGATTTGACACTTATTTAAGCTTCAGTTAAAGTACTTTGTGATAGCCTAGTGTGAGCAGTGATAGCCTAGTGGTTAGAACGTTGGTCTCCCGAACGCGGGGGCCCGGGTTCAAATCCTGGCACGCACCTCTAATTTTCAAATATTATGTGCGTATTACATGTTAATTATCACTTGCTTCGGTGAAGGAAAACATCGTGAGGAAACCTGCACACCTGAGAGTTCTCCATAATGTTCTCAAAGGTGTGTGAAGTCTACCAATCCGCACTTGGCCAGCGTGGTAGACTATGGCCTGTTCCCCTCACATTGTGAGAGGAGACCCCGAGCCCAGCAGTGGGACAATTATGGGTTGTTGCTTTGCTTTTTTTGCTTTAAAGTACTTTGTCAAGGTTCAGAGTAGAACCTCGAGTCCAGTTATGCTAAATGTTTACATTATTCGTTCAGTGTCATTGTATTGATTTAAGAAGAAAATATTCCAAATAGTAGTACCGTCGTAAAAATGCTCTACAAAAGATATAAGTCGCAATTAACTTTTCCTGGACAAAAGTTTTAATAGGTAAAGTAGTAGGTAAAAACGCCAAAGCATGGCCAAACTATTTCCTACAATCAGTGCTAGTACTTCTTATTGCTTTCAATTTCAACGCATCTATAATACTTAATATTAAGTACAGTGTTTTAAATTCTTCTCTGAGATATTATTATCAAAATGATGAACCATAACCTTTTAAAAATTTGAGACGCTTTTTAAACCCGTTATAATGCAGTATTGATTTCGACCGCAAAACTCGGTTTTGGGTTAATCTTTTTACGCGACATTTCGCGATTAATTCGTTTCAATATGGAATTTATCTGGGTTCTGTATTTTTACTTTAAATTCTTCGAAAGTTTAATTTACATTGATTTATTGTTTGTTGCGTTATGATCCAGTTTTCTTACTAACCGCAATGTTCAAAGAGCTTTCCATCTAAGATTTTCCGGACTGAAAGATTATGAGTTGGGACCTTAGTTTTATTCGCGAATTCTTTATTAGTTCATACACGTATAATATTTATGACCATTTTACAACTAGGTCTAACGTTGTCTTCTTCTCCAAATACATAAAAGTCACTTGTATAAAGTAATAAGTCACTATACTACAACTTATTATGGCAACAAGTCATACGAATCTTTTATTGAACAAAATCAGACGAGTCATTAGAAAGACCTGAATTAAAGTTTACCTCTGCAGTGAATGAACATTAATAAGTCCTCTAATCCTTAAGCGCAAGAAGTGGTCTAATAAATCAACAATATAATTAAGGGAAATAAACACTAAGTAGCAATTTGCGATAATTGATAGCAGAGTTCTTGTGATGGTAACATACTTATTGCTTGCGATTCCACTTAGCCTCCGCACTGCGTTGACACAAAAAGTTCTTGTCGGGAACTTGTTCGTTCAGCCTATACTTGGAGCTAGGAAGGTCTAGGATTATTATCTATAGGTATAGGAAGAGTGCCTTGAGTCAATCTCAATCTTCAACAGATACTATAGTTTAGATTGTAGTAAGGAATTTTAAAAAACTTCGAAAATAGTACAATCAGTATTTTGGACGAAGTCTGATTTTTCCGACATAATTATGGAGACCGATTTTTTATTTCCTTTGCTTAAAATATTTTTGTTACTTCCCTAATTAGCATCAGCATGGTTCGCAAGATGAAGTATTTTACTAAAACCAATAATGTATTTTTAGTTTTTACTTTAAAAAACTGAACATGGTTTGAACGCTACATTCCTTTAAGAACATTAAACCATTCGTATTTACAAACCGCAGTAATGGAGTTAATATCGATGAAACCGAATCCGCAGGAATGGAACCAATAAATCTATAGATTCATTATGTCATCGCATAGTGCAGAGGGCGTAGCCGTTCGAACGCTATGAATATTCAAACCTGTTCCGTTCCTTACCTCGTATGTAAAGTGGTGAACACTTAATAGCTAGAAGATCTGTGGCCAACGCGAAGTGATTTGTATTTGCTTTTATATAAGTGACCAAAATAGTAATGCTAAAGTTTTGATATACACTCAAATCAATCAATCAAATCAATTTGATAGACAATCAATCAAAGATGCCCTTCCCTATGCATTTTTTATTTTGTGAGCTATGTCAAAGAGCGGACACAACAGTTAAGTTACCAAAAATAGTTTAGGTATGTAAAACTACTTCGATTATAGTAATACTTGGAATCGATGAGTAACACTAGTTTGACTATACCTACTTCTCAGACCATTTTTGGATTTAGGGGTCCGTTTGCATAATATTCGGCTTTTTTTTGTTTCCCCTCACGGGAGGGAGGCAGTGAATGCTTTATGCATACGCACAGGCGGTCTGTGCTGGTTATGTGGGACTCCATTATAGAATAGAATAGATAATAACTAATTTTTATTAGAGTCAAGTGTCTCGCCCCTGCCGGCTAAACGGTTGGAGTTGGCCACGTGAAAACGATCTCAAAAATAGGTTATATGAAGAATTTACAAGGAAAACTATCACGGTTATGTTAGCATAAGTAGTTAATGAGTCTATCCATCCATCAGCCCTTGGGGGTCCACTGGTGGACATAGGCCTCCTCTAACTTGCGCCACTATGACCGGTCCTGAGCCTTCGGAATCCAGCGGATACCCGCTGTCTTCTTCAAGTCGTCAGTCCACCTGGTCGGGGCGCGTCCTATGCTCCTTTTTCCGAGACGTGGGCGCCATTCAAGGACCTTTCTTCCCCAACGGTTATCGGTCCTTCGCACTATGTGGCCAGCCCATTGCCACTTCAGCCGGCTAATTCTTTGAGCTATGTCGGTTACCCTTGCTCGTCCACGGATCTCCTCATTTCTGATGCGATCACGTACAGAAATACCGATCATAGCCCTCTCCATAGCCCGCTGCGCTACTCTGAGCTAATAAGTTAATGAGTAATAGTCGATGATAAACTTATTACTTCGGAACCCTACATTGCGCGTTTCCTGACACGCACTTGCCCGGTTTTTTTAACACGTTTAACGGAACTCAGTTCCTGCTATGAAAAATACACTGAAATAGCTTAGCAAATTATGACTCTATTAAAATGCAGACCGATCATTGAAGTATAATGTCATAGAAAAGACATCTCAAACAAAATGTGTGTCCCACCCGGGAGGTTCGAATTTCAAAATGCATGCATGCGGGCACTAATGCATTGGGACATACATGATGTTCGGGGTGTCTGTTCTATACGCTAGTAATAATACTTCAATGCGGACCGATTGAAGAATGAAGACGTCTCGCGACGGTGCTGTCGAAAGTAATCCCATTACTGTATTGAATTGAACCGTTCCTCGATAGAGTTAACAGCCAATTACGGCGGCATTTTACATGTAGTCCTCGCTCGATGCACCGTAGACTCAAAATATCCGCATAAACAGTCACAAATACCTGATTTTAATGCATTAATGTTGGGGCAACTTAGTTGAGTATCCCACGGCACGGACACAATTGCCTTTAAAGTCACGCTCGTGGCTAAAATAGTCTAATCTCTCCATACGATTCGCGGAATGTTGGAAAAGCCGCAGCTAACTCTGTGATAGAATAAATTTCAATACAGTATCAAAATCTATTCATTAATATTAATTCGACATTATTTAGAATCCGTTCGTATGGACCGATGTGGAGTTGCTTCGTGCTCGAGTTTGTAGCAATTGTCGTGATATTGTGTATGATGTTGCGTGGTCATGCTTTGTTGATATGGAATAGATTGTCTAATACCCTAGAATGTCTATTATGCTAAAGAGTTAAGTGTTGTAATAACAGTCGTACGACGTTTAATGTCTCATAATGTCTAGTGTCTAAAGTTCTAAACATGTCCAGCTTACCACGACGTCAAATGACCTAATGTGTGGTGAACGAGATGATCAACCTGATGATATTGATTGCGGACCGTGGACATTATTGCCTAAGGTTTCTATAAGGATACCGTAGAAAGTATTGGCTAAGCTTTCTATAAACCCTCAGGTGCATGAGTAAGTAATGTATATGTCGGTGAGATTTTCATACAAAGGGCGAAACGTAGTAATTCATACGTCAGGAAATATTTAAAAACACTTGAATAAACAGTTTGATAATAAATCGTCAAGTCCTAACGAACTGAGTAATGTATACTGAAATAGCCTCACCTAAATCATAAATCGGACGCCCAATTAGCGGGGATAATCGTTTACAAACAAACGAATATGTTTTCATATATTAAGCCGCGTAGTCTGGGAGCCGGCGGCGCTCCTCGCGTGTAAATTCTGATTAGAATACCCGTCATACGACAACTTTATGCAACGGGGTTCCGGATCATAAAACAGCCGTGTCACGTTTTGAATTTCAATTTTCAATCGCGTTTCTATTCGTGTTTTGTGCTTCTGTCAGGATAATATGTAGCCGGTGTATTTCATCTGTGTGGAGATGATGAATGGGAACGTCTGTTAAAATTATTCTGTGTGGCTAATGGGATTTGTTACAGGTTTCATACTAAACTAGGTAATTTTAGCTAATATATTATAATTATTCATTAGAAATTGTTAAAAGGATGCTCAGAAGATTAATTTTTCAGAAAAATTTTGAAAGTGGTCTATGAGCAAATAGTCTGGGAACCTCTGGTTTAATCCATCTTAACAACCGGCATCCCGTGTTACGTAGGCAGTTGTATTTCCCACTATAAATCATTGCTGCTCTTATCGGACACTAATAGTTACATTTCTCAATGACAGTTGCGCCATTAGCAGATACGAGACCAGTAGCGCTCCTGCTGAGCTGTGAACGCGCAGACAGATTGTACTATTACTAGTATACTTTTCGTATTACTTAGTACTAAAAGTAACATGTTGAAAAATAGTTATATTATTGTATCCTTAGCCGCTAAGTAACTCGTCTTCCGGCTAGGGGCTTGAAAGACAGTTCTTTCTTTCTTTCTTCTCATTTATTTCTTCGTCGGTAACACATATAATGCCTATGATGTTACTGAAGGCTATATCAATATAATACCTTCTGTCAATACCTTCCTATCTTTTTGAAAGGCTAACTTACACTTATGTACTTGAATAGAAATACGTGTCTAGAATCTAGATAGAAATCCTCCATGGTAGGCTAGCAAGATAATATCATTAATGAAGTAGTGACGTCACAGCTACCTTTAGTAGCAGCGCCGAAGGGCGAGTGCGACGGAATGGCCAGCAAGTACTAGGCTTTCATGAAAGCTGAGCCTCCGGTGTTGAACGGTTGGTTCCCTGAGTCACGATGGTGTTTAACTACTTAGATCCCTGTACACTAGTTTAGATTCCGACGATTATGTGATATAATTATGACGACGACGATTTTATGATATTAGGACACATTTGTACATGACATGCATTTTGATTTTGATGAAATATTTTTTACTAACAATAGCTGAGAGATTGTCATGTTGATAAATGAGCAATAAAAATAAGAAGATAGAAAGCTGACATGATCGAGATGCTTCCTAGCTAAGTTTAGTGTAAACAAAACTTTCGAAGGTTTTTTAAATTAAAAAAATCTATTACATATTACGTGACATAATTTGATTATTTACTGAAATTGACTTACAGAAGTTATTGATATTACACACGCCTGAGCGTGCTATGAGTCTAAACTGATAGCTGTAACAAAACGAGTGTTTTATTCTGTTTAGTTTGCAAAATTGAACCCCGACAGGTGTTACCATCATAACCATTCGCAAAATACAGCTAAACAAAGTCATGCATAAAACAACAGGTGCAGATGATCTGGAAATGCAAAACAAACGAATGAAGTTCAAACTAAGTCTATCTTAAATCGCATCACTTTTCATCGCATTAGTTATAATATCGAGGATATTCAAGCCTTTTCTTATATACCTATACATATAAGGAAATTATGGGAACAAAATTAGATACAATAGTAGTAATAATAACACAATAAATAAATTGTGAAATTCAGTATATTTTAATTTCTAACTCATTTAAAATTTTATTCAATATTCGAATTGCAAGTTCAGCATTTAAATTAGGATTTGCTTAGCGTAGAGAATGCGCGATAAATCTCGTTCGGATACTAGTTGTATCCGAACACCTGTACGTTGTTGTAACCTCTAGTTGAATTTATATTATCATAATAAAAACAAATTTAATGAAACAAAGATTTATATTAAAATAAAATTATTGTTATAAAATAAGTGGCAAAACATTGAACAATAAAACTTGTCATTTTCTAAATACTATCGACATGTAAATTGAGAATTATGTTAAGATACGTGATAAATCAAAGGAGAATGCCCATTCAGTATGGAGAAATGTACCTACTGACTTTAAAATTTTTGTGTCTTGATAAAAATACTTTTATTTGATTATGTTATCTTTATAAATTACACATACTAACTTTAGTCAATGTTAATAGTAGAAAATAAGAGATTTTAAACAAAATTGATTTGTATTTAGGTTATAGTAAACTCACAGTAAAATGGACTCTATGCAGACGTATTAAAGTCGATTGCGTATGTAATGTCGATCTTTTAAGTTTCAAATTCATTTGACAGTTCCCAATCACCATGTAGTTTGTAATGTATTATAATCACAGAACACTATTACTCCTGGCTGATTATAATAATTTTCTAATTCATTTGACAGTCCCCTTACGTCATCTAGTTTGTTTGTTGTCATGGATATATTATACTATAACTGTTGTATCACAATTATAATCGAATCAGTGCAACCTATTGGCCCGAAAGATCTTAAAAGATTCCTGATTGGCCCTTATCCAAACATAAATGGCCCAATGGTTTTATTTTATAAAACGGAACTAAAGTTACTTATTAATTTCAGAAAATTATTCCCAATAAGGATTTTTCAGGAAATAGGGTAAAATACTTGAAATATTTTAATTAAATTTTTGTTCAAAAATCATTGTGACACAATTATTTTTTTAAGAGTACTAGCTATGGGCATTCTCCTTTGGAACACAATACAATACACATCAAGCAGATAGGTTTCTTCGTACTATTATTACGGATCTGTATCGTGCAAACAAATTAAAATTTCTCACTAAAACACCGTACGAATGTTCTAATCTACAGCAACAATATTTACGTACCAGCTGTGAGTTGAAACATAAAGTCATATGAAATGTACTATCCAAATTAGAATATGAGCATATTGAGCATTTAAATTAGGAACTGCGTAGAGTAATGATAAATCAAATTTGGAACAACTAGCCGGGTTGTATCGTCGCTCCCACCCGCGGCGCACGCGCACAATTTTGCCAATTTATCTTGCAGCTCCGTACATAATTTAGAAGACGTATCAAGAAACGGGGTTGTTTACGCCGAGAATATTTTACCAGCTCTGACAACAGCTGTCGCGAACAGTTAAATTTGTTATGATACACGCGCCTATCGCGGTGTAATCCTATACCTTTAACTGCCTTAAAGTTTCGCAGCGCGATTTATTAGCCCTTACGGTTTTAAAATATACAATACATCTATTACCCTTTGTTAACGGCACTAAAAGCTCTTAATGCTAACTAAACATCGTTAACGGTCAATTACAGCGTGTGTTAAATTATGAATGATGGTTTGTATGGGTAAATAAATATACTTTATCAGATACTTCTGAGATTTATCACCGTTCGGCTAACGATAACGTATCTGAAACATTTATTTATGACCACGAAGGCTCTATTTATAACGATCAGGGACAACGCTGGGACAATGCAAATTCGCACCTAGTTATTGCGTTCATTTAAAATGAAAAAATAAATAAACACTGACAGCGCGTTGTTAACACGTATACGTTGTTGTATTGATATTTTCTGTTCTACTGGTAGTATTGACACGTGGGTACAATTGAAGCATCACAATTCGTATAACAATGATAGCAAATATTTATTTCACACACAAATTTTGGAATTGAACTTAGCTCTCATTTCTTCAGTCGTTACCAAAACGGCTAAGTCCCCCAAAATTATTTTTCACACAACATGTTGTGTACAAATTAAATTTTTGTTACCAGTTCCCGTTTTAAATTTCAATTCGTGGTCTGGCTAGTTATAAAACGTAAAGTCTATCGTTTTAAACCAGCGACCGCGATAGTTCGTGAGCCTCTCCTCGGAGCCGGGCATTAAATCTCAGCATGACTGGCGCTTGCGAAATCTAAAGATTTGCTGTGGAAGCCAATGTAGTGAGAATTGCGAATCTGTTTCCCATGGAATCGCCGCTAAATTACTCCGCTGTACTATTTTTACTATCGCGTGTTTTTATTGATATCTCGGCGATTTCTGCTCTTGTGTGAAACTTGTATCACATAGAGCAGGAAATGTTGGAAAAAGGAAGAAAATTTTAAAAGGTTTGGATTTAGTATAAAATGTCTAATAGGTGAAAAATATGCTGAGCTATATCTTACGGTATGTCAATAATACTTTTATCAAATAGAAGCACCCAAACATTCAGTTCGTTCGTTAAATCAACTAAGATCTCTGTTACATGTCATATTTGTAATCATGTTCAATCATTTGTAACCGATGACCCCAACATCCCTTTTATGTCTACAGATGGTATTTCTGGGCAACTCATAAATAAAGGTACCTAATCCATTTTTGCGAACTTAAATTCTAAACTTAAAGCTTCTTGAAGCAATGGACTTAAAATCTCCCATCCAAACATATTATTCGCTCTAATAAAAATCTAATCCACATCCGAACACCAGCTCAATTTGGTCAAAATACTAAACTCGCTGCTGCTATCTGAATCCTTTCAAACGTTTATGAATATTTTAATTCGCATAACATTTGCATAGCTTCTGTCGCTGTCGATGTTGTCAGCGGAAATGGAAGTGTTATAATAAATAAAGTAGAATCGAACGAGCCCCAACCACAGGGCAGCGAGATGGATCGGCCGATAGCTGCGGGTAGCTGGAGTTCCTACCACTCTATTTAATTCGAGATCGATTCAGATACTGGGCTTTCTAGTGCCTATAAAAATTATCTTTGTTCGCTATAAGTTCTATCTATATCTGAAAGATATGGAAATATTATAAACTAGGTTTCAGTAATGCCAGGTTTTACTAGACTTTAGTAATATCTTTATTATATACGTGATCTTTACGGCCAGTAATTTTTGGAAACGCTAGCAGGTAAATGAAGAAGAAAACAAACAAATGTACCAAAAGAAATTCGTGATGTAATTTTTTACGGGAAAATTAATTATACTCCCTCTGGCTTAGCTGAAAATAAACACGAATGTACATAGCTAGTACACTGCGGTGCAATACCTGACACAATGGCAGCATAGTTATACTAAAATAAGTTGAATCCTAAAAAAATTTTTTTTTTAAACGCTTTTATTTCAATAATGTTTAGTTTATAAAATTAGCTACAAGTTGTGAAAATTTCAAGTCTCTACGTAAAATAGAACATAGAGAATTATGCGTCTAAAGTCTGAAAATCGTTTTTTTTAATTTTTTTTTTTTTTTTTTTTTTTTTTAATTTTCGTGTATTGTCATCGGAAATACACATGTCTGCCAAATTTCATCAATTTTCATTAAAGGGAAGTCATTCAAATTAACGTTACAAGATTTGATCCTTTGATGCTTTGATGCTCCGAAGTGAAGCTAAATAAAAGCGTTTAATAAGGGTTTATTTGTGGTGTCTCAAAAGGTTGGACCGTTGTTAACATGCTATGCATTTGTTAGAACATCCACAACAGACATTCTTATTCTTATATGATATATTTGCTTTCAGCACGTTCCATTACTAGTAACACACTCGTTTTATATGAAGGTACATACGCGTGTATTACACACATGTGCAATTTCACCGGTGTACCATTCATTAATTTTAATTGCGTACTGCTCCGCGCGAGCGAGATAGTAATCTTGATGGGTGTAGGTGACTACCTCTTGCACTTGCATATGCAGATACATGAACATGCTTGCCTATATCTTGTTCATCTATTCCACGATTATAACGTTATTTGCTTTCAACTGCTCATTTGTTGCTGCCTGATTACAGACACTGTTGCAATGGGACAATAAGTATGTAGTACGATTGGTTTTTTCTGTCTTTAATGGGAGATTATGGTATGGTCGAGGATTAACTACAGTTCTCTAATACATTGTTATGAATAAATGCGTTCATATCTCAAGGTCTTCAAAAGTGCGAGAATTATGTTACATCCGTTTTCGAATAAAGATATGTTAAGCCATCGGCTCGTCCTTTGTCGTTAGCAGTCTTTAAGTCTCATGATGTATATGAATGCCTACAGGCGGCCTGAGAACCTCCGACACACTACCGTCAGTTAAGTCAGCTACTAATTAATCCACCATTGCTGTAGATACAACAGAAATATTATATTTTTTGACCCGTCATAATCATAACAGACACTAAAGAATTACACGTCTTACTCCAACGGCTTCTTTCAGTTTCAAACCCGAAGTTAGTAACTGTACAACTAGTGATTGCAGTTTTAATTTAAATTGCTTTAAATAATTGCGTAGCTTCTGTATAATGTTTATTATAAATACGCAGGAATGTCCAATTAATCTCATTTATAGCGGCTTTCTCTCTTCTATGAAACATAAGATTTACGTGAGATTAATTATCGTTTCCGCGGGAAACAGTGTTACAAATTACATTTCAATTAAAACTGAAGATCAAACGCATAGTAAGTATATTAACTCGATGATTTTAATTAAAGTTATTGCTCGTATGGTAACTACATATATTTAATTTTATTGGTTCCTGGAATTCATTGAAATTATGTCTAATCTAAAATTAACGGTAAACTATTATACTTTCATGTTTAAAATATACTCGCTAGTATGCCTATATTTCAAACGTTACCATTTTTTTCAGGTGATTCTTATTTAGCCCATTTTATTCTTCTAAATATCGTATTTTATAGTATTTAGTAAGCTTGTATCATAGAAACATAAGCATAAATACTTACTAAGTACAGTTTGTGTTTTCATGTTTCATTTTTATAATTACCAAAATCATTAGCCCATTGCTTGTAAATTGAAATAGGGGCGAAGTAATTAATGAAGATGGTATCGTCCAAATTACTTTTATAAGACGAAGAGTTGATGAGTCTCTCGGTGTTTGCTGGATGCTCGCCGTTATCATGCCGGATTATTTCGGATTTATGTATAAGAAGCTTGATAGCAAATACTCCTTCAATTTATGTACTAAGACGTTATCTTCGATTCGATATATTAAGACTTTGTAAAACTTTGTTGATGAAAATGTCTGTTAATGTTTGATTTTGTAAAGTAGTTCTTTTTATAAAATGTATTGTATTATTTCTAGTGCTTAATTAAGAAGGAAAAGGAAAATTAGAGGCTTCAAAACTTAAATTAGATGCAAATATCATTTATTTTTTAGTCTAACTGCAATACCAATTTCAATATAATTTCGATAAGCACACATATTTAAAATAAAATAGCAATGTCGTCTCTAGAGTGAAAAGAAGAGAATATATAAATGATATGAAGAAAAAAGAATGAAGAGTAAAGACTACAAGAAGAAAGAAGAATTCGCACCATGCACAGGCAATGGCACTGGAAGAATTCACGGGTTTTTTATAATATTCCCGTGATCTCTTAGTGGCATCACTGGTGATGGGCGATTCGTCAGAATTATGAACATCGATATTGAAGATTAGAAAATGGACAAGAAATGAAGAAGAAAACAATGGGACGTATTCTGAAGAGATCTTCTTGATTATTTTAATTTTATTTACTATTTATTTGTTTTAAAAGCTATAAAATATATTTGCAATATCATCTCAATATTTTAACTATCGTCACAGTATTTTTAGCAATAATTTGAAATATACTAGTTAATATTATGTAAAGTGTAATTTTTCAGCCTTTATATATTAAATATTACAGCCAATAACAGTCTTATTAGAAAGAGTTGGACAAGAATTTCAGCAGAATAAAATAAATTAGTAGCAGTGGAAAATATCAGAGGCCGGCAGTAGAGCATGATGTAGAAAATGGAGGTGACAAATTAAACATGGATATTATTATAAAAATCTTTCTAAATTCTTTAAATTTAAAATACAATACATTGTACGAATGAAGCCAAAAAAGTAATAGAAATTCGAATATTCCCGTTATACGTTTTTTTTAATGTTTCCAAAAGTATGGCGACTGGAGTTATGTGGCGCGCAATAAAATATTTAGCGGTCTAAAACTAGAATTACAAATAGAAATTGTTAGTGAAGTCTCAAAAATAAAACGTGAAATAACAAGTTTATTCGACTGAAAAACAAAGAGTCAAGTTTCTGTCGGACACAGATAACTTTCGTAGCCGTAACGAATAGACACACGCTTTATTTTGTTTTATTGACAGCAAAATTCTGGTTGCTTTTTATTGTATGCAAATATTGTAAAATGTGTAGTTATTTTTCTGGCCGCTTTTCTCAAATTTCGTGTCCATAGATAATAAGTATCAGGAAGAGGGTTGAACAATTTCATTCAAAATTCAAAATAATTTATTCTTTAGGTATTTAATTTATTCAGAATATTTATTTACTATAGGTATCACTGATACACTTATGCACGTCATTTTTTTTGGCTTTTATGAAAGGTGCTTTCATGGAGGAGAAGAAAAGCCACGAGTCACAGTTCAAAGCCTCATTTCAGTCATTTCACTTTACGTCTTTCTTTGGGATTTTATAGTCTTAGTGTCTTATTGTGTTATTATTAGACTCTATAAGCCCATTGATCCCATGAGACTTCTAAGAAAAACTTCTTTTGAGACTTCCATAAAATTTTGTCATCCTATGAAGTGTGAAATTTTCTCATAATTTTACTATAACGTTCTAAAATGTCTGTTGGAGATTTTTTTTTGTTTACGTTATAGACAGAACATTAACATTATAATTTTTTTTTGTTAATCGAATACTTTTACTTTTAAGCTTCTCTAATACATATTTCTTACAAAGTAAACCAAGCGAAGATAGATCAAATAATCTTGAATAACTTTCCAAATTATGTAAAATATGTAATTGTTATGATGAACGGGGAAATAAAATTATTTATTATTTATTTATGTTCTGTCTTTTTTAATTATATGAACTGGATTAATTAACTGTATATTTTTAAGTATTTCGGTATCTCACCGAGCAGGGGCGGATTATCCTTAAGGCAAACTAGGCACATGCCTAGGGGCGCTTCTTTAGAAAAGGGCGCGCACGGACCGAATTTTTTGACGAGAAAATTAACTAAGTACCTACTTCAAAAAAATTATGCTTACTTTTTCTAAAACCTTTGGACCACGCTCGTCGACAAGATTACACCTACATCGTTCGATTCCTATCAAAATCACGCTATGGACACTATTACATACACTATTGTTAATTGCTCTACTATCTAACTGTATCTTCTCAGACGCCTGGAAAGAGGCAGATGTGATAGGCATTCATAAGCTCGGCAAACACAAGAATCAGCCTCCGAGCTATCAGTTTCCTTAACACGTTCGGAAAAATCCACGAAAAGATACTTCTCAGCCGTATCAAGGTAGTCGCCCTATGCAAGATTCTCCTAAGAAAGGATCAATTCGGCTTCAGAATCAATCACTATTGTGTACAACAGGTGCACCGCATAACGGAGCACATCCTAACCAGCCTCAGTTACAAAAGGCCTACCAGAGGCACCGGTGCCCTCTTCTTTGACGTAACCAAACTTTACCAAATGGGAGTGCCAGATTGGTGCAAATCATACGAGACTTTTTAACGAATCACAAGTTCCGATACAGAGGTGAGGACTCACGTTTTTCTATCCACACAATAACGGCCGTAGATCCTTATGGATCTGCCCTTTCCCCTTTACTCTATACTTTATAAACTAGAGACATTACTAGACATCCAAATACACCTGCCAGCCAATCTCACCCTATACCTGCCAGCATCACTTCAACCCTCCAAGCCGCAAACACCGCCATAAGTGAGCAGTTTAGGAAATGAAGAATAGAGTTTAATCCCGAAAAAGATCAGTTCAAATTCAACAGATCCACTCATAGATAAATGATCCGCCCTGTTTCATTATTCAACCATTTCTTGGGCGAAATCTGTCGAATATCTCGGCGTCACTCTAGACTCAAGAGCTGCCGCGACACCAGACCCCCGAAAAAAGAAAAGGTAAAAGAAAAAAGGTAAGAAACCGGGCTGCTTTCTAAGGTGACTCTATCCCATGATAAGCAAGAAGAGTAAAATGTCACTCCGTAGCAAGACGAAAATTTTCAAAATTAAAAATTTAAGGGCACCTCCCTTAGGTCGTTTGCATCCCCTATTTTTCGTAGAGGGAGAGCTCGTCCTCCCTTCTCGCTTTTTCTTCTCGGCTGAGCCTTTCCAAGCTCGCCCATCTGATCGCTTGGAGCTGTAAAGACCGCTAGGGTCAACAGCAACTGTGCATTCGAAAAAAAACAACTCCATAACAAAGAGCAAGGGGCGCCGATAAACTCCTTGCCTAGGGCGCCGTCAACATTTAATCCGCCACTGTCACCGAGGAGATCTGCACAATCAAAAAAATATCATAAGTGTATAATTTGATCTGTGACAGGGGGTCACGGGCAGTGTTGCCAAGTTAGCCACTTTTTGGCTAGATCTGGCTACATATTTAGCCATAATTTTAGCAAGTCATGACTTGACAAGCTAATAATTACTTGTTATTAACTTGTCAAGTCATGAGTTGCTAAAATTGTGGCTAAATATGTAGCCAGGTCTAGCCAAAAAGTGGCTAACTTGGCAACACTAGTCACGGGCAAAGACAAGGTACGTCAAGCAGACACCACGAAGTATGGTGGTTGTAATCAAAAAAGTGCATTTGCAAACGCGGTCGTCTTTATTACCCCGCGCAATCTGCGGTTAGAGATCTCCTCAATTACGTGCGGCTAACCTACTTGCCACTCGCTACCACCAGCTACCATGTTACTAGAAAGCCGGTATATGAAGCGTGCCGTTTTTTATACCACATCGACAAGTTATTTCTGAGTTTTTGTTACATATAGAAAAAGTCGTCGCTCTATTTTTATGTTTATTGCCCGGCTTGGTTGAATTTAATCACGGTTGATGTAAAAAGTGGTCAAGTGGGAGCCGGCGTTACGAATCAGGGGTTTTGTACTGAAGATTAGGCTTTGATATACAAATAATTTGAGCGCGCGTGAATAGTAAATAAGTAAAATTGTTACTTTAGAACTCTCGCTATGCAAGAAGTAATTTCATTGGGCTACATTATTTTGACCGATAATTTGTATCATTTACATTTTCTTACGAAAAACAGCTTTGTCAGTGAAAAAGTAATCTTATAACAAGAAAGTGTAAAATGTAAAATCATGTATTACATTGTAATCTTGTTGGTGGTTCTGTTTAAATAAATAAATAAATAAATAAATAAATAAATAAATAAAAGAACTACTATCACCTATTGTATATAGCTTTAAAGTTTTTCACTAATTCAAAAGTCAAAGTTGGCTGCCTTTAAAAATCGGTATTTTTAAGGAGGAATTACCTACGTCGATTCAATTATGTTTTTTTTAATCGAATAGGTACTTTCACTTTTAAGCTTTTCTAATACATATTTCTTACAAACTAAACCAAGCGAATATACTTAGATCAATTAATCTTGAACTTTTCAAATTATGTAAAATATGTAATTGTAATGAAGAACGGGGAAATAAGTGGCTTATTTATTATTATATTTTTATTTAAGTTTTATAAAATCTAACGAAACTCTTATCATGAACAGCTGAGTTAAAAGTATTAAATGCTACAAACTACGAAGTACTAACTAGTAGTAAGGTAGTATCGGCGGCCGGTTCGTGCGTGGATTTATTTTTATTACCTTTAATGAACACTATGATATACCGATACTATCGAGTGTTCTAGGCCTTTATTTGATTTAGTATTTTACAGGAATTATAGATAAATTGAATTTATGAGAACGCTTCCACTTTAATGGCCAATCAATTGCTGTTGTCCTCGACGCCCTACAATGTTTAGGCTACTGCAAAAAAGGTGTACTGCAACCTAAAGAAAGTAAAGATTTTGAATTTTGTTCGTGGGTTTTTTACATTTTACTATGATGCGGGTATATAAGATAATGTAACATGCTCACGGCTAAACTCAGTCTCAACCTCAACAGTCCATAACATCGGAATGGAATATGTAATCACACTAATTGATAAACGTAGTAAAAACTAAAAACCCTTTTTCGTACCTATTTTTTGGCCTTATTGTCAACCCTGGATATAATTTAAAATCAGACCTACTTATCAAGACAAAACCGTGATTAAATTTGAAAAAATGATTAAGACAATTACTGTAGGTAGGTACAGGGAGGTTCAAGCGGAACGTAGTGTCCGTGAACCCCGTGTCCGTAGCGTTATAGACTCTATATACTCTATAGACTCTATATACTTGAATCTTGAAGGGGGTTCAAGTGAAATGCACGAATAAAACGAGTCACGCTTGAAAGCGTCGTTTCATTCAGAAATCCTATGGTCAACTCACCTTTTGACTCCATCATCAGAACAGCTCTTATCACATCATTATGTTGAAAATAATCTTATTTGTATTAATTTGTTAGTGAATGAACCGCTCAAACGAACGAGAAGTGGCTCTGATTTAACTTGCAAGTTTTGATTAAACACCTACACGGGACTGGTGGATAACAGCACCTTTTTAATATCTGAAGTTTTGAACAAATAAAGCAACCTTTTGATTATCATTAATACTATGTAATTCATATTTAGTTGCAAAATAACAGTAAATTGATTTCTGAGGCAGTTGCAAGAATAAATAAGTTCTAAATAAATGTCCGTAATTCTGTACAAGGAAGCCATTGTTAAAAGTTACAGTTAGACAATGAATCATCTGAAGTAGTTGCTATCGACACTATCAAAAGTAGACAAAACCTATTCTATTCTATTTCTTGTTCACGCCGCGAGATGAAAAACTTCTCTTGTTCCCAGCTATTCTTAAATCGATTTCTTTTTGTGATACGTTTTATAGATGCGTCTGTAAAGACGTAAAATTTGTAAATTTGGATAAGGTGGTCATGTCTTAAATATTTTCAATAGCAAAATGTCAGATCATAGTATGTATTCGCGGATTCCGAGGGAGGGACAAGTTTCAATACCCATAGGTAAAAACCAGTAACTTTAAAAAAAAATTATAAAAGATTTTAAGCTACATACAAATAATATTTAATTGTAAATTATTTAAATTGAACGAAGGTTTTTTTTATTGTTAGCGTGATTTTGTAAGTACCTACTATTTGAAATTCAACTGACTTTTAAATGGGGTGGAGAAGTATGTAATGTATGTAAGTTGTAATAATATTTGTTATGATGAACAAATATAAAATTTTATAATATAATATGTATATATTGTACATTGTACATTACATTGTATGTATATTTGTATCTGATCTAATAACTTGATAACAATTAATGGAAGAATGAAAACAACCGGTTCTCCCGTTTCCTTCTTGCTCTCCAATAAGTTCATGCAAAAAATCGGTGGTGATGCTCACGAATATCGGTGGCCACAAAGGATCAGGTGGGTTACCTGGTCTTCCTGACATAAAATTGGATGGGTTTAATTTTTTAAACAATAATAAGATCATAATAATATAAGATGTTATATAAAGCAGTATGAATAATGAGTAGGACAACTTAGTAATCAAAACAACCAAAGAAGTATTATATTCCTATTTCTTCTTTCCTCTATTTATTCTTTCCTTTTTTTCACTCCTTCCTGCTTATTACCTTCTAATGTGGTAAAGAATTATGGTTTTTGCTTTGTTTGGAATTTGTTTTTTCAAAGTTTTAATTATTTTTTTCTTTTATCATATTATATTTCTTTCTATTCTGTATTCTCTGGTGACTTTACGCACACCGATGCCCTCTGTGTTTTTCTTACATATGTATTCTTCTTAAAGGTTGCCTGGACGAAAACGCTATGTAGCCGCCTGTTGTTTTGTACTTCCATATATTTTTACTTCTATTTTTCCTGTACGATTGCATAATATGTGGTGTGCCAACAATAAAGAGTTATCTATCTATCTATTTATTAATTAAATGATCTAAAGGGTTCAAAGTTAAAACATAGTTGTTCAACCTACTGAGATAAGTACCTAATGATTTACGATATTGGTGTACTATCGTGTCTTCTGTGTATATAACTAAATGTAGATAGATAGAGATAGCAAACGAGACAGTTGACAATGATATTATAATATTTATTATTTATTTATGTAAACTTTATTGACCACAATATAAAATATTATAGTACAAATGGCGAGCTTAATGCTAACTGCATTCTCTACCAGCTAACCATTAGGCCAAACCGAAATACACGAGGAGCGGTAATATTGGTTGTTGCACATAAAAATTACGAAATTGTTGAATTTGTAATGAGAAAAATAAATTGGCTTCAAATTAAAACAACACACTGATATGATCTAGCAACGCTCCAATGTACGGTGAGGTTTTAAATATTGCAGATGAATTATAGATAACTGTGTAAACTTCGTTTATGACTTAATCATTTGAGATATCAAGTCGATCGATGGGTTTTTGATTTGATTCTCGGCTGCGACCAAAATGTCTATTATTACATCTTTTATTGGACAACACGTAGAACAACAAATAATTTAGTAATTTATTTTCCCATTTCGTTTATGCTCGTCAATGGTGATGCCTCTAGTGTACTGGATTAATGGATATATGACTACACGGGCAGCCTACATTCTGTCTTAGGTCACTCCTTTCTCTGTTACAATAAATAATACCAACACATTGCCTAGTAATTCAAAACTTTCCACTAAACTATGAATCCTTCACCGTCTCGTAAATCCTATAGTATAAAATCCTACACTTAGCTTCAACCACGACGGCAGGTCCAGTCGAGTCGAGGGTAAAAGCGCCGAACAAGAACCGCTTCGAAGCAGTCCCGAGACCGCTTTTTCCTCCACGTCCCAACAAAACATTCAATTAACCTCTGCCTTATTCGATATGGGAGAAAACTGATAGAGTCGGGGGACGTAAAAGCTATTTGTTAATCCCTTATTAAGTGAATTATCAGTGACGCGGTTGGACGAGACAATCTCGAGGACGTATCGTGTCGTATACATTGGAAATGCCAAATACGATACGAGGATTGTAATACACAAGCGCACGTTTTAAGATAATTTCACACTGTGCGGAAATGGCAAATATTGTCACGATGTAAGTCAAATACATACATTTATAACTTTATGAATACGTTTACCTACTACTTTATTAATATTCAAGTATTTGTCATTTCCTGCAATTTATTAGGAAGGTACTAAAAATATGAAAAAAAAATCGAGGTTACTATTACTAATTTGTTACGTATGGCTTATGTTGCATATTAAATTTTTCACAAAAATCTTTAAACCTCTGTATAGTACTTGATAGTAAGTAAAATAAAATAAGTTTATCTATATGTTCACCAATATTATTTTTTACATTTTAAAATATTTCTTAAACCATTCAGTTTTAAATTAACAATATTTTTAAACGATTGAAAAAATTGCAATTCTACAATACTTTATTCAACACAGTTTAGGTATCATAAGGAGGAGAGCATCTAGAGATAATCCGTAAGATAATCTAAGCAAATCATAGCCAACGACAACTTCATAAAAGTAATGTCTACATTATTTCCCAATAAACAACTCACACTTCTAGTTATCGCTGTTAGTACCCAAAGTACTTACAATCATAATTTACTACACTTAAACGGTTTATAACTACGAGTTCCATATCGAACTGCAGTTTCGTGGCCTGTCACACTGAGCGATGACTGCTATCTATCTCGCGACACCTGTTGAAGTGTTGACAAGTGGATTAACGGCGAGCAGTGCGTTAGGTGCTTATTAGCCGCTATTGCAGCCTGCTAACAAGCCGTCAAAACAGGCCATATTTGAATCTTCCTTTGACACCACTTACATTTAGTTTTTGTGACGTGAGCAAATGGTCACGCTTGTCCGTAAATGATAACAGACGGCGAACTATTTATAGCTTAAAAATCGTCGTATGAATAAGGGTGTAAGTTGTCGGTTATATTTGCCCGTTTGCGTTTAAATTGGCAGTATAAGCTTGGTTTTTCTGAATGGAAAACGCAACTTACAGTATCGTGTCTGTCCGTCCGATAAAAACCATCTCAAGAAATTAATCAAAATAGGAAAAGATTTACTTTACTGTAAACTTAAAGCAAGACGTATGATGTGATCAACAATTTACTTTTTGTATTTCGCAGACCTCCAGCGTAAAAGACAGATGAGTATAAGTAAATAATTAATAACAATAATTATTAGTGTTAATATTAGTTTTAATTTTATTTGTCTTTATTGTGTTGTAGGTACAGGTGCTAGTTTATGTTACATGTATTGTTAATTAGTATTAAAATTAGTTTTAAATTTATTTGCCTAACGCATTGGGTTTTGGCCTGTAATGTTAGGATGTAAAAAATGAAAATAAATAAATAAATAACACAAATAAATTAAAATTTCCAAAAGCGGCCGGCTTAAATAGGAATTCTCAAGTCAGTTTCTTGTCATGTTCGATCGGCGAGCGATATCGACAACACGTGTTAACAGGTAACTGAGCGGTGAACCGTCGGTTAAACGTTTATCCCACCAAAAACATAAATGTAAAAAAGGAGAGCCAAGTTCAATACAAAAATTATGCTTGGCTGTGGGCTTCGCCGCAAAAAGAATAGAGATCTAAATGAGTGCCAAGTTCTATGCAAAATCGAAATATGTATTTATAGGAACAAAATAACATTATGAACAAATATTAAACTCTATTTCATTGCTTTATTGGATACCTATAATAATTGCTGTTATTTAAAAATGTGAGATCTAAAAGTAGGTTAGATTTGACTTGGCCAGTTTTCATTACATCAGTCATTTTAAAAAGTTATTCAACATTTTAATTCTGATAAAAACTGGCCAAGTCAAATCTAACGTACTTTTAGATCTCACATTTTTAAATAACAACAATTATTATAGGTATCCAATAAAGCAAAGAAATAGAGTTTAATATTTGTTCATAATGTTATTTTGTTCCTATAAATACATATTTCGATTTTGCATAGAACTTGGCACTCATTTAGATCTCTATTCTTTTTGCGGCGAAGCCCACAGCCAAGCATAATTTTTGTATTGAACTTGGCTCTCCTTTTTTACATTTATGTTTTTGGTGGGATATCATTACTTTTTGTAAAGAAAAATATACCCTGTCTACAAATCTTAGAGACTAAATAGACGTAATGATGACCATAAACCGGAAAATGAATCGGAAAAACATTAGCTTTTACGGTGACTCGAATATTTGTATGATTATTGAAGAGTCCCTAATACTGGTATTAGGGCATGCAATTATCCGCTCAATTTTGGTATCCGGATATTTCGAATAGTTCCTAATCATTATCCGGATATATTCGGATAATACGAATAATTCGAATAATACTTTTAGAAGGTAAAATACAAATAATTTATGAATACAATCAATATTTTTATTACGAAACTCGTTCAAAATTTAATTCAAAACCCAATACTTTTTGTGAGATGTATCAGCACGCTGCTAAGCTTCATCCTAGAGTCGCATCTAGTCATAAACTAATTAGCAATGTTCTTAGGGTAATTTCTACACGTATGTTTTTCAACCACACCACACATCACATCGAGCTAATACCGTCTTCTCCTGAAAGCTAACACACCTCAAGGTTTTCGACCTGGGTACCAGCATCATGGCGAACCCTCAAGGAGGAATCCTCAAGGACGACCCTGTAGCCTAGTTGGTAGCGTCCCTATCTGCAAAGCTGTTCAATTTCCGTAGTCTATTGTCATAGAAAAGCCCAAAAGCAGGAAACCTAGGAGACCAAGAGGCTTTCCATCCATCTGCCATCAATGAGTACTGGAGTATTTTAGGCCACATCGCCCGGGAGAACGGTGACAATCTTGAGAAGTTAGTCATCACCGGCAAAGTCCAGGGGACCAGAACACGAGGTCACAATCCGAATTCCGATACGCTGGTCGGATCAAATCCACACCACTCTTGACAGCAGGATGCACGAGGCCATCCACGCTGCAGGGCATAGGATCCGTTGGTGCAAGATAGTGCTGGAAAGATAAAGTGATCCATTGAGGAGGTCATGACCCTCAGCACTGTGAACATCGACGCAAGGAGGATTGCCATAGAACTGCTCGATTTCTGAGCTAAATTTTTAAGCTATGTTGTAAATACAGTGAGCTTGTAGAGCGGCATGTGGATTCTCCAGAACCATTTCTCAAATTTCTCAGATTTCAAAAAAAGGAGGAGGTTCTCAATTCAACTGTATTTTTTTAAGTTTGTTACCTCGGAACTTTCGACTGGGTGAACCGATTTTGAAGATTTTTTTTAATCAAAAGCTGGTGCTTTTCATCTGGTGCGCGACAAATGGTCGAATATCTCAATATCATGCCAACCGATTTCGATGATTCTTTTATTATTATTATTATTATTGGAAAGGATGTACTTCATTTGAAGTCGGTCTTTTTGTAAAAATTTTTCTATTAAATCCGTCGTAGGAATGTTCCTTTTTTTTAAACAAATAAGTTAATGCTTGACCACAATCCCACCTCATGGTAAGTGGAGATGTGGTGAGCACATTAACTTAGTAAAAGCCTAATCACTCTTTCATTATAGTCAGTCATAGACAGCCGGGAACGCCGTCGCAGGCAAGTTATTTCAGTCCTTGGCGGTGTGTATGACGAGGCAAACCACCTCGTCCTTATTGGCGGGATGTTCACGACGAAAGGATGTATTGCCGCCGTGCGTAACGTCGTTCAATGGAGAAATGGAGATGGAGGAATTATATCAAACAGTTCCTGTGCACACTCTCCGAAATGTCCCCTGTAGAAAACCGAGAGGCTGGCTTCTCTGCGCCTGTGCTCGAGGCTTTGCAAATTGGTCTTAACCAAATCTGGTCTTAACCAAGTCAGCCTCTTCGCACGCCTTTTCATCGAGTCCAAGGCAGAAAGGTGACATTTGGCTGCATCTGCCCAAATGTGCGAACAGTACTCCACACACGGTCGAACCTGAGCTTTATACAAGGTTAAGAGTTGCCTTGGTGTGAAGTACCGCCGCATCTTTGCTAGGACACCAAGTTTCTTTGCAGCAGCCTTAGCCTTGGTTTCAATGAAACGCCCACACTTGAGTTTCAAGGATATATATACTCCTAACAACTGAAGGCAGTTGGTATAATCCAAGGATACATTCCGAAAAGTAGGAGCCAAGGTAAGCGGGCTCCTCTTGGCGGTGAATAGATACGTCTGCGTTTTAGTGGCATTGAATCTCACAAGATTGGCTTCGCCCCACTTGGACACAGCCCGAAGTGCTCACACTTGCCACACTGCCATGGTTGCTCGTATGAATCTCAATTCATACGAGCAACCATGGCCTCTCTTTCAGATTGAATTTCGTCTCGACTGGCTCTGGAACTTGGTAGGTATCTACCAATGTGCTATCGTCCGCGTACCCATAAATACCGGGCATAAGCAGGTCATTTATATGCAGCAGAAAAAGAGTGGCGGAGAGAATGGACCCCTGAGGAACTCCGGCATTTGTAGCCATCGTTCTCGATGAACAACCATCGACTACAACGCGGAGAGACCGGTCGCTCAGGAAGTCCTTTACCCAGTGGATAAGGCCATGGAATATGCCGTAAGCTGGAAGCTTGCTTAGAAGGCTAGCGTGCCAAAACATATTGAAGGCCTTCGAGACATCAAGACAGATAGCAAGTGCCTCCCCATTTTTCTTGAGGTCCTACCAATATTTTATTGAATTTGCGGAAATTACTAGAACATGGTTTGGACGCTTCTTGCATGTATTCTGTAGAAATATCGAGCTGCCATTATTTGTATTTTGTAAGCTATCTCATAAAAATAGCGGGTTAATAAGCGGGTTTTTAACTAATTTGTTTTTTGGCATTTGGTCGTATTACATATTAGTACCCAGATGACCGAGCTTAGCTCGGTTTAGTATTGCTTAACAACGCCATCTGCTTTAGCTTTAGTGTAGCTACTCGCCAATAGATGTCAGGAAGAGTCTATTGTAGCCGTTTTTCATTGCCTGAAAACACGCATAAAACGACATTTTTCAAAAATGAATCCTAGCTAGATCGATTTATCGCCCCCGAAACTCCCTATATACTAAATTTCATGAAAATCGTTGGAGCCGATTCCGAGATTCCAATTATATATATACAAGAATTGCTCGTTTAGAGGTACTAGATAGATTGGAGGCTAATAGACTATCTATTTTGTGATTATAAAGTTTAAAATATTACATCTTGGTCCTTTAAACATATTTCAATTAAAAAAAACATATAAAAAAACTAAAAAATGAGAGGTGTCAAAGGATACCCGGATGGAACGAAGTTCCTTTCGATTTAAGTATTGTTTTGTTGTACAGCGCCATTGTAGAAACTTGGAATGTCAAATATGAGAACATAATATATCATTTTAACATTGAAGTACTATTACTAGCATATAGAACAGACACCCCGAACACCATGTATGTCCCAATGCATTGGCGCCACGTGGCGCCAATGAATCGTCAATGAATTCGTTCGATTTTGAAAGGAGAACGGAGGCTCAATTTTGAAATTCGAACCTCCCGGGCGGGACACACATTTTGTTCCAGATGTCTGTTCTATGTCATTATACTTCAATGCATTGTAACAAATAATAATAGATGTCGCTACAAAAATGTACTCTGAATCACACTGTTGAGATTCTTTGTAAAACATATAAGTAATCGACCTAATGACATGAATGTCGGTTCGGTTCGGGTTTATTCAGCCATCTCCAGCCAGAAAGTTTTACAGTACAGCGCCATCTCTGTAAAACTGTCTGAATCACTTCAAAAAGAGGTGTGGTCATTCGCAAAATCAAAAAGTGTCGAAATTTTCCGTCTAACCCTCATTCACAACGCGCGATAAGGAACTTCGTTCCAAAAATTTAGTATCCATTTTATTCGAATTATCCGGATAGTAAGAAGCCCATTATCCGGATTTGAAATTCGGTGGATATCCGGTTATTTCGAATATCCGAATATCCGGATAGTAAGCCCTAACTGGTATAAAAATAAGTTTAAGCAACCATATTATCATATATAATTATATTCATAATATATTTATCCTGATTAACTGAATTCAAAAGTTATTCTGCTTACAAGAACGAGTATTTGGTTATGGAACGAGTATTCGATATACAGCTAATTTTGTACTATTTAGCCGCGTACTAAATATCTAGCTAAATATGACAAACAGGCGATTCTCACACTGCTCCTCGCACCGCCACCGTAGATCTGCCTCACCGCGCATTGTTTTAATGGTGTACCATAAGTATATCAGCTTCTATGAAAAACACGCATGGTACAACACATTACAACGAATTTCCGCAAGGGACAGCAAAGGGAAAATTGTCCGTAGAAACGCGTAAAATTACGGGTGGGGCTGCGGTGCGGTCAAAAACAGCTATGTTCGAATATCTATTTGGCGGACACTAGCGCCATTGATTAGGGTAGCATAACTCAGCAAACTTCACTCCGTTTACAACAGCCATGTTCATATATCTGTCACACACTAGCGCCATTTAGAAATGGCCATTATTGTAACCTCTATTTTCTGTAAACAGCTGGAAACATTTTCAACTTTCCCTTCATATAAGATGGCCCTCGTTCTACTTCAATACTCCATGCGCTGAAGTATGCCATATTGAGCCCCGCGTGCACAGAGGCCTTAGTGCGAGTTTTACGTGACATAACGGGCTCACAATATAAATGCGAGTTGGCTAAGATTTGTATGGGACCGAAGTTTTTCTTTTCACTGCCGCTAGATGGCTCTGCTTTGGTCCCATACAAATTTTGTATGGGGACACCACTTATTTTTCGACTTTTTTTTATTTTTTGATTTTTTCCTACGCTTACACACAATTACCGAGCTGGATTTCAAATTTCATCCTTCTAGGTCATCTGGAAGTAGGTTAGATTTAGGTACTATATGTCAGTCAGTCAGTCAGTACTAAAATTTACGACTTATCGACCTTCATATCTTTATAACCGTTTGAGCTAGCTTCATGAAATTTGGGCTTCTACATGTCCTTATGGATATAATTTAACACACGTAGTTTTATGTGTTTACGTTAAAGAGGTTATGAGTTATAAAAGGGTCAAAAGTGGCACCAAGTGGTTCGTGTAATATTACACTCGGCGCTGGCTAGCCAGTTCCTTTGCTTGAACTTGGCTTGACACGCTGCCGCGTGTCTAGATTTATTAACTGACTGAGCTACAGCGGAGATTAAAGTTGTAAGCACGGGAAGACCGCTCTGGCCGTAACTGTCTCTCAGATCGAAGTAAGATAGTCAACGAACTTGGCCTGTATTGTTCAGTTTGAGTTCCCAAATAAATATAAATGGACTGCATTTTTCATACAATAATATGGCGAAATAATCATACATTTATGCAAGCAAGGCTTAATTTATTAAGGATTTAGTTTGTACGAAATAAAATAAAAACGAATACTCTTTAAAAAAACACGAAATTATGATTGTAACCAAGATACGGAAAAAGGCGAGTTGAGGATTACCTTTACAATTTTTTACGCTGAAAATAAATACGCTCACACTCTTTGCAATCATTATAGTCAATGACGTTTTTGGCAACACTAAATATTTTCTTCATCTCTTTTTTTAAAAACCAATTTATTTTTCTATGTCAACAAGCCAACCAGCTCTGCATACTGCTCTGTGTACGGCTCTGCTCTAATCTACTCTACTAGCGGAGTAGACTACTCAGCTCTACTAACAGCACTAATATAAGCTCTATGTAGAGCTCTTCTCTCTGCCCACACACTTCATCATTTCTGCCCCTCACTATCGTTTTTATTTGAGGTATAATGGTCGTAGCGCACATATCAACTCGGAAAGGGATCGTCACCGGATCGCCTCGCCGTCAACCTAACGTAAGCGCGTTACCAACCGACCAACAGCTCCAAATCGACTCGGCTACGGCTAGGCGACGCCGCGCTTACGGCTCGAATGACAGCAGTTCGCCGACGTGGCGCGGGGCGTGCACGAGGAAACGGAAAGTCAAAGGATAGCGTACGGTGAGACGTAAGCGCGGGTACGGCAAGTCGTCCACGCACCGTACCGAGGTTCGTGAGCTTGTCTCGAGGCGAGGCGATTACGTTACGAATCCGATAAGTGTGCTTTACAGTAGGGAGTTTCATACAAAGAATACTGACATGCAAGAGTTGATACGTTTACGTTCCGTTTACGAGTTGATGTGTGCTACGACCATAAAACTACTGTAACAAAATTATTGTAGGTCTCGGAGCGACTATCTATGTAGAAAAGAAGAAAGCGTTTATTTTACCGCTAAAATTACTGTCAAATATGTCAAAATATAGTGACAATATAAATCTGTGATATATAGCGACGAAAGGGGCTCACAGGGCTCACAGTCAGCTTATGTCAAGACCGTAATGACTCATGAGACACTCGAGTCCCATGGCTGCTGGTTTTCTGTATGTTTTCTCTCGTGTAGTTCGAATAAGTTTCGTATTTTAATTAAAATATTTGAAAATTATGTGAGCTATTTTATTACATAAATTGTAATAAAATTTATTACAATTTAATGCTTATTTCTCCCCAACAGTTGCAGGTCAGGATTTTTGGGGGCTTGCACAAGCCGAGGAAATGAATTTAACCTCATTAAAATTTCGTCACGTAGATGATTTTAGGACAGTCTTGAACAGCCTCCCTCTGGATCCATAGTGCTCGAAATATTCTCATATAAAATATCTTGTGTTATTAGATACAATACCTACGTATGTAATAATATAAAGCCGTTGTCCTGGATAGCTACCTGTTCCCGTCAGAGTGAGCTGCGCTAATGTAACACCGATCGTTGTTCTTGTCCGTCTGTCCGTCGTGCTAATGGTGGGTCCCAAGATACAGATTGTAGGTTAATAAGTAAGAAAGATAACGCGAATCCATTCTGATTTCTACGTAATCTTTGTTATTATATAAATGGGATATCTAACTGGTATAGCCAGGTGTCTATCATTATTTATGAGTGATAGCACAATTACGTATCTAGCGTTTTAACTGTAAATATACTTTGCGATTTGCAGAAAAGAAAGTTTTATTTTAGTTGCAGCCTTTCTTCCAATGAATGTTCAGTCTTCTACAGATTTATTTTGTTTTTAAAGTAGTGTTATGAGATACTCGTATATTACGGTGTTGGTAGATAAAGCCGAAGTCAGAATAATATTTGTGAACGCAAGGATCATATTTCCCGTTGCGTAGCGTGGATAGGTTAGGTAATATAGTATACTAGATATAATCATCCCACGATAACTCTGCATAAGGATATTAACTGGTAGAAACAAAAATCGTACTATGGTATCACTTTTTGAATGATTGTCAAAGCTGACATACATTGACGTATCAGTTTCTCGTCGATAAACTGTTGTTGATTTTTGCTGAATTCTATTTTCACAATGGGTAAAACTATTAAAAGTGGCGTTCGAGAACTGATATTCAAGATGATATCGATGATACTGTCAACATTTCTCTTTATAAAATACATACTATTGATAAATAATCTAACATTTTAACAAAAAAATAACCGACTTCAAATGAAGTACATTGTACTTTTGACATGGATACCGTAGTCAGATCTCGTTCAAATTTATGTGGGACCACACGACATGCACCAGCTTTCCATTAAAAAAAGAATCATCCAAATCGGTTCACCCAATCCAGAGAACGGAGGTAACAAACATAAAAAAAAAACAAAAAAAAAATACAGTCGAATTGAGAACCTCCTCCTTTTTTTGAAGTCGGTTAATAATAAATAAAGCATTGATAAAATTATATTTTATCAAGTCAATCATAATCAATAAATAATAATATCTAGCATCAAAACCTATTATTTGACTCTATATCAGTATTGCCATAATAAAAGTTTCACTAACTACCGCTGTCACTTCATTGCAGAGTTATTGTAGGAGTACTCTATTAATAAGGACAAAGAAATTCTTCCCAAAAAAAGTAAATAGTAATAATAAAAAATCTGATAGATTGTAAAGGAGATTGCCCATTTAGTATGGAGAAATGTACTGACTTTAACATTTTTGTGTCTTGATAAAAATAAGTTTATTTGATTAATTGATCTTAATAAATTACACATACTAAGTTTAGTCAATGTTAATAGTAGGAAATAAGAGATTTTGAACAAAATTAGTTAGAATTTAGGTTTAAAGTCGATTGTGTATGTAATGTCGATCTTTTAAGTTTCAAATTCATTTGACAGTCCAAAAACGCCATGTAGTTTGTAATGTATTATAATCAAAGAACACTATTACTCCTGGCTGATTATAATAATTTTCTAATTCACTTGACAGTCCCCTTACGAAATTTAGCTTGTTGTATCATAATCATAATCGAATCAATGCAACCTATTGGCCCGAAGGATCTTAGAAGATTTCTGATTGGCCCTTATCCAAACATAAATGGCACAATGGTTTGTTTTTTGCAAAATGGAATTAAAGTTACTTATTAATTTCAGGAAATTATTCTCAAAGAGGATTTTTTTAGGAAATAGGGTATACACTTGAAATATTTTAATTTAATTTTTTGTCCAAAAATTATTGTGACACAATTTTTTTGAGAGTACCTACTGGCTATTGGCATTCTCCTTTCCTAAGCAGACTATAAGCTGTATTTTGAAATTTCATTGAGTAAACAATACGAAGTGACGCAATCTGTAAATTATTAACCAAATATCCCACAACACCAATAACGGATGCAAGCAAATGTCTGTCAGAACGGAAAGCGTGATAAATATAACAGCATTCTGCAGACCAAATTGTTTTCATTTTCGAATTGACAGTCAGCGGACGTCCTCAGTCACAGCACAGACGCCATCTCCAAATACGACATGCCGGCAAGCCTACTTCCTTTCTACCCCAAATCTGTTGGTCCCCAGCCTGATGCGAGTCTCACGGGAGACTGCAAATAGGGCGAACAATGAATGAGAAATGTCACGTCGATTTCCAATTAAGAAGGCGTAGGACGGCGATATAGGCAGCCGTCAGTAGCCATCGCCTACCTAGAATTGTCGAGTCTAAAGGAAGTGGAGTATTCAACTTAAAGGAAAGTGCTAATTTCGCCGTTTTTAACGTTGGGGTATTGAGCCCTTGAAGTATGTCATCATTTTGTGATGAAGTAAGAGTCGTCGAACTATTGTTCCACTTAAAGAATTATTTCTCCTATATTTTCTTACAAATCAGACTTGTTAGTTCCTAATAGACGAAGGGCATCTAGGTAGGTACCTACTTATATGTATAGTCTATTATGATACCATATTATATTTGATTTGATACTGGCTTGTTTGGTTCTTTGTTGTCATTAATGTATTCTTCTTCTTATACCGAATTTAATACAGATTTATAAACAACTGAATTATATAATAAATATTAAAACAAAATGAAGTATACAGGATTTAAATAATTGTATTAACTAATCAAGCTAAACATAACGTGATCATGTGACGTTTTAAGTCAGCAACAGCCCTGGTCGACTGGCTTCTTCCCATAAAGTTTCTGCACCGACCTTCGGATCCAGTCCCTCTGGTACATAACGTTGGCATACAATGTAGCGTCCTTCACCGTGAATGATACAATGCCCACCAGCGCCAAAAATGGCTTAAGAATTACTAAACCATTACCCAAGTCTCCCCTGAAAAAATATTCGTTTATTAATACCTGGACATGCCTATCATGTACCTTCGAACCTACTTGAAAAACAATATATTGAAAATTTTTGCACTTTCCAACAATCAAGCTATGGAATATAAGGCTGCAAATATACGTACACTTGTAAGTGCTTCTGTAAAATTTATTACATGAGTAATTGCATGAGTAAGAAGAAATTACATACGTTGCTACTTACAAAGTGTGTTTACATCTGTTTTACGGTAAATTAATCACGTAAGTTACTTACGTGAGTAAAATTTACAAATATGTATAAAAGTGGCCTTGAAAGGAGTGGCAAAGAAGCTTTGAAATGAAGGTATTTTTTACGGGGACAGAAAACACTATTTAATTTGCTTGCTTATATCAAATTAATGTCCAACTGTCATGTACCTGTATAAAATTATGATAAATACACGGCTTATATGCAACGTTATTTTAAGGGGATTTAAGGGGTCAGAGCAGCCCAAGGACTTCTTCTCTCGCTCTGTACGCCCATTTGACCAAACTCTAGAAGCAACCAACACATTAATTATAACTTTGGTGTAGTGAAAAGGGTAAAAAAAACGAAAAAAACCTATAGTGATGTCCATTGACTGGTATGGAACACATGAAGGTCCGTGAAGGTTTGATCCTCGAATTGTTCAAACACTCGGTCACTGAAGTCATCTTTTGCTTTGAAGCCTCTAAACTTCGCATGTCGCTGTAATCTGGTACAACGTTAGGCTGTAACAACAAAGAATTAAAAAGTTTTGACGTTCCACCTGATAGTAAATGGCTATCGTCGCCCATGGACATTAGTGACATGATAAAGACATCGAGCATCCTCCAAAATGTGTTGGCCATGAAAGACAAAAGAAGAATGAAAAAATTTACTGGCCCTTAAGCCCCCTGCTGGAACACGACGAGTCGTTTTTCGGTTGACTCAAGCAAGATGGTGGTGAACCTAGGGTGGTGAACCTATTAGATATCAGTCAGTACATCAGTAGGACTTCTTGGTAAATGTAACCTGTCCACCGTTTCTTAAGGGAGTACCGGGGTGATGTTCGAAGTTTTTGCAATCGCAATCTTGTCTCAATGTTTTTCTGTGTGCTCGCATTATAGCACGGGCAAGTTCCAAAGCGATGCGATGACTATAATAAGTACTACATTACAGTAAGTAGTATATCAATGTTTGGTTATTTAAAACTCACCCATTTCTTCCCCCAACCCGCTGTAAACAATATCTCGTTATGCTTAACAGCTTTCCGATATATTGGAATCTTACGTATGCCATGCATGAGGGGCACTTCACGTTCGAATTTCGCGACGCTCAAATCGAATTTACCTTTATTGGGGTCGTATTTGGGATGCACTTCATATGCTATTATACGTCTTACGACCCTCGAGTTCATGGGCACGGATGCTCCTAGGAACGCAGAGATGGTGCCTTTCGTGAATATTAGCTCTCGCATGCAGTACGCCGAAGTCACCACTGCTTGTACTGTGATGAGTGAAGATCCACAAGTAGACGGCCTCTGGATATTGAAATATAGAAACACGGCATACGGAAACGCTTTTATGTCCACTTCGAAGCCTCTCACTATACGCCTAGACACTGGCCCGTGCAACGAGTCCGTACATCTAACTCCGAACGAACTCAAATACATTAGAAGAGAAAATAAACTTACAAACATGTCTTACGAGGTCAAAGCTAACGCGTAGTTTAATTAATATTGGATTATAGACGATAAAATTGTCATTTTATAGCCATTTTACAACCATTTTGCTATACCTTCGCGAATAAATTCTACGAAAATAATTAGACGTTTGAGATATTGCAAATTAATTTTTTATACCTGTGAATTAAAAAGAGCATGAAATAAGCAACATACGCGTGCAGGTATAATAAATGTTAAGTGCCTTAATTTCTACACACGATTTATGACTATGATCTTTTTTGTAAAAACTGAACAGTCAATATACGAGTAGTACTTACGTACTAAGTATGCGTTGCGTCAATATGGGCTACACCACTAATGGATACAAAATATCTCTCAATTGCATTTGTCACTTTATTATAAGATATTAAATGCCCAGTAACGTTGCTAGCATTGCTTAGTTCTGATAATATGTGTACAAGTTCTCTTCCTTAAAGTAGAGATTAATTCAATCATATCAATATTCTCAAAGATTTTACTGTAAAATTTATGATGTATGTACGTACTTTATACAATACAAATAATACATTATTTTATTACGAAAATTTGTATAATATTATAAATATAATTGGCTGTTAATTGTTTAATTAATTATTCATTGTAATGAGCAGTTACATAATAATTTGTTACTATTTATTCTTTACAGTACAGCCTTAGCGCTGTTCTCGTGATCCAGTTATAGAAGTACGACACATCGGTGTAAACGACTATGGATCTTGATATTTCTGGCCTCTTGAATGATACCAGTCCGATTTGTATGTATTCATTGACGACCAATGCACTTCCTGAGTCGCCCCTGCAAAACATTCGTTTAAAGCCTCATTTACACATCAGGAGACCAGAAGAAACTCAGAAAAAGATCCACAAAACGATGCAAACACTATAGATTAGTCAAAGGATGGGTTTATATGCTGAGGGGTACGGAGACAGAGAGAAGTAGAAAGAGGTTGTTTGTAAGGCCAAGACTCCAATCATTGCAGAACTAAGTTTTCCGACACTGCATACCATAGATAACAAAGTGTCTCATAGTAAGGAGTAGAGCGCTCACAGAGCCTTAGTTTTAAATCACTTTCTAAGTCTAATGTAACCATTAAACCAGTTTGGTTTAATTTGGTTTAACATGTACTATTCTCCCCATATATTTTTATCTTTAGATCTCTTGAAACATAATAAACATCGCTCGAAAAAGAACTCCCTTTATGAGCAGGACTCCCCCAATTCTCGATTTTCGACTTTTCAAATAATTTTAACACTGTACCGCACGCCGGGTATGTGCTAGTTAGGATTATATGAATGCTTTAAAATATGAAATATTTACTCGGCTGCATATGCGCTAGCGTGTCTGGCACCACCACACAGTATACCATTTGGTACCTTTCTTAATACTTTCTTGCACTCATCTCGCGACCATAAAGACTGCTTCGCACGCTGCAATAATTCTGATTCAATTTGTCTGTGTTCCTGAAAATTTTAATTTCACTAAAGAATTTTGAAATCTGTTATTAGTGTTAATCAGTACAATGCAAAGATTGGCTTGAATTCTTGGATAAATTGGATTGGATGAATTGGATAAATACTTTATACCCGAATTAAATTCTGGCTATACTGGGTTCGAGGTTTTGTAAACATCGTGGCATGTGTGGTGAGTCGATGCCACCTGGAGATAAGTGGTTACTCTTTCACATGGAAATCTTTAATCTAAGACATCACTGTATTGTCACTGGGTGAAAGAAAGCAGACCCTCCCTATTAGCTTTCGGACTCTCGGAAACTATCAAAGCTCTGTAATAAAAACCGTAATTGTAAAATAAATATTAACTTACATCGATCAACCCCCATCCAGCAACATAGCCTACGTTGGCTCTGGGCGGATTTCTCATGATGCTCACTCTCTTAATATAAGAACCGAATTGAAAAGGTTTCTTGATATAAGCCAGAGCGATATCATTATCTATAGTATGCGGATCGTAACCCGGGTGTATAGCTACCCTAGTCGCATGCCTTATACATCCCTTGAGCTTGTTCGCACTACCTGCTCTCACAATGATCTTGGAATACTTTGTGAAACCCTCGAAACAATGGGCAGCAGTTAAGATTATATTTTGATTCAAGATAGAGGATCCACACACGAAAGTTTGGTCCAAAATCTGCGCTGCTACGAAAGCAGAGTAACCAAAATTCTGTATGCCTGCAGGTAACCCGCCAACGATAAACGGTTCCATATTTTCTGGACTCACAAACCTAGCAATATACAGTAATAATAAAGCCTTTCTAAGCATTGTAAACAGTCACATTCACACGTATTATCGAAACTAATAAAGTGAAGAATTATTTCTTACGCCGCTGTGATCACGCCTCGTTGGAAATTAATGGCCCTAATAATTCATGATGATATTTTCTTCAAACATGAAACAGTGGGAGCTTGTCGAGATTTGACGTGTTGGAATTTTGATGTGCTAAATGATTCACTATAATAATTATTATTTCAATCAACGTGTTCAGTTTTATCGGTGTAGTAAAACTAAAGAAATAATTGTAGATATAATAATATATGTACATTTCGTAATAAAGCCAAGAGTTACCTTTATATTTGTAACATAATTTTCGTTGTTGTAAAACTTGATAGTCCAGTTAGTTGTGATTCTTTTTTTTTATATTACCTATTTATATTGTGTGAGGTAAGTCGAGGTGAGTTTTTGAGGCACAGCGAGCAACTCATCTTCTCTCATTCTCATAAGAATAGTCTTATGTGATCAATGACTGTGTTTTTTTTTTAAATCCATTAATATATTTTGTGAACGGGCAAAGAAACAGGGGGGGGGGGGCATTCTAGTTCGAACGGTGACCACCGTACCTTATTAACATTGTAAATCAACAATGGAATCGTCAATGCCATTTTTTGCCTTTTTGAAGCATCCTACGTAATAGCGCTTTGGAAAACCACACATTGGCTCATGGTTCATTCCACAGTTTGCGCGTAGTTGTACATAGTTGTGCCAATGGGAACACTGTTGTTCCATACCACTAGTTGTGCGTACGTAGTTGGTCCATCAGGAAAGCTACAATCACAGATCAATAAATAAGGCCAGTAACTCCGGACAGAAAAACAAAATCAGCATGGTTTTTGACGTGGATGGATGGACGTGGTAGCTTGTAAATACAGGAGTTACGTAATCCACCACGGTATTTTTCTTCCTCAGTCAAATACAAGGCGGTGTCTTATCTACCTTATTTATTGATCTGTGGCTACAATTAAAAGATTGTGATAATCTTAAATTAAAATTTAAAAAACTCCCACAGCTTAATTTACACTAAACATAGGTAAGAACACTCGCGATTTTCACCTTTCAAACTTCTTAATCTCTCACCTTTTTTTTTAAAAAAAAAACTAAATCAAAATCGGTTCATTCGTTTGGGAGGTACGATGCCACATACAGACATACATATACACAGACAGACAGATACGAGAAACTTATAACTCTCCTCTGATTTCTTGGGGGTTAAAAATTGGACTGTGGAGAATCGTCCCGATAGTGTGACTGAATTTTCATTCTTCGACCGACGCTTGCTGAACATGGATCCTAAACTTGATTCACGGAAGAGCATTTATGTATTTACTACTCTTAAATACTGAAATGAGAAAGAGAAAGTGCTGCTTCGCCGCGTTGCTGCTACCGTCTAGCTAGACAAACCGAATAAAATCTCTGCAACTTGTTTTTTGTATTTTTCTATTGTTTATGCCTATTACTGAACTGCGTCATGAGTGGTCATAAAAACACTTATAACACAAACAAAGAACCTATCCATCTATCACACATGTCAAATATCACGTGGGTACAATATGCGTAAGAAATAGTCTCCGCATAGTATGTGCCTATGTAACGGAATCTTTGAACATGATTTTGACCTGCTTGAAAACGTCGGATTAAATCGAAATTTGCCCTGCTTAAGACATATAATTATGACCAATGACAATTCAATATAAAAAAATAGAAAAAAACGCAGAGCACTTCCATTTAAAAAAAATAGTTTGAAAAAACTAAAAAACACGCTTTTATAGAAAATACAATTAAAAAATGTAAAATAAAATATAATAATAATTTACAAAAACTATTATAAAATAAAAAACACGCTTTTATAGAAAATCTAACTAAAAATAGAAAATTAAGAATAGTGTAAATAAGAAAAATAAATTATTGTAAAAAAAGGGGTGCTCTTAAGATATTATCAAAATGATAATCCTTCTGCTCATATCTGTCAATAAAAAATATTTCTTATTTTTTTCCTTTTTTATTTTTTTATTTATTATATTTCTATTTTTTAGTTGGATTTTCTATAAAAGCGTGTATTTTAGTTTTTTTAACTATTATTTTTTTTATAAACAATAGCAAAAATTGCACACCAACGCTCTATATGTGCATAGTAGAAGAACCTTTGGACTATATTTTTCAAATTGTCAGCTGATTTGAACGACACCAGCGTTCTGAATGTAGGACTGCGTCGTTAATTATCGCGCGCTGCCGGAATCGCCCCTGTCGGCAATACGGATGAATAGAATGAATGTATTCTGTGCCTATTAGCCGTATCTATTCGATATCAGAGCAGTGTGTTATCTACTACGATATACTATGATGGTTAACTAATCAATTAAGTACAGCTATAGATACATTATAATGCTGGCAATATATGATCAAGTATACTTGTCAAGTTTGCAGCGGACTTGACGCGGCATCCAGTAAACTTGACGGTGTATGGCCACGGTATGGATATCTGGCCATATAGCTATCTCATGCCAACTGGATGCCGTATCATGTCAAACTGCAAACTTGATAAGTACACTTGATCGTGTATGTCCAGCTTAACAGTTATTAGGATTTGAAAGTTAGTATAAAGTTATGACATCATTATTTGTTACTTAACATCTAACTGCCCCACTTCTGAGCTCATGTTTCCTTGAAGTAATTCTGCCACACTGTCCAAGTGCAATAATTAATTTCTAAAGTGCAATTACTTTAAAAGGAGAATGCCCATTTAGTATGGAGAAATGTACTGACTTTAACATTTTTGTGTCTTGATAAAAATACCTTTATTTGATTATGTTCTCTTAATAAATTACAAATACTAACTTTAGTCAATGTTAATATTAGGAAATAAGAGATTTTAAACAAAATTAATTTGTATTTAGGTTATAATAAACTCACAGTAATATGGACTCTATGCAGGCGTATTAAAGTCGATTGCGTATGTAATGTCGATCTTTTAAGTTTCAAATTCATTTGACAGTCCCCAAACACCATGTAGTTTGTAATGTATTATAATCACAGAACACTATTACTCCTGGCTGATTATAATAATTTTCTATATAAAAAAAAAATCATTTGACAGTCCCCTTACGTCATCTAGTTTTTTGTCATGGATATATTATACTTTATTTTATCTGTTGTATCATAATTATAATCAAATCAGTGCAACCTATTGGCCCGAAGGATCTTAAAAGATTCCTGATTAGCCCTTATTCAAACATAAATGGCCCAATGGTTTTCTTTTGTAAAACGGAAGTAAAGTTACTTATTAATTTCAGAAAATTATTCCCAATAAGGATTTTTTAGGAAATAGGGTAAAATACTTGAAATATTTAAATTAAATTTTTTGTCCAAAAATCATTGTGACACAATTATTTTTTTAAGAGTACTGGCTATGGGCATTCTCCTTTAGAGGTGTAAAATTCAAACTCAGATCACTTTGTAATACGACCCTCAGTATCATAAATTCTATTCAGGATTTTATTTGCAACACCGACGGAAAAGTTCGCTGTTCCTAGGGTAGAAAGTGGATAATTATTATGTTAATACTGATTCAATTTAAGTTACAAACATAGCAAAAACCTGCCGTAAATCCATTTTCGATCGATTCGTTCAAAGATCGAAGAGCAGACGAAAATTATGTTTGAAGACTAACACATTCCAACCATAAAAATTTTAGGTACACACAAAAGTACACACACAAAGTGACATTTTTTTTTTCAAAGTATTTTTTTCAAAGCACACATAGCCAAAGCAATTTAAAAAAGTGCGTTGGCCGGGAATCGAACCCGGATCAACTGCTTGGAAGGCAACTATGCTGACCATTACACCACCAACGCCTTGTGTGACGGGTTGAAAATCACAAATTTCTTACGTAGAGTAAACAATAGGTGATAATTATTGGGTAAACATAATGTGTAAAAACGGTTTTACAAAAGTCAGTTCAGTGGATCCAGGCTCCCATGTATAAACCTTACGGAACTCCATTTCCCGTTCGTGCATTACTTAACACGGCAATATTAAACAAAGTTAAAATTTAACCAAATAATATTGTAGATACATAGATTTATTTGTTTTCCACCGTCAATCACCATGTAATGATGGCGATGCTAGGGGGCAGCTAGATAATACGATAATAGTGATTTACAGCCGGGACTACAACCAGCCGGCAGCCGGGTAGCTCGTGTTGATTTAGCCAACATTATAATAATGACTTTATATACTAACGTTGTTACCAATCAAAACGATTTGCGTTCACTTTTTATGATATCCTATACAGCTATAGAGCCTAGGTATTCATTTGTTTTAATATGCTATTAAGGCAAAAATTTAATACGACACGCATCTCGGTCACAAAACTTTCAGACAAATAAAATATAGCATGCGTTAAATTATGAGATTAGACAAATTATGCCAAATGCTCCTGAACCACTATTTGTGACTTGAGCAATCAGCATGAGAGTTGAAGACTTGTAACAACACACTTTGGGATCACAAAGATTTAAGCGTCCAAGAAACACACGCACACACTGAACTCAAGTTCAAATCTTTACCCTGAAGTGAAATTAGCGCACTTCCGATTGGCTTCAACCCATTAATGGCCCACTACTGGGCACGGGTCTCTCCTCTTGAGGAGGCTTAGAGCATACTCCACCATGCTGCTCCAGTGCGGATCGGTGGAGGGGTTAGTGGCCAACCCGAGTGTCGGAGGTTTTCAAACCGCCCGAGGGCCACCAACACGGCTTAATGACTGTTATCATTTGCTAACAACCGGGACCGACGGCTTTACCTGCCCTCTGAAGCACGGAAACCCTCAAGTTTTTTTGCCATTGTCGGTCACCCATCCGACTACCAATCGCGCCCGCTGTTGCCTAACTTTGTCGATCGCTTAAGATCGAGGCAAGCCGCCGGACTATGAGCGCTTCATGAGCGGTTTTTCCGATTATTAAACCTTAATATTTGGTGTACTTATTACAGGCTTTGAAAACTCAGTAAACACGACAGTGTATCATTTTAATTAGCAAGCAAGTAAAGCAAATTATCTGTCAGAATGATGCTAAAATTTTATGTAAATAGATATAGTACAGTAAAACTGATTTATAGGTAGTTATAAATCAGTTTGCTATAAAGCAAGTTTGTTTGTTATAAAGCAAGTTTGCTTTACATGGTAATTAGTATGTTAGTCTCCTTGGTTTTAGAGCAAAGCAATGTTTAATTAAATCTAATTATAATGTAGAGATGGTCTGAAATCTCATCTTGTCAGATTTGATTCTTTATACTTCCTATGCGGGCATGTGATGGCTGGAATGTTGGAAATAATAAAAGCAATCCATGCAATCAGTTACAATCTCAACTATCTGAACACCTTCACAAATTGGAACTTATGGTTATACCTACAAATTGGGAAGTAAATGCTCAACAGTTCACAAGCCATCCTTCTCAAATCGTCCCTCCAGAATATATGCTCCGCTGGCATCTGCACGTCGTATGCTCCATGGAACGCCATTCAAATGGATTCTTTGACGACTTTATGACGACAGATACCTACTCTTTTGTGAACCGGGGATAAAATATTATTACCTTAGCTCTTGTTCGCTAAAAGTAACCTTTATGACCTCGAAAATCAGCTCGTCATTGTCAAGCTTTTGTTTTTTGTTACGTAGTAAATGGTACATGGGTGACTACTAGAGACTTCTTCTCGGAACGTAAGTTGCTTTCTGACTACATCTAGTCCCCTCATAATAATAGGCGTTAAGCTATTAGCATTTTGAACCCAGTGCATTGTTTTATTCATCGTGAGGAAACCTGCACACCGGAGAGTTCTCCATAAAGTTCCCAAAGGTGTGTGAAGTCTACCAATCCGCACTTGGCCTGCGTGGTAGACTATGGCCTGCACCTCTCATATTGTGAACGGAGACCCCGAGCCCAGTAGTGGGACAATTATGGGTTGTTGCTTTGCTTTTTGCTTTTTGCATTGTTTTATTCAGTTCCTCAGTCCACCTGATCGCAGGTATACCAAGCGAATGGCGTTTTCCAAACTAACTAAAATGTTATGGCATAACGCTTCTGTGACGTCAATAAGTTCGTCTAATGAAATGCCATAGATAAAAATAATCACGATTAATCGATTTTCTAAATTCCATCGCAGCTTTTGATAAAAAACTGGAAGGAATGTTACAACTGTTACTTACTCAAAATACGTTGCACTTTGTCTGTTTTTAGTTGAAGCTTTCGTTACGGCCGAAACAAAGTCTATTCTCTCGCTACCAATGGCTGGATATGGTGAATGCACTTTGGATGATCTGTAACTATTGTATCAAAATATTCTCACTTGGATCTCGAAGTTAGAATCTCGAATCTGAGAGCAGATTTTTTTTATTTATTAGTCGTTTTATACACTAGTTGTTTGTGTATGAATGATACAAATAAATATTTTTTGGTGACTTTTTTTGTGTCTAAATATGTATTTGTGTTTTAATTATTACAAGCTTCATTTATAATTCATTTATTAACCGACTTCAAAAAAAGGAGGAGGTTCTCAATTCAACTGTATTTTTTTTATGTTTGTTACCTCAGAACTTTGGACTGGGTGAACCGATTTGGATGATTTTTCTTTTAATTGAAAGCTGGTGCTTGTCGTGTGGTCCCACATAAATTTGAACAAGATCTGACAATGGCATCCATGTCAAAATCATATAAGACTTAAATTTTCATTAAGTATGTGCGCGATAAATGGACGAATAATTTAATATCGCGCCAACCGATTTCGATGATTCTTTTTTTAATTGAATGCTGGTGCTTGACGTGTAGTCCCACATAAATTACGGAATACTTTTATGTATTCCGTGGGTCAAACCTTGCAAGGTGAATAAAATTTACGTACTACCTACCACCCTACGAAGTAGAAATTTTACATTGCAGGATTACACCATTACTTTCTAAGGTTAGTTAGAGAATATCTTATATTATTATATTAGTCTTTGTCTAAATGTATTTTATGACATGGTCAGTTGCTGAAAGTTTTAAATAACTATTTTGTTAATATAAATAATTCCCATTTTTTATTTCGATTTGTATGCCATTTATCTATCATTTATATATGTACGTTACCTGCATAAATAATAATAGTACTGTAAGTAATGAATAACAGTGTATTATACGTCGTGTGGTATGACAAAAGATTTGATTAAAATCGTCCATCCATCCATCCATCAGCCCTTGTAGGTCCACTGCTGGACATAGGCCTCCCCTAACTTGCGCCACTCTGACCGGTCCTGTCCTGAGCCTTCTGAATCCAACGGATGTCCGCTGTCTTCTTCAGGTCGTCCGTCCACCTGGTCGGGGGACGTCCTATGCTCCTTTTTCCGAGACGCGGGCGCCATTCGAGGACCTTTCTTCCCCAACGATTATTATTATATCTCACACTTCAGCCTTCTAATTCTTTGAGCTATGTCGGTTACCCTTGTTCGTCTACGGATCTCCTCATTTTTGATTCGATTACCGAGCACAGCCCTCTCCATAGCCCGCTGCGCTACTATGAGCTTGTGGATTAGGCCAATAGTAAAGCACCACGTCTCGGGATTAAAATAACATTAGCATAATATTATTGTGACGACCGTACTATACGTCACACGGTGACGTCATACTTGTCCTGAATCACACTATCAAAGTTTTTTACATCACCAGAAAGTTCTGAACAAGAACAGATGAAGCTTGGCCGCACCCCTGACATGTTCATCTAGTCTGGCGGAAGAGTTCTCTTTGCTTAATAACGTCATACACAGAAGATCCTAAATTAATATTATAATGTAAAGTGAGATTCTTTCGAGTTCCTTTATCTTGATCAAATGGTAGTGGCTCGAGTAGATGTTAGCCGAGCACGAAGAAAAAGTACTGCAAACTGAACCGTTATATAGAGAAGAGCGGATAACTGTTGCGTTCCGGTTCCGGGCACCGCTCCACGGCTCAGATCTATAGTTATATAAAATTATACACACTTATAAACAACTATAATAATAATAATACTTAAACACATAAAGATGAAGTTCTATGAAACACATAAACTTAGCTTTATTGGTTTGGTTTGGTTGTTAAGTTTATTGGTGTAATTAAGTTTAGTCAAGCAAGCATCAACTATTCGTGTCGTTATGCTGCAGACTTGTAGATAACCAATTATTATTAGATTTCTCGTCTGCTTTTTTGACAGGTAATATCATAATACACCTAATAGGTGTGTATAATAGGGCATGAAATATACCCAAGAAAACCTTACAAAAAGTAGTGAAAATTATGATACTAGGTGTAGTCAAAATTTTCACTAAGTAGTTTTTTTTAAGTTTTTCTAACATACTTCAAAAATTAGCACATTAACACACCTTTTTTAACCGACTTCAAAAAAAGGAGGATGTTCTCAATTCGACTGTATTTTTTTTATGTTTGTTAACTCAGAACTTTGGACTAGGTGAACCGATTTTGATGATTCTTTTTTTAATCGAATGCTGGTGCTTGTCGTCTGGTCCCACATAAATTTGAGCGAGATCTGACAATGACATCCATGTCAAAAGCATACAAGTCTTAAATTTGCATTAAGTATGTGCGTGATAAATGGACGAATAATTCAATATCCAACCGATTTCGACGATTCTTTTTTATTGGATGTACATACTTCATTTTAGTACATGCATTGATTAACGCATGCATTGAAGCGCTCATAAGGGACCGGCCAGACAGAAAAGACGTAAGGGACCGGCCACACAGAACAGACGCAAGACACGGACCCGTCGCAGTCGCGGCGCCCGTTTTATCTACTACCGTTTAAGACGGGCGTCCCGTCTTTTCTGTATGTTTTACGTCGCGACGGCTGCATACATTTTGTATGAAAGTAGATTAAACGGGCGCCGCGACTGCGACGGGTCCGTGTCTTGCGTCTGTTCTGTGTGGCCGGCGCCTAAGCGTCGTGTCGGCGTCCCGTCTTTTCTGTATGATTTACGTCACGACGCCTGCATACATTTTGTATGAAAGTAGAATAAACGGGCGCCGCGACTGCGACGGGTCCGTGTCTTGCGTCTGTTCTGTGTGGCCGACACCTAAGCGTCGTGTCGGCGTCCCGTCTTTTCTGTATGTTTTACGTCGCAACGGCTGCATACATTTTGTATGAAAGTAGATTAAACGGGCGCCGCGACTGCGACGGGTCCATGTCTTACGTCTGTTCTGTCAGAAAGAACAGGACGCGGGCCTGCGTAGGCGCCAGCGAGGGAGCGGAAAGGACGCGGAGAGCAGTTTCTATTCTCACATAGTATCAAAATCTGAGGTTTGAATTGAATGCCGGGGAAAGCCCAGTGTGCGCCGGCCGTCACGCCCGTTCCTTGTCTTTTCTATATGTTTTAAAAAGTCGTGACGGCGCCCTGTCTGCGACGGGTCCGAGCCTCGTCCTCGTCTTACGTCTTTTCTGTCTGGCCGGTCCCTAACGGCTTGCATCGATTCTGAGTGATTGAGTGGCAAAAAATTCTTGAGCGTTTCCGTGCTTCGGAGGGCACGTAAACCCGTCGGTCCTGGTTGTTATTTCACTTTTGTTTATTGAAAGGACACAGTAGGTCACGAAAACATTTAATTTTATTTAATTGGTTAATTTTAGGTGGTAACTAGAGAGGCAGCTATAAACTAGCTACAACCATTTGTACCGACGGAATTAAATTGAAAGTTATAGGGCCCAGGGGCCTCCAGACTCTAAGACGATGGAACTGGTGCCATACCAGCCTGTGGCACTTGACAGACTAGCTACATAAATGATTATTTTATTTACATTGTACTGGTGTTCACTATGTTGGCGTTCATTTAAATAAATAAATAAATAAATAAATACCCATGAGGTATCACATTTATTATAGAATAGTAGGATTACCTACTATTCTATAATAAATGTGAAACCTGAACTTTCTTACTCCCACAGGTACACCATAATCTGAAACAAAACATAGGGTACTTACCTAATTATTAAACCAGAAAACTCAGCCAAAGCCGCAGGAAGAGCGCTATAGTAGTAGATCAAAGTCATCATATAGGTAGATCAAAGTCATCACATAGACCTATCAGTTCTGGGTAGCAAACACCTCTATGATAACAGTGCCCGATCCGACGCGCAATCATCACAAAACTAGAATAATCGAGAAATACTTGTGTAAAACGAATGATTTCACACCCAATTATAGAGACAGGCGTGAATGACGATTCGATTTAAACACCAATACATGTAACTTGTAGGTAATTCAGAGATTCATCTGAGAATTCTCCATATGGTTCTCATGGGTGGCCAAGCAATTTCATACGGACCTGGCGTTTGATGACTCGGTATAGGCGCATTAAATAAATACATTAAAACCCTGGTATTTAATGCAGACATAAAAAATATATTTGGGAGTAATTGTTGGTTGAATTGGATCATAAATAACTCTTTGTTTTTAATTCGGTTAAATAATAAGCAAAGAAATTATAATGTGTTTTTGTAAATAACAATATAGAGAGTAAAGAATTGCATGAGAAAGAAGAAAGAGAAAAGAGTGATGTTTGACACAATAAAGGACCGTGTTTTTGATGTAGTATTTATACTAATTATTATAATAAATATTACGTGGTTGAATAACAAATGTAAAAAAAATTATTAAAGGTGTCAGAAGAATTTACGCAGTACTGGGCTATTAATATGATTTAATCACTTGGTATCGAAACAAAATGGCCGATTCAACATTTATCAATAGTGAAACGACCCAGTTGGAGCAATCAGTTTATTGATCTTAGTAAGTTGCGATGGCTGAAATGTATGGTGTTACAAAATATGGTGGTTTTTGTTACCAACCAAGTTTTTATTTAACCCAACAGTTTTTAAGCCTTTTTATAGTTAATAAAGCGTGTAATAAAAGCTTTTTTTAGGAACTAAAAGTGAAAGAAAAGTTAATTATCTATTTTCCTGGGTAATGGATGGCTTTCCTGAATTAAAAAACGCTATACAGCGTGAAATCGAATCGGAATGAAATATTTCAGGGGGGCACTCATCTCGCGATTCTCAGCCCGAATATGTAAAAAAAATATGGCCTTAATTTTTAACCAAATTATCCTTTAAAATACAGTAATCATAGACACCGTGGTCGAGCAAGCATCGACCTTATTTTACGATACATGAATGAATTTCGCAATGCTTTATATTCGCCGCAATTAACGAAGTTAGGTTTTATGGCACCGCCGCGATCATGCCGCCAAAGGTACCGCCACGCCACATAATACGCCACGCCGACGTTTACAAAGGTAAACGCCGCCTTTCGGCTTTTCGTAAAAGCCGCACCGCTGGCACCGCACGCTTCGACGCTGTCCCGCCCCCTGCGTCTTGCCGTGCGAAAGCAATGTACAGTTGTACACAAACAGTCGTACCGTCGCGTGCAGTGCGTGCGATATTAATTACTGGTATTGCAATTTATTTATTTGTTAAAGAAGTTGTGTAACAACCGTTTTAGTGTCAGTGTGTAGACCAGTGTTTTAAACAACTGTTTATTAAGTTCGTACTGACGGAAGATTTGATAGTGCATCATTAATGATTTATTAGGTATTTTAACAAGTGTGGTGGATGAAATGTTAGACGATGTGCAATTTATCGCAGAAATATGTATTATCAACATGACGTAGCGCCTGCACACTATCTGGTCCGAGTCTGTGAGTTTTTAAATACCATTTGTAATTTTTAAAGTATGCCAGAAATAATCAATTTTGTATTAAATGTTTGCCTATTTTATGTTAGATATTTGCTTAGTAGGTAGATACCTACATTTTTTGCCTGTCCTAAGCCAGGGCTTAAGAATTTAAGGGAAAACGAATCATAGGTCATTCATCTAGATTGCGAGGGCGACGCGCTGCTAGGGCGTCCATACGTTTTGAGATTTTTCGTATTTAGTTTGATATTATTATCTCTGTGATTTATGAGTGTTTTAATTTATTTCTTTGTTTATTCGGGATCTCATCGCGAGCTCTTAAAAAACTTCCCTCGAATTAAAATGCCACCCTGTATAAAACGTACAAATACCCACACGTTTAAAATTGTTAAAGTATAAAACATCTGTTCTAAAAATGATCACCATATGACACTGATATCAGTTTTTGTTTTCTAGAAATCTCCGCCAGATTTTACTGAAGTAAAACAAAAACCTTGTAAACATAAACGAAGTTGAAAACAAACTTTGAAAAAAGTTAATTCTCTCATCCACAGTCCCTGGACATTTAAGTAAGAACCTTTTCCCGAAGCAAGGCTTGGTTGAATAAATCTTGTAAGTTGTAATATAAGACAGGTAAGGCAGCGATGAAGACTCGCGGAAGCGGCACAGGGCGCTGGGTGCGAGGCGCGAGCCCCACTAATCACTGGTCGCTGCAAACGCCCCACGGCTGCCAACAGGTTAAACCATTGCTTATTTATTTAGCCATTATAATCTAATATGTTCTTACACCGAGCTATTTATTAGTGTCACCTCATACGGACAAAAGGGCAAGCGTGTAGTGTTAGGTGTTTATACGATACGACCATGGATTGGATTAATATCTAGGATTGATTTTGTAGATAGTTGATTCATGGAACAGTATGTAAACACACAACTTTACACAGTATCTTAACACTATGTAAAGTGCCTATAGCTACATTAGTAGTAGATTATAGGTTAAATTGTAAGTAGTCATTTGTATGTGACATAATTTTTATTTGTGAAACGATTAATTAAAAAAAACACTGTTACCCCAAGCTAACTACAAGAACAATGACTTCAAGTGAATAGGCCTCTATTAAGTTAGTGCACTCACCATCCTGGACCATATCTCCACTTACCATCAGGTGGAATTATAGTGAGTTATTTTAATTAAAAAAAAAAAACAAAAAACAAAAAAAATAACATAATTGAATTCAAACCAATTAAGCCGTGTCTCAGAGTAGTAAGCACAAACGCACAAACAATACCTAATTCTAAAAAGCATTATGAGATCAACTGCGTCAATAGGGGATAAAAGTTAATCTCAAATATCTTTTACATACATCGATCAGTAACAGTTTTATTATAACGTTTAGGTGTTGTAGGCCATACATTATGAAAATTGTTGCCATTATCTGTGACCCCGTTCCTAAGTGCACTACAAGTTCCAAATTACATGCAACAATCACCATAGCCGGTGAATTGTTCCTTCCGCGAGCTTTGCTTGTATCGTATTGTTCCTACTACTACTTGTACTAGTGGGGTTGGCGCATTAAACAATAGAACCGGAAATCTGTAGTGTTTATATCGGCTAATCTACTTTCACACCCCTTTCTAGTATACTCGTATTTAAAAGGAGCGCGAATATATTAGGATGGATCATTAGTTCAATGGGTTGGATATATAATATAATATTTTGTTTTCTTTTTCTGTTTACTTTGCTTTTTATTTCGTGAAATGAAAATTACAATTATTTATTAAAAATAATATTAATTATCTTAGGTATATTTTAAATATTATGTTAATGGAGTGTTAATGCCCCTTTTTGTCAGGGAAAACAACAGGATGGTTTGTGGCTTTGGACTGGGTGGTAAAGATAAAATGTCTCTTGCCAATCATTTTGTGAATACCTCTGTAAGTGCTAACAGCAATCTCCTATAATCACTATATTCACTATGCAAAAAATAAACAAAAGATTTCATTTGTTTTTAAAATATACTGGCCGAAAACAAAAAAGGATTCGAAGAAAAACACTCATCCCGACATTAATTGCAATTATTATGTTTTCTTTATTATTATCGCAATTAATATCGCTATGACCGTTTTGTTTCGAATTCTCTTTTGTTTTCGGCCAGTTTATTATTTTGAACTTTTCACCGTCGCGTCGCCCATGGACCATCAGTGATGCGTTGCTTGCAGTGAATGAGGAGAGAAGAAGAAAGAAAAGTTCTCTCAAAAAAATTGCCAACATATCATGTTTTTATCTTGTTCCAAGAGTTGATGTGTCACAGGAAGTATAAAGATAAGCAAGCGTTAAACTGTTCAACTAACAGCGTTAAATGTTCGCTACAGTTTAACCAGCTTTCACGTTGAGCATTGCCTGTGAGTATTTAGTTATCTGTGAGCTGTCGCGATGTGACAGCGCGGGCCGTCGCGTGGTGCCAGACTGACAGGCGCCGTATAGTCTGTGCTTGTTTGTAGGCAAGTTGTTTGATGATCACACAACTTAAAACTTCTCACATTTAAATCCACACAGAAAGTATAACTTTTCATTTAAAATTGGCTACCGTTTTTGTAATTAGGCAGACTTTTTTCCCTCCACTTATCCGCACTGGAGCAGCTCTAAGTTCTAGGCCTCCTCAAGAGGAGATATCCGTGCTCAGAAGTAGGCCATTAATGAGTTGAACGTAAAAGCATTTTAAAAATTTTCGAATACTCATTAGTTAATCTCTTCTCATGAATCCAAAGTGTCAGTTATTGGTATCCGCCTAAAGTCTGCTTTTGTAGTTTGTACCATATCAGACCAGTTTGAAAGTCCCCCGATTTATCACTGAAGTGAGCGACGTGTGACAAATTGCAGTCACGTCACAGCCACCAATTAATAAATATTTTAACACGCACGGTAAAAAAATAAACTTGGTAGCGTTTTAAACATTCTCGCTAATTAAAAGGAGACTGGGATCGCTGAAATTGCGATCAATTTCTTTCCGTCTCTGTGCTATTTGTTGCCGCTTCGTGTGACAGTAGTGAAGTGAGTTAAAATCGCGTTTAAATTAGTTTTGCGAAGATGATTTTACGCAGCAAAATTTTCGTTCTCGCGGAAAGTAAATCAGACACATTATTCAAAACAGTTTTATTTTGACGATCCGTGTAGCGGATCGCCGCTGTTCGAAGAGTCCTGGGTTTGACTCCCACCGAGGCTGAAATTTTGATTAAGAGTTTGAAGATCCATGATCTGAAATTAGATGTAAGTTACGCTTCGGGTTAATAGAACGCGGCTAAAGCGAGCAGAGCGCTGCTATTATCTAAAATAAACTCAGACAGAACAATAAAATATAAATAAATAGGTAAGTAGTTGAAGACAGGACAACCCATTTAACTGTCACGAGATTATCTTCAGGATAACAGAATCAATAAGATCTGTTAATTAAGAGACGGTATCTACCAATACAATTCGCGATCTTCATTCAAACGGTCCATTTCTCTGTAACGTGTTTTTAGGAATCATAAGTTGGTAAAAGAATTGAGATCTTGTATCAAAAATAAATTCCATTCACAATGCGCAAAAATATCAAGGCTGCATTAAATAGCACCTTATTATTATTAGTATGGAAAAGGAGAATGCCCATTTAGTATGGACAAATGTACTGAATTTACCTAACATTTTTGTGTCTTGACAAAAAAACCTTTATTTGATTTATATGTTATCTTAATAAATTACATATACTAACTTTAGTCTATGTTAATAGTAGGAAATACGAGATTTTCAACAAAAATAGTTTGTATTCAGGTTATAGTAAGCTCACAGTAATATGGACTCTATGCAGGCGTGTTAAAGTCGATTGCGTATGTAATGTCGATCTTTTAAGTTTCAAATTCATTGGACAGTCCCCAATCACCATGCAGTTTGTAATGTATTATAATCACAGAACACTATTTCTCCTGGCTGATTATAATAATTTTCTAATTCATTTGACAGTCCCCTTACGTCATCTAGTTTGTTGTATAATCGAATCAATGCAACCTATTGGCCCGAAGGATCTTAAAAGATTCCTGATTGGCCCTTAAAAGCAAATAAATAAATAAATAAATATAATAATTAAATAAATAAATAAAAGCAAATAAATAAATAAATAAATAAATGGCCCAATGGTTTTCTTTTGTAAAACGGAAGTAAAGTTACTTATTAATTTCAGAAAATTATTCCCAATAAGGATTTTTTAGGAAATAGGGTAAAATACTTGAAATATTTAAATTAAATTTTTTGTCCAAAAATCATTGTGACACAATTATTTTTTTAAGAGTACTGGCTATGGGCATTCTCCTTTACATTTTGAACTAACTAATTAGCTAATTATGTTTCATCTAAGTAATATTATTTATTGTTAACTAGTGGATACCCGGCGTGTCCTACTATGTTGAAGTAAATAAATAAATTTCAAGTCGGGAAAATTTTTGTGTGGGAAAAGTCTAAAATCGACTTCATCAATAGACCTATGCACCTAATGCATTGTTTTAGTGGACTCAAACCATCTTCGCATTAGATATTGCCTTTCAAATGAAAACATCCGTACAATCCGTACAATCATTTTTTGTGTTTTATATATAAAAAATTTGTGCATCAAAATACAAATGACACTTAAATTAGGAAATGTAATTTTAAGTCTATGTTGCAATTAATTTACTTGTTTTGTATATTAATTGAATGAAACCTCCGCGTCGTGTCGTCCAGGAGCAGCTTCAAATTGCAATTTTAATAACAAAGGAAGCGAGGCTAAGATCAAGCTAAATAAATTAATGTATTAAAAAACAAGAAATAATATTTGTAACACTAAAAATTCATTACACCTACAATTTTTATACTGAAAAATATTATTCTTTATACTTTATTATTCTAAAGACAGATAATAATTTAATCAATGATATTATATATTAAAAAGAGGCAGATAGGTCATAGGCGCGCGCGTTGTGATGATTGAAAAAGTTCCCAATTGGGAACTTTTGTGATTAGTCTGCGTCGAGCGCAATCACGAGCGTGGCGCATCGTAGGTTAATACGTGGTTATGAAAATATAACAAAATGCCATCGTGTGTATTTAGAAAGTGCACCAATTATGACTCCAAGGTCAACAAAACACAAGGAATCTCATACCATGCGTGAGAACGCTAAGATACTTAGATTATTTAGTCTATTTCAATTATTTTTCTAAACAATCTAATAACTCATGCAAAGACGCCATAATCAGATGAAGAAAGAGATAGCGATCTAGTTTTGACGCGAGAGCGATAAAGACCGTAGCGTGTATAGATTGACGCGAGCGACAAACACTAGCTGTCTTTTTCACTATTATGGTTTTAGTAATGCCATCCTTTTTACATAATTTGCCAATGTACGAGTGAATGGTGTAGGGAAACAAAAGATAAACGTGTGTGTGTTGTAGCTCGGTCGGAACAGATTTTTCGGTCGATTTGTAAGGGCATAACGAGTGAAACCTGGTTAAGTGGGACCTGGATAAGTGAGAAACCTCTATTATTGAGAGTTGCAATGAGGTCCCGGTTCTTTTTCATTAAATTACCTCTGTTAATGGGACTTTTTGAACCTGGTTAAATGAGGTTTGAATTCTAAGACTTTTTCGATGTTTACCTCTATAATTGAGACTCTGTAGCTCAAATACCTGTATAAGTGAGACAAATTAATCAGGTTTTAACACGTTTTGACATGTTTGTTTACATACATTTCGCGTCGTCTTTCGAGCATGCTTTGTTTGTCAGTACTATCTCTATCTCAGGTTTTGACCTAAAAACAAGGGAATAAAAGTATACAAAAAGTCCAAACGTAAATATAAAAACGTTATCATTATCTGAAAAATTAAATCTTCTATCAGATTATGATTGTGGAAAGTCGCGTGATAAACTGTGTGAGAATAACATACCAAAGTCAACCCTGTGTAGAATTATTAAAAACAACGAGAAAATTCGGTCTCAGGTCACATTCATATCTGCATTAAATTCATAATACCAAAAATACGCATTTCTATTAACATTTCCACCTCTAAAAATGGAATAACGGCACATTTCGACCTCTGTAAGCGGGGGCCTCTGTAATTGACACAACTATAATTTTAAACCTGCTTAATTGAAAAACTGGATTATTGGAAACCCTCAATAATTGGTACATATGTCTTGGTCCCTTGAGATCCCAATTAACCAGGTTTCACTGTAATATTTGATTGACATTTGACATTTTAAAAACTCGCAATGTCCACTCCAGGTCCGCTGAGGCCATTTTAGTTCAAAGGAGAATGCCCATTTCGTATGGAGAAGTGTACTGACTTTAACATTTTTGTGTCCTGATAAAAATACCTTTATTTGATTATGTTATTTTAATAAATTACACATACTAACTTTAGTCAATGTTAATAGTAGGAAATACGAGATTTTCAACAAAATTACTTTGAATTTAGTTTATAGTAAACTCACAGTAATGTGGACTCTATGCCGCCGTATTAAAGTCGGTTGCGTATATAATGTCGATCTTTTATGTTTCAAATTAATTTGACAGTCTCAAAATGCCATGTAGTTTGTAATGTATTATAATCACAGAACACTATCACTCCTGGTTGATTATAATAATTTTCTAATTCATTTGACAGTCCCCTTACGGCTTACGTCATCTAGTTTGTCATGTAATCATAATGGACTCAATGCAACCTATTGGCCCAAAGGATCTTAAAAGATTTCTGATTGGCCCTTATCCAAACATAAGTGACCCAAACTTTTCTTTTGAAAAACGGAAGTTAAGTTACTTATTAATTTCAGAAAATTATTCCCAAAGAGGATTTTTTTAGGAAATAGGGTATATGCTTGAAATATTTTAATTTAATTTTTTGTCCAAAAGTCATTGTAACACAATAATTTTTTGTGAGTACTGGCTATGGGCATTCTCCTTTCGTGTTAAAACTGTATTTAAAATCAAAAAAGCGTTGCTTAATATTTTACTGAATTCATTAGGTATACCTATTTTATTTCAAATGAAATAAAAAAGGATTCTACTATTCCACTCATACATACACAGACTAGGGATTATTTTTAAGTAAATACTATTAACATTGCCAGTTCCTAGACTAGCCTATTAACAAAAGCTACGTCTCTCAGGGTGGCCTATATCATATAAATAAGGCCATGCGCTGGTTACGTTAACATGAGCCAATAACGCGCTACAACGCCTACAACGCAACAACGTGGGCGTTAGCAATATCGCCTTATTGTACGTAATGTTCCTTCAGGATACGGTACGATAGGGTAATGAGTGTAGATACCCGATTACTAGTTACCGGTACACCTAATAAAGCAATAATTAAACGATTAATTAATTTTAATGAGCTTTGAGCATTGAATTTTTTATGGAAATAGGCGCAAAACGAGCTGATTATCCTCCTGATGGTAAGACTTAAGAGGCTATCGTTTTAGACGTCAGCAACACCAAAAGCGTCACGGACGCGTTGCCGGCTAAGTAAAAGAGAAGAAAAAGAAGTAGATAACTGGCTCTCAAGCCGAATATTTTTGTGGCTTGAGAGAATCATAGCAACCCACTGCCTCACAAGGGTCGAGTGTCAAGTCACAAAATGAGAGAGATTAAGTCTGGTGTTAAGAGGGCTATAATCCGCCATGTTGGCTAATTGCGGACTGACAGACTTCGCTATACGAACAAGAATACGGAGTTTGCAGGCTGCAGGTTTCTTCGTATTCAGCTGGGGGTTTAAGAGCGTATTTTTGTGAAGTGAAAACTTCTTCAGGCGCGTTGAAGCATTTTTGAGGTGGGATAAAATAAAACTAATCAGCTCGCGACACCGGTCTACCTGTGGCGCCATTTCTGAGAGAAGTACAGAACTATACTTACTTAATTTACAGCTGGTATTGTACCCACGATTGTAGTTTACATATACTTTACGAGGCGTTGACAGCCATTCACTAAAAATGTAATGAATAAAAAAACACTTAATTTAAAAGTATTTCCTGCATAATAAAATATTTCCTGACGATTCAAAATAGAGAGTTTTACCTACCAATAAAACTTACCTATTATTTTTCCTGAGATATTCGGAATCCATATTGAGTTTAGCCTTCCGTTTTTCGTGTGTTCCGGCCTAGTTTTACCCTCTCTTCCGGTGGTGGCGCCTCCTGTTTTCAGTTCCGGTTTCCGGTTTCCGGTTACACGTTGTCCTACTGCACTTTTTACCCCGTGCAGTTTTTCTCGTCATTATACGCGTAAGTACCAGGTAGGAATTACCTGGATTCCGAATATCTCAGGAAAAATAATAGGTAAGTTTTATTGGTAGGTAAAACTCTCTATTATTTGTTCCGTCTCGATATTCGGAATCCATATTGAGTGATGTGTTTGATTTCTCCTGGTACTAAAATTATGATGCTATAATGTGTTAAAAGTATTGGAAATGAAATTACCCTTTAATATTAGAACTTTTATTGTTATCTATGACATCATTGTACAAAAAATTACTTGAATATGTAATGAATAAGTAATTCAATAATCAACTATAGATTAACTAATCAATTAAAAATATTCATCTTTATTTGATGCTGTTGATGGACATTTCTAACTTTTGAGTGACATTTTTATATTTCACTTTGCTTCAAAATACTGAGATAAAGACATGTTATCAGTACACGCGGTTTCATTTAAATCTCTTATTCTTCTTTGGTAATACCGCCTGAATGTATGCTCTTGTTTCCAGTTACCTGTAGCCAGAATTTGATCTATTGGAAACTTTTCTAACCAGTTTAGTGAAGACACTGCAGAACGAATCGATCCAGGAGACGCTTCAATCCCCGCTTCCCGGAGTGCAGCTTTAATCCATCCTCCGATAATCGTTTTTGTGGCAGGTTTACATTGACCTCTGGTTGTAATAAACAACTCTGACCAGTTTCCTTCCCTGCGACGTTGCTGTGATGTTGCTAGTAACTGGCGAATCCAGTACACTATGTTGAGATTTCGATCAGGGTGCTCCTTGATCTTCCAGCCGGACTGTCTATGAGTAGCAGAATCCGTCTTAGAACCAAAGGCTGGCCACATTGTTATAGAATCACCTTCATCGATTAAACTTTCTGATCCGGTTCGTAGTAGAGTAAGATCGTGGACTCGTCGCCCAGAAGAAAGCAATAGTAATATAGCAGTGCGTTTAGAAACTTGATAGAAATTACCCGGATCTGGGCTATCAGAACTTAAATAATTTATAACATCTATAGGGTTCCATATCGGGGATCTTGTTTCTTTAATCCTTGAATTAGAAATCGCTCGTAGCATTTGCTTGACCAGAAAATTTGATGTCACATCTTGGTCACTAGTTCTGGTGAAAGTAGAAATTACTGATTTGTGGACCAGAATTGTCCTGTAAGCTAAACCCTCCCTATTATGGAGGTAAGCTCCGAGCCGAGCCGTAGCCGGTATACCGAGCTACTGTAGGTGGATCCGGCCCTTGAAAATCTACTGAACGGGATAAACACCACCTTTTCCATTTGTTCCATGCTGGAATGTATGTACGAATGGTAGATTTCCTCCAGCTGGCCAGGAGTAAAGCTTTTTCTTCTTCTGACCAATCTTTTATCAAGTTTGCCCAGCGCGAATCAGCCATGCCTCCAAGAATATGTTCGTCACCTCGGGTGGAGGACGACCTGTCTTCGTGTCTATCAGCACATTCGGAAGGTCTCTGATCTGGTACGGTTTGAATATTGCCCGCCTCTGTAGGTCCGCCATCCAAAACACTTTGTCCCATCTCGGGGCTATGACGATGTATTGCCCCCGACATGAGTTCAGGTGATTCAACACTTGTGGTATCAGGTTTGGTGGTGGAAACAACCACCCTAGGCTGAAGTTCCATGGATGCAGAAAAGCATTGTGGTAGAGTGCTTCGTCGTCCTTTGTATCCATCGACACATACCTTTGTACCACATGGGCTGTCCTCGATGCAAATAGATCTACCTCTGGTGTCCCCCACATCTGAAAGATGACTTTCGTCGCTAGAGGTAATAGGTGCCATTCTGGACTCACTTTCTTGCGCGATAGGGCATCGACGTCGGTATTGTATCGTCCTGGGAAGTACTGTGCCGATAAATTTGCGTTTAGACGGTCCAGTAAGTCTAGGAGTTGCTTGGTCAGATTTAAAAGTTTCTTGGATCTCGTCCCGCCTTCTTTGTTTATATATGCTACTACTGTCCGATTGTCGGTCTGTAACAATATATGTGCATTTTTTAACTGCTGCTGTTCGCGTTCGATCGTTGCATGGACCGCATACAGTTCCTTGCAGTTGACATGCCAAGACTGTTGAGCAGCTGTCCACTCCCCTGCTAGAGTCAGCTGTCCGAGCTGGGCTCCCCAGCCAATGTCCGATGCATCGGTTGTAAGCAGATGTGAAATCGGCTCCTTGTGTAGTGGTAGTGCGCTGGATGCCATTTTCTCCCACCAATTCATCTCGGCTAGAACTGGTTGCGGAATCTTGAATTGTTTGTGGGGTGAGGCTTTCGGCAAAAGTCGACTGAAGTATTGAATCGTTCGACAATGTAGCCTGCCTCTGCTTACCACGAACGAGGCAAAGTTGAGTCTCCCCATTAGGGACTGGGCCTGTCTGAGGGACCAACTGCCGCGTGAGATCTGTTTTTGTAATGCCCTGCGTAGCGTTAGGCATTTTGGTTCCGACAGGGACCTTGAATTGGTTCGTGTGTCCCAGGTAACGCCTAGAAATTCTAAGTGTTGCGTCGGAACCAGAACAGATTTGTCGTAGTTGACCATCCAACCCAGGTGTTGCATAAGAGTGGTCACGAAACTCACCTGTTTTTTCAGCAGATCGTAAGATTGGTTGGCCAGTAAAAAGTCGTCGAGATATACCACACAACGGATCTGATGGGCTCGTAAGTATTCTGCTATCCAATTTGTCACTGCAGCGAATATTCCTGGTGCTGCAGAGAGGCCAAAGGGCAGACAGGTCATCTGATAGAGTCTTCCCTTGTAGCTTGCTCTGAGAAACCTGCGATGCTGATGGTCTATGGGTAAGTGAAAGTAGGCCTGACTCAAGTCTAATTTTACCATCCAGTCCTTGCTCTGCAGAAAGGTTGGAACTCGAAAGTGGCTGAAAAGTTGAAAATTCCTGTTCTTCACGAACTTGTTCAGGCGTTTTAAATTGAAAATCGGCCGAACAGAGCCGTCCTGCTTTGGTATGAGAAAAAAGTTCGATAGGTAGCTTGGAGATATTTCCGCCTCTTCGAGTACTTGACTTTCTATCATAATTGTTATTTGTTCCGACATTTGAGTTGATATTTTTGTTGCGAAATTCGAAATTACTGTTGGACTTGGATAAATGAGAGGCGGCTTCAATAAAAAAGGAATGCGAATACCATTTAAAATCTTGCAAATTTCTTGTGGAGCTCCCAACTTTCGCCAAATATGCTGATATTGCCTGAGACAACCGCCCTGAAAGTGTCTCGAGTCATGCTCGCCGATTTTTATTCTTGGATGGAGAGTAGGAGCGGGGAGCTCTGCCTTTTGATTGATGTCTAGGCTTTGTATTAGATTTCTTTCCTTTTCGGCTTTGAAAGTGGTTAGATTTGCCTTTGTTCCGTGAATTATTAGATCGAAAGGTGTCTCCTTTTGGATGGCCTGGATGTTTAAATGTCATTACGGTACCTACGTGACCACTACTAGTGCAAGGCCGACCTGCCTCGTGATTAGAGCGCAGCGTGGTTGTCTTAGAAGAACTCGGGGTCAAGGATAATTTATCGGCCCACCCTATTTTTTGTATATACTTGTTCAATAGGTCTTTATCAAATAAATTCTCGGCACTAGGGGGTATTTTATCTAAGCCGGCACTAACAAATTCATCCGGTATTTGTCTGAGTAAGGAGTCCCTCCGTAAACGAACAAAATCGGCTCTCCTTCCACATGCTATTTGTAATATGTCATCGCTTACCTTCATAAATGCAGAGTCTTTACTAAATAATTGCTCAACTTTTCCAAATAATGTGGATGGTGTTAGGTTAGTATCTTTCTCACCTGACCAATTAACCAAACTCTGTAAGGTACTACACAACTCCTCCTTTTGAATAAGCATTGCGTTTGACATAGCCGCGAAAGAACGCTCGATAAGATACATACGATAATCTTCGTTTGATGGAGATTCAAATCGTCTTAGCTCGTCGTTAATACCAAGCTCTATGAAACCTGGAGTACTTAAATATTTCTTTTGAGCTTCGGAAAATCGAATACCTAGCCAGTCATCACTTTGAAAACGTTGTAGCTCTACTAACCTCATCAAACGCCTCTCGTTAGACTTGGGATAAACCGGATCTTTAACTATTGTAGCGTATCCCGAAATATTAAGAGAAGCATTTTCAGAACTTGTAGAAGGCAACGGTTGTAAAGTAATTCCATCACTATGAATATTACTATTCTTATTTGTTACTTGCACTTCCTCTGAAGATGACTGGGAATTTTCGGCAACTTTCGCTTGAGAGCCAGTTATCAAATTAGTTAAAAAGGCTACTTGTTGAGATAAGAATTCAATCTTTAAATCACTTACATGTCGTGCGCGCTTTGCAGGTCTTCGTCCACTTGAGCGCGTGCCAGTATCAGATTCATTTACCACGCTTTGTTCCTCGCTACTTGAATCCGAAGATGAATCTGACGATTCAATCCTCTGACTATTTCGCCTCTTATTTCCAGCTTGTAGTACCTCGTTATCGTTTATTTCCATCGCAAAAGAGAGGGCACTTTTCTTGCGAAAAAATAAAGCACTTAACACCTTATAATCGCTTAAGAACTTTAAGACACGTCTGAACACTACGAAAAACGACGCTATAATGACGAGAAAAACTGCACGGGGTAAAAAGTGCAGTAGGACAACGTGTAACCGGAAACCGGAAACCGGAACTGAAAACAGGAGGCGCCACCACCGGAAGAGAGGGTAAAACTAGGCCGGAACACACGAAAAACGGAAGGCTAAACTCAATATGGATTCCGAATATCGAGACGGAACAAATAATAAATACACACGTAATTGTTCTGTTGGCACTCCCAGAGTGCTCCGTTTTAATTTATTTCTTCTTGTACCTTTGGTCTTTGGTGTTGCTTATGTCTTACATGACGGTGACCACTTGCCATCAGCTGGCAATGATTGTTGGTCGGCTCTTTACATAGAGAAACAAATAGATAATAAGTAGATTTATATTAAACCAAAATTTTTACTATTACATTTTGGTATATTGTAAGGTTAATTTGCATTTCAACTACAGATTTACATTTTAACTACAAAGTTCGAGGTTGAAGTCAGCTAGTGTCTAGTCTAGACACTAGGCGAGGCAGGATAAACATGGTTTTGGCGGCCTCGTAAATCCGGTCTCCTCATTACCCGGGACATCGCGCGCCTTGTTCGACCAATAGAAACTGCATGTTACACCGAATCGAATCCTTATTCGAAACTAAATAATTTTGTAGCAATTTGACATCCACATTGCACAGTTGGTAGTGAGAGTGATGATTATTATGATTGTAGTGTACATGCGATCCCAGTACCGATTCTCGATTCTATTCGATTCGAGTAAAACTATTATTTATTTATTCATTTATGTACACGAAGGAAATCGTACACAATAACAACAATGATAACGCAATTTGCACAAACGAACTGCTTATTTCTTTAAGAAATTTCTTCCAGCAGCCCTGCGAGAAGGAGATAGTCATTGGATGGTAGACAGTATCATTCACAATGATTTTTACAAGTTTTTATTTCATTTGCTTTGTTTGTTAATTTGTTGGCTCTTCGCATGTATGGATGAAATCATGCAAGTTCAATTAGAAGTACTTCCTCTCATTATATACATGACATTTCATACGCACATACTCATTCAATTATGATAGCTCATTCTAAACTCCATCCTAATCTAACTGTCGCGTTTTGGGATGGCCTAATACCAGAAATCCTTTCGAAAGCCAACGACACAAACACAAAATTTGAAAAACTCATTTTCAAAAGTTAATTTTAATATTAAGATTTTTGTCACCTTGCAATGGAATTTTTCTCTATTTCAATTTTATTAGAGTAGAAAATAACTGAAGTTCATTTCTGTGTGACATGCGGTCTGTATAAGCCTGATGCCCCCTGCAGGGAAGCTCAAGTGCAAATTATCCTGCTAACGGGATGATATTGATTTTTGACACAAAGCAAATATTTTACTCTTAATGGTACCGGTATAATTAGATGGCGATAATTTTCTTCCTCTGCTAGTATACTTTCGCGAAGAAGATAATGACGGGGGTAATAAATATTAAGAAGATCCTTCAGTACAGTACAGTATAAGGTTTTCATTACTTATGAATTTTGTGCATACATTTTTGAATGATGTTGAATAGTAAGAGCTAATTCTCGCGTAACTCATCATCTACGTGACATGAAACACGTCAATTGAGGCATTAAACCAAATGTATAATGTGTAAAGATGAGTCACGACAAATTGCAAGGAGCGCGTAACCGAATATAAGATAATTTTAGATGTTTAGCATTCAACCAGTACAACGTGGATTGTATTATATTTCACACATCTTTGCATGAGCCAGTAGCCCATTTCCATGGCAAACATCTAATAGGGTGGGTCAAATATCTGAGAGATTATTTGAAAATGAATAGATATAGTTAGACAGGATAAAGAAAAGAAATCTAATCGAAATGAAAGACCTCAAACGCTGCAGGAGGTGAAGTAAGTATTGCACCTGCAACGTCACCGTCACACGCCGTCGAGCGCGACGATCGACTGGTGGTACTATTACCAGTGGTTGGTACTTGGTAGCGGCCAGCGAAGACATGATAGAGGGTAAGGTTGCTTTTCCACCAGAGATGTGCTATGCAGCTATGCTACGAAGCAGTGCCGGATTTATATTTTTTATGAGTGTACGCCAATAAATTTTTGCCGCCCCATGTACCTTTCTAATGTAATAATTTTCCATTCATAGTAAGGAATGCACTGAATTAGTCACTAAGAAAGTGCGTAAAAAAACAAGAATTTCGGAAATCTGCCCCCCTAGGACGCTGCCGCCCATAGGCAGCGGCCTATACGGCCTATTGACAAATCCAGGACTGCTACGAAGATGTGAAATCCAATAAATATGATTCGTTCAATAAATTGATTGATTTCCACCAATGAATATGATCGGTGGATATCAAACGCATCCATAGCAACGTAACATAGCACATCTCTGGTGGAAAAGCACCCTAACACGGTAGGCGGTACACTGAACAATGTTTCGTAATCTGTGACAGTCTGTGTAACGAAGCATTGTTTTTAACCGACTTCAAAAAAAGGAGGAGGTTCTCAATTCGACTGTATTTTTTTTATGTTTGTTACCTCAGAACTTTGGACTGGGTGAACCGATTTGGATGATTCTTTTTTTAATCGAAAGCTGGTGCTTGTCGTGTAGTTCCACATAAATTTGAACGAGATATGACAATGGCATCCACGTCAAAATCATATAAGTCTTAAATTTGCATTAACTATGTGCGTGATAAATGGACGAATAACTCAATATCGCGCCAACCGATTTCGATGATTCTTTTTTTAATTGAAAGCTGGTGCTTGTCGCGTAGTCCCACATAGATTTGAGCGTAATCTGACAATGGTATCTATGTCAAAAGTACAATGTACTTCATTTGAAGTCGGTTAATTTTTTGTTAAAATGTTAGATTATTACCCGAATGCCAGGAAGGGTTATGTTTTTCGCCGTATCTTGTATGTATGTATGTATGTAATATCCTTTATTACCTCATATCTTCCAAACCGCTGAACGGATTTATATAATTAAGATATCGTTGGATTCGTCTTGATAACCCAAGTGTTCTTTGATAAGTGAAATTAAAAAATAATATGATGGCAGTGAGATGCCATTGTTTGAAGTATCAAAAAATAAAAATAAATCGAAAAATGCAATATGGGTATCAAATTAAAGAGCTTATCATAAGGATTCCAAAAAGCTTTTTTCATAGCAGGAGGTTTTTTTTTTAATTTATACTAGTTGTATGATAGAATTTCTTAGGATTTGTTGTTGAACTGTGTGAATCTCAGTGTTAGGCATAGCTTGTTAATTCCCTCATGTCATTACATAATGGGAGCCATATACGATCAAGTGTACTTGTCAAGTTTGCAGTTTGACAAAACAAAAAACAAACACCTATTTCAATACAACATCTTAGAAATTGCACTGAATCCTATTAAATACTGCAGGTTCCTTGGATCTAGGTCCTAAATCGTCATCAGCTAGATATTGTTCCATGTAGTTGCCAAGCGGTGGAACTGGCAGCGTTCAGTATAATGGCCAATATTTCACGACCATTATTCAGCGCTACAGACTACACGGCTTCGTAATATTTACACCAGTAAAATGAGGAAGGAAGGCTCTACTCTATAACCGGTTTTATATGGTATGGACAAATGACATGTAAATGGTTTAAGAACTTTATTAGCGATTCCCATAAATAATTAATTTGTTAACTAAATTAGCGAGAAAAAATTTACCACCATAATTGTCACCCAATTTAGTTGGTATGACGAGCTTTAATGTTATCAATAAAACATATTATATTTTTATTACATTAAAATGGTATTGGCTCACTGCTGGTCACGGGTCTCTGCTTCTGAGGATGTCTGCAAACTCCACAACACTGCTTCAATGCGATATGTTGCTGGTGGAAGGGTTAGTGAAATCACGGGTGTCAGAAATTTTTATTGTTTTAAATTACAGATGTCCAACATGTTTTAAATAGCGTAATGATAATAGCCGGGGCGACTTTACACACCCTTCAGAAGCGCTCAAAATTTTTGAGCAAATTTCCCAGTTTAAACCAACTGGTTCATACCGCGACCATCATTAGATTAGTCATAACATCGCATCACCACAGATAAGTATCAATTTTCCTCATCAAGCCATCGTTTAACGCAGGAAGAAATGTAATACTTCCTCAAAATAATGGAGATGACGGCGTAAACCATCTATTTCTGTTTCTGATGCACCGGATGCGGTAATCTAGCGATTGGCTAGATGGTGCGGAAAGTATTACCGGTGTGGTCAGTATGACGGTAGCGCGTTTAGACGAGCGAGAAGCATCGACCATTAGTGAAGTTGCTTCTGTATAATGTATCCCAAGTGTATCATTTTTCCATACGCTGTATGGTTTATACGATAAAAGAATCGACATTTTAGGTCTGATACACTTTTACTCAAGTATTACTTTTCAGACTTTTATCTTAAGTCAGACGGCTCTGTGACTAGGGAATGCAATCTCGATCTCGCGAGATCTCGTTCTCGCGAGATCTCGGCCTTTTTTAGCGAGATTGATCTCGGACGAAAAACAGGGCGAGATCTCGCGAGATTAACGAGATTGCACTCGAGCATAAAATCATCTTATTCGAAGCGCGGACTGACACGGACGCAGCTGCGATTTGTCGGCTTCGTTCGGTGCGCGGGAGGCGGAACAAATCTTTCATTTGATTGCTATATTTTGTTAATTAATCTCTAATATCTAATTGATCTACTGAGTAGATATAGTTTTATTTAATCGATAATAAGTCAACTCTACTTAGCTAATTAGTTTATTTTTTTTTACTTCTCGTTATTTTGTTTGTTATAAAATAACTGTTTTATTACTAAAAGATTTTTGATTGATATTAGAAGAGAAGACTGGTAGTTTATTTCATTTGTTATTGATAGCTACGTACGTCAAAGTTTACTATTAAGAAGTTTATTAAAAAATTATAGACAGATACGTCAAACAATGTTTGGTACATAAAAGTCTATTGAAAAAATTCATGAAAATAAATGTTTATCTTGTAATACTTACAATTTTTATTATTTTTTTTCTAATTTATTTAAATATAGTGATTATTTGCAAAGAAAACACACAAAACTGCCAATCTCGCGAGATCTCGAAATTGGCGAGATCTCGCAGTATTGTTATTCATAATCTCGCGAGATCTCGCTTGAGCCCCAATCTCGCGAGATTTGCATTCCCTATCTGTGACACTGCAACTGAGATGCGAAAAAGACCCACCATTAAGCTCATTAAAAATTCGTTTTTGGCTACAAGAAAGATTGTTTTAGGCTTTCTTTCCTTTTTCATAAATAAAGTCTCTACAGGTAAAATTGTGCAGTTTTCCTCGAGAAATCCCTATCAGATGGCTCAAGTAATACAAAAATGTTAAGTAAAATAATAACCACATTATTATTTAATCCAAGCACCATGATGGGCAGTGTAACAAGTGGAGGAGTGAGATATGACGTGAAGTCAATGTCGTTATCCTGGTGGTCAGCGGACCGTGGCGCCCCCCGTTCCGCTCGGCTCGCCCGGTCAGCCACCTTGCCCAGGCTTGGCCTTGTACCACCACCTTGCTTCAGATCTGAGTCTGACAATGTGCTCTTCAAACTCCTATCTAGATTCAACAACGAGTTAAGTTCTCTGTCGGCCATTCTCAACGTTCTAACTTTCCACAATAGCATTCCTATCAACATTCCATCCTAGCAACTGTTAAAAAGTCAGTGTTTGTTATTAGGTACTAATACTACTAAAATAATAATATTAGTATATTCTGTGATATTAGTAGGATGGTGTCGACTAAATTATTCACAGCTGATTTCTATATCCTTTTGTTTCTAATTTATTTTTATATGTGCACAGCCAATAGAGCAGTCAAGCCCTCTGTTAGTAGTGGTCACTGTCGGTCATAGACGTCATTCCAGTCAAGAGTAAAAATCTCTTCCACCTTCACCTAGGTCCTAGCCTAAGCTAATCCCGCCATTCCCATAATGGAGATGACTCATCCCAAGGGTCCGATTTGAACAAGATTTTGCTTAATAACAAAAATAAAGAAATGACCCAAAAATTACAATACTTTTCGAGTAGATTCTGAAATGAATCCGTTGAATTTTAAAGACAACGAAACGAATCAAATGACCTGTTAATTTTGTTTAAACATTACCATTGTTTTTCATCTGGTGAGCTATTAGTCACTTAAGTGAAAATAGGGCGAGTGCACATGTAATAACTAGTTCAAAGGTGAGACGAGCAGAACCAAGTGGCCCGGACGTGATAATTGTGTTACGACTTACGACTGATTCATCTAGTTACTACCTCCAGCGTTTGAATGACATCTTAACTACTTCATTTCATATAGTTACTACTTACTAAAAATATAAATGTGAAAGTTTGTGAAGAGGTTTGTATGATTGTCTTTTCATCACGTGCTAGATTTTAACCCAGTTGTGTATTCTTTCGAGATGATTGGGTCCTTTTTAAATGTTTGTGATTTCATTTTGTGACATCACTTTTCCGTGGGTGGAATCGCAATGTATATCAATGTGTATAAGTATCTGGTGGTATCAACACATAAAATTATAAAGATGGAGAGTAATACCGACGATGCTCTGGTCCCAGGTCTTATCAGAAGTTGCTAGGCCACCTACTAACATTTTACTTTGCTAGGCCATCTTTATTTATTTATTTAAATCTTTATTATACCTTTAAACATAATGGTACAAAAGGAGGGCTTAATGCTAGAAGCATTCTCTACCAGCCGACCTTTGGGAAAACAGATATATCGAAGGCGGTATATAATGAAGAGATGATAAATATAGCATAAACTAAATATAATATTTAAATATATCGTCGTATAAAAGTAAATAGAATGATAATACATAGGTGTATACATATAAAAAGAGAATATCAGAATATGTATAGAATAGAGAAACTAAAATATTGTATAGACGATATCTTTACCTTAGTTCTTGGGTTATTACGCCCCAACTCAGAGTCACTTAATGGTCATTAAAATCGCTCCTTAGTACAGAATCACAATTAGTCACTCCCAGAGTCAGTTAATCGACCGTTATAGGCCCTTAATGGCAATTAAAGTTAATTATACAAATACCATTACTTAAACTCTACTTAGGATTGATTTTGACGTTCAGTTGACATTTAGGTTTACAATTTGAGTGATTTCACAAGCAAAATGTCTGTTTTCGCGGATTTTGCCGATTTTATTGAATTTGTTGATTACGCTAGAATGCATAGACATGTGGGGGGGCCAAGGCGATATTTGTGAGATTTCTCTGATCCGTTTAGAACATACTCGGTCCAAGAATTTTATGCACGATACAGCAGAATGTGTAAAAACGGTTATATTGCTCATACTGGTGCCAGGCCTAACGAAACCAACAAAGAGAGGTTTACCATTTGCAACCCTTTTTCGCGGTATTTTACACTCCATATCCTTTAAATACGATACAGTTGTTTTGATTACAATTCACAACCTTGGTGCCCCTTATTTATTAACATAAGTTATTATCATATTCGCTAATTTGAAAGTGTAGGTACTTTACATGTACATTTATCATAAATAGGTTGGCGATATTAAACAAAATGAAATTTTTCAATTCAATTCAGATTGAAATCAAACCAACAATATAATAATATCAACATTGAATTGACTGACAATTGACATTTACTGTACAGTGTACTGCCACAGATACTACAGTACTACTAGGTATAGTATTGCCATTACATAAAATTGTGGGTATTTTTATTTTATTTTAAAGAAAAAAGCTACTTTGCAATGTTCTTAAGTAAGAAAACACAGTAAACGAATTTCTTCTTACTATATTATATATCATCGTTCTAAAAGCACTAAAATAAGTATCATTTTTTATGTGTTCTCAACGTATTTTACATGTGGCTACACTAATACTCTATCGATATGATAATCGATAAGGTTATTAGACGTTGTTCCGCACTAGGGTTACTTAAAGTTAATAAAATGACTCTGAGAGGAATCGATACTTAACATATTTAATGTCAATTAGTTATGGACTCCTTACAGCTAAATAAAGGAACCTTTCTGAGTTGGGGCGTTAGAGTGTATTAACAAATCCTAGCACGATACTGCAAGAGTGTACCTGCACGAAAGTAGCAACTTAACAATAGAAACTTCACGGTATAGGGTACACTGATCACCAGATTTTATTGGACAGGTGATGACGAAATAGACGATGTAGTTTACCAGAGCGGAACTAGAGGGCGTTCGGGCACGGTCCGATGAGCTCAGTAGCCGTGTCCGTGTTACAGCCGAGGCGTTGCAGATACTTGCACTCCACTATTCAATATTTTACTCGTTTGTCAATCCTCTTTAGCTATGCAGTATGCAATTGATGTTTATTACTTTTAGGGTTTTGTTGGAAAAGGAACTCTATTGTCTAAGGGTTATGAAAACGTAGACAACTGAAGGAATATGTTGTATGCTATATTTATTTATTTATTTAAACTTTATTACATTCATACACTGAATTACAATGGACGGACTTAATGCCAAGTGGCATTTTCTTCCAGTCAACCCTGGTGATGATGAAAAATCGATATATCGATGTATGCTAAGTATTATCTATACTAATATTATAAAGCTGAAGAGTTTGTTTGGTTGAACGCGCTAATCTCAGGAACTACTGCTTCGAATTGGAAAATCCTTTTTGTGTTTGATAGTCCATTTATCGAGGAAGGCTATAGGCTATATAACATCATATATTTTAGTAGTTAGTTTTTTCCACAAATTAACGTGGGTGCAGCGAGGTGCAGCTAGTTATGAATAATACTCAATATGAAAGTTTGGATGCTTGTTAATCAATTGCGATGTATTTGGATGAATGGAATTTGGCACGCAGATAGTTGGAATTTATAGTGAAATCATTAATACCGGTGTAATTGAATATGGAGGCTCCCTTGGGAGTTTGTAATTTGAATTTTTCATGTATCTAGTGTATTAAACATGAGATACTTTCTCATTTAAAAAACAATAAAAACGAACACTTGTCATGCTAAAAGGACGACTTTAACGACATCAATTTCAATCAAAGGTCAATCACCAATTAAAGGCCCTTCATCTCGTGGAATGATGCGAAATGAATTGTATAAGATACATACAATTGTGTATATATATTGTGTATATTGTGTGTATGAATGTAAGTATACAAAAGATCACAAGCTGCTATCAAAGCACGGCTACTCAACGGGTCACTGAACTATAATTTGGTCGTTACTCACGATAATTTAAAGAGCTGATCTTCTCAGCCACTATTGTTATGTCTAGGTTAATTGTAGACTATACCAACGTCAACCAGATAGGAACTGAGTTCTAGATTTAGGCGAAGTTAGCACAAGTTATGTTTACATGCTTTATCACTCCTTATTTGTGTGTAAGATATATCGCTCCCTCAGTGGAAAAAAGCATAAGTCGTCTTACGTTGAATTTTAGTTATTAATAGGATTGGAAGGAGGGACAAAAGCTGCATATATGCACATTTTTTTCAAATTTTTATCATTAATGTTGATGTTTTTTAGCAAGAAATCATTATGCCTTGTCTTGTCTGTCGTAATGCCTTTGACTACTTAAGTACTGATATTTTAACAGTTTTTTTGCTCTCCTGTAAAATTGCAATTTTCGTCTTACCTTTTTCCACTGAAGGTGCGATATGTATGTAATGTGATTTGTAGAAGCGATGTCGTAGTGTCTTTCGAAAAGAGTTTGTTACAAAGTTAATTCGAATAAAAATATTTGACTATTTGACTGTGTAATGGCAAATATGTTTTTTTTACATAAAAATAAGTTAATGCTTGACCATAATCCCACCCGATGGTAAGTGAAGATATGGTCCAGGATGGTGAGCGCACTAACTTAATAAAAGCCTATTTATTCACTCTTTTCTTGAACTCATCCACTGATTAATTTGATTTACCCACTTTCAGGTCATATTTAAATAATATTATTTCGCACATCCATCCATCCATCAGTCTTTGCAACACACTATTAACACAGTGCAAATTAACGTAGAAGAAGGCAAAGACTCCAACCATAATATTTGTACTGTTAACAGTGGAAATAAAGAAAGAAAAAAAATTTAAATAGGTACGCATACCTACGTAGAAATTAAATTTGTTTTTTTTTTCAATGACACTATGCTCATTTTGCAACCAAAACCATACAATACTCACGAATAAAATAAAAAATAAGGAAAGAAATACCTACCTACTTACACTAAAACTTGGCCGAAAAAGTTCCAGTCAAAGCTGTAAAATTAAAAAAAGAATCTAGTTCTGTAGTATCAAGCCTATTATGATAATAGAATCAGGAAGTGACTATTAAATTAAACGTATGATGAATACCCTAGCATAGGGTTGGCACTTGGCGGGTCTACAAAGTTACACGTTTTCTATTTGCAGCAAATTATTCTGCTTGTTCCAAGTTCCAAATTAATATTTCTTTACAATGAGTGGAATATTAAAATTGTAATAACTATTACATTTGAAGGCTTAAAAAAGGTAGGGGAGACCGGGGGCAAAAGTATCACGGGGCAATAGTAACGTTGGTGATATTTTGGTTGGCAAGCGACGCTGAAGAGTGTGCAGCCGAGGGGGTATAGGCCGTAACGTGTTCGGGTAGGCTAACCACTGAGCAACGTGCTCCGAGCAGCGTGGACGTGTGTAATTGACTATTGCCATTTGGACAGCCCCGAAGTAATTTTTCGTACTTTGAAAAATCAGTTATTACTCTTTAATTTACAAAGTATTAAGTGAATTAACAACAAATATTAGAATCTATATATATCACACAATATAAACCTTATCGCAAAAATAAAATAGTGTTCAGAGTTTCTGATTTATTTTTGTTTTTAAATAAAACAGTCTTCAGGAACAATTGTACCATTTTTTTCGGGGTCAATAGTAACGTACTATTCACTCCTTGCTACAAATGACCCCGAGGTGAAAATAATTGTTTTACCTAATTTATATGTTTTGAGCCATTAAGAAATCTTTAGTATTTTCATACTACTTAGTGGACGCCCGCAGCTTCGCTCGCGTGAATTAGAAAATGCGGTTTTCCAAAAGTTTCGTTTATATTATATCTTAGTTGCTATCCTCTTCGTGGGAAAACCTCTACCCAGTGACACCTAACCTTAACCCGAATAAAATATTATATTAATGAATCTTCACGTGATGGCTGGGCAATCATTACGTCATTTCTATCTAGTCAGAACTTTTATTATTTTTTGTTTTTCTAATATCATTGTTCCGTCACCTCTTCAACGCGGTTTAGGTCGAAAATACAAAAACGCTCAATTTGTATTGGAGAAAACATATTAAACATCATATTTTATTAAATTAATAATTAAAGTGTCATCAATCGCAAATCTAGGACAAAAACATTCGCCCGGAAGCGCATTTTGGAAATCTTAAATAGCTACATTTATTTGCCTTTTTTTCTTTTATTTTTACACTAGCTATTGCCCGCAGCTTCGCACACGGAAATTCATCCATTCCATCTTTGGGCTGGAGCACCGACTACTCAAGTGGATCCCCTTAAACTTATTCAGAGATGGGCTGTTCGTATTGTTGGTGCGTGCGGTGCTTGTAATCTTTTTGTTCGCGGAAATATGACAGGGGTTAAATGTAACAGGGGGTTGTTAGTAACACACAAGTTTTCATACAAATTTGTTGTTGTTGATTATTGTTGAATTCATAAAGAAATATACGATTTAAATGTTATTTAATGACGTAGTGCTTATAACTTGTCTAAAATTGTAATTTTAGATAGTAATATAATCGCTTTTGATCAGTTATAAAGAGAAGTGTATACTTTTTTGTTTCGAAGTGGCTTGAAGAAGTAAAAGCATTTATTTTAGTTACAAATTAAAAGACTGATTGTATTTAAGATTGTGATTATTTTTAAAATTGAAATATGGGTAAATTCATTAACATTGTCATTTTATTGTTCATCAAAACAATGTTACAAACGACACCGCACTATGGGTCAATTGTAACATTCGACACTCCTTTTTAAAAGTGGGATTGCAACATAATTACGTTTAGTACTCTAACGTTGACTAGACAAGTTAATAGACACTTAAATTAAGTTTCTTGGAGAATAACAGTATTTTGTTAGATATCAATAGTTTTGGCACAATCGGCCACGAACTAAAAACTGTTACTTTTGCCCCCGGTCTCCCCTATTATATTAAATTCCTAAGTCAATATCTTAAAGCTTTTTTTATATTATATTACCTTTCTAAATACCTGTATGAAAGTATCACATAATAACAGAAAAATCGAATATTTATTTAACTTTCACAGCGATAATTATCTCATCAATTATAGCAATAATAATGTGACTCATTATTCACCAACAAAGCATTTTAGCTCATACGATAACGGATAAAGGGAATTGTCCCTAACGGACATCCCTAAAAGTTGTTTTATCGTCACTAATAGAACAATAAAGTGTGTCACACGTCAGCTCGGGTCGCGTAATCTCCAGCACCGCAGTGACCAAAGTGACACGCGCTAGTCCGGTTAGCCGGTCACTCCTTTTTATCACTCACCAGTGACCAGTGACCGAATCGGGAACGAATGTGTCAATTCAAATTATTACGTTCTTAAACGCGAATAAAAAAAGTTGCGATCAATTTATTAAATCGCCGAATTTGAAATTCGAATTAATTTTTTTTACCGCTTCATTTCGATTTCGAATAAAAAAATAGTTATGAGATAAATTTTATTCAAATCGTCGAATTTGAAATTCGAATCAAAATTTTTTTACCGCGTAATTTTTTTACCGTGTAGTTTCGATTTTGAAGAGTTAGTGTTTTGTTTCGTGGATGTGGCACTTTTTGGCGAAGAATAAGCAGGTGGCTGCGATGTTGGGGGTGCTGGCAGTAGCTGCCCTGGTGGTGATTGGGCTCGCCACCAAAGGATCCAGCTATACAGTGGTAGAGCAAGTCATGATGGAGACAGAGGACATCAGTGAAGATCCCCATATCTTCTCTGCTCACACGTGAGGCTTTTTTGTTTTATATGTGAAAAAAATTATAAAATGAACTTTTTCATTCTTTTTTGTCATTTTTTCTTTTTCTTGGCCGGCAATGCATGAGTGATGACTTTGGTGTTACTGATGTCCAATGTCCATGGGCGACTATAGCCACTTTACCATCAAGTACACTATAGGGTACACGACGAATAAAAAATTCATCCTCACGTTACCTGAAGGGGTATTTTTCGATATTCTGGAGTTTTAATAAGTATGTCTCGCCGCTTTGCTTCGGATAAACTCACGGACAGACGGACAAACAGACGGACAGACAGACGGACGGACGGATATGACGAAACTATAAGGGTTCCGATTTTACTTCGCAACCCTAAAATGTATGATTAAGATAACTTTACAAGGGAAGTAAGATATTCAATAAATTGTTTTCTTCATTCATTCATACCTTATTTTTTTAGTTATGAACATTTTGTGCTTAAATTGTTACATAATTTATTATAACTACTTACTAATTAATCAATAACTATACTAATTAAATATAAGAAAAGTACTTAAGAAAATGGGCAAGTGATCTCTTGTTGTTTTTTTTTTCTTATTCTCTGCTATCTATTTTCCCTCTTAAGTTTTTACAGACATAAACTTAAGTTTTTTTTACAAATAGATCATAATTTTACATCAGCAGTCATTGAACTATTATTTATACATAATACTTCAATGTCAGCAGTATCCATATTATTTATTCCGTTATCGTAATAATAACAAGCGTGCATTTATTTATTTCGCCAATGATTTCAAAGCAAGGATGGCCTTTCATACAACGTGGAGTAACAACAAAAAAGCAAAAATACAAGCAAAGCAAATTAGGTCATCTCCCTCTCGCGATGCGCGTTGGTCCTGTAATTACATAGTAATAATTATATGAATATTTGTTGTTGATGCAATCTGCTATAAAATGTTTGAATGCGGACGAATGAGTGCACTGTATGCATCTGTGTAGTATAAATTGTCCAGTTGCAAATAAACCTTCATAAGCGACACACCGTTCTTTCATTCCTTATACGAAGTACATAAGTGAACCTAAGTTACCAATCAAATACAGTCCTAATCACACCAACATTTGTATTAATCAATGGTTTTTGCGTTAGTTCATAATATTTTCTATTCATATTTTTGCAATGATCAAACAGAGATTAGTAGGTAATTTTGGTACTGACTCACTCGTGATCTCACATTATCATTTCGCGTCAGTTTCGCTTTGTATTGAATGCGACCTAGTTGTTTGTCATCTTACCTACACTCTTGTACCGTCAGAATAAAAATTAAACGCTATTTGGCACAATATACCTACCTAACGCAAAACCTCAGAATGCAAAACATACGAAAGATAGTTTATATTGTCACAGAGAACATAACAGGATACCCTAAGATCCGAACTAGACGCGACCTTCACCCATCTGTTTGTAGGATGAAAATTGTTTTATATCCAATTTAGTACGCTAAAACAAATTGCGAGTGGGTTGGCTGGAAAATTCCTGGGTTTAAGCAGAGAACACAGTGGAACGTTGATGTGAGTTGAATTTAATTTGGATATGACGACTTTTATGTGGACCGTACAACAAGCGCGTGCAACAAACAGGTCGTAGTTCAGTGTTACCTATGTCAAAATTATATTATCATGTCACCAATTTTAGCATCATACCTACTTCTCAACGCAACTTAGGATCCTGATAACATTGTAAGGTAAAACCTATCTATTGTTCCATGTTCGAAAAGATATACAAAAATGATAAAAATAAATATTTATACTACAAGTGAATTTAAAACAGAATATTTATTGAGCTGATAACATTCGTCATCATTTTTTAACAATTCCACAAGATGCTCTTTTGTAATTGTTTTATTGATCTGAGGCTCTATCTTTTTGGCTGGTTAAACGCGTTAACTCAGGAACTACTGGTTCGAATTGAAAAATTCTTTTTGTGTTGGATACTTAATTTATGGAGTAAGGCTGTAGGCTTTATAACATCACGCTGCGACCACTAGAGTAGACCAATAGAAAATGTTACAAAAACGGGAAAAATTATTCCTTTTGAGAGCTTCCGTTGCGTGCGCTACGTAAACGGTACTCAGAAAAAAATATATGTAAGCTTCTAGTTAGAGTTAGAAATAGAATAATATCTGATTTCTTAAACCAACCAAAACTACAAAAGTTTAGTTAAAAGTATCACTACTATCATTGAATCTTAGGCGATACGAAGTTCGCCGGGTCAACTAGTGTACTATAAATATGCAGTATTTTTAGAAGTGTTTTGAGATGAGAGATCAGAGAATTGTCTCGAATTGTCTGTTTTGATTCAAAACCAATCTTTCTTGCCAATTTTACTGGCTAAAGATCCCTTTAAATGAAAGTCTCTAATTTATGCACCTCCTAGTGTGACTCTTACAACATGGTGGCGAACAATGATATTACATATTAAAAAGAGGCAGATATGTCATAAGCACGCGCGTTGTGTGACTCAAAAAGACTCAAATAGAATATGAATTCCGGGTCCCACGTGTTCCTTTATTATTTAGAGTTGCCTGTTTAAATCAGAGATGCACCTGCGATGCGCTTGTTGTAAATGAGTTTGCAAAAATTCTCATATAATTTTTTGAAGTGAAAACTTCTTTAGGCGTGTTGGGTATTTATGAGATAGAATGAAACCATACAGCATACAGTTCGTCACCGGTCAGATTTTAATTGACACTTACCTGTGGCGCCATCTCTGAGAGAAGTACAGAAGTATAGTTACTTATTTTACAGCTCGTATTGAACTCACGATTGTAATTTACATGTACTTTACAAGGCGTTGGCAACTTGGCAGCAATTCACTAAAAATGTAATGAATAAAAAACAGTTCATTTAACAATATTTCCTGCACAATAAAATATTTTATAACGATTGAAAAGATACACACGTAATTGTTCAATATTTCACTTCTGTCGGCACTCCCGGAGTACGTTTTTCCTTTTTTTTAATACGAAGTCCGACTCGAACTTACATTTATAGATTTTTTTAAACTACAAATTGCGAAACGTAATCTTATTTGGAAACGTAAAAAATTAATATAAAAGCGCCTATGTTTTGTGGAAAGCAATTTTACTTCACTGTGTGTCCGTATCGTCAATGTTTGTTGTATTTTTGACCGAAAGCGTTCATTAGATAGTTCAAATTACAATTCACTTATAACATGGTTAGATTTCAAGCAGAGAGAATGAGAAAATTCAGTACTCAATTAACTTTTGCCCTGCCACAAATTGATCGAAGACTTAAGGTCAAACCAACTCCATAATACTTTCTTGATGTTCTGGAGCTAGTTTTAGGTTAGGCCGCGATAGATAATTATGACCTAATAACAAGTAATTATTAACTAATAACAAGTAATTATTAGCTTGTCAAGTCATGAGTTTGTAAAATTGTGGCTAAAATATGTAGCCAGATCTAGCCAAAAAGTGGCTAGCTTGGCAACACTGAACGCGAATTTCAGTATTACGTCACCAATTAAAAGTGAATAGGCTTTTATTAAGTTAATGCGCTTACCATCCTGGACCATATCTTCACTTACCATCAGGTGGGATTATGGTCAAGCATTAACTTATTTTAAGTAAAAAAAAACCTGAATTATAACTTAGCGTGTTCGTTGCAACAACCATAACCTTTGCGCAATAACGTAGGTGTGGTAGGAACATAATAAAAACCTTTTTTACGTAGAGTCCGAAAACGAGGAGACAAGCTTATTGTAAATGGTCACCGACATCGGTAACGCCAAAGGTATTATTGATGCGTTTCCAGACAAGAAGGACAATAGAAGAAAGAAAAGCAACTCAACAGTCGACCAAATGCTTTTTTGCAGGCTTCCAGCCGACGATCACTAAATGCCATCCATCGGGAACGGTCACATAGCTACGAACATATTCAGCGATACCATTTATATGAACGGGCTATACAATGGGCGTAAGGGCGAGAGTCACCGAGCAAGAATACCAAACTGGGCGAATATCAGGCTAAATTCAACCTTAACGCATTTCCCCTACAGTCCAGTTTACAGTCTGGACACGAAGGAGGGAGTCTTCAAAGTGATCGTGGATAGAGATCGGTCGGTTGTCACACAAAGAATTTTCGCACATAGATATTATACCAGAGCAATTGTGAACCAAATTCAGGTCGTAGCTAAGCCATTTGGTAAGTACCACTTATTAGAATAGTCGTACCTGCTAAGTAACTGAGTTCTCTACCCTAATCACTGGACCCTGGACACACATCTCTCCACGACATCTTCGATTGTCAATTATTTGAAACGTTGTACCCTGCTATAGAACGGACGCGGTGCCAGGCGCTGTGTAGCCAAGACACTCCTATTTGAGATTGCAAGGAAAATTGGCCAATATAATATCCAAGAGTTCTCAATTACTACACTTACCATCATGTGGCTGCCTACCAGTTCTTGTCGCTAATAAAACGGTTGGGCATACAGAAGAATGGCTATTGCTTTGTACCAGGCGCAGTACCAGAAACTGTCAATTTTTACGATTTTCAGTTCTTGTCGCTAATAAAACGGTGGTACTTACAAAAGAATGGCTATTGCTTTGTACCAGGCGCAGTACCATGAACTGATTTGCACGCTTATAATTTTAGGAAATGTAGTATGATAAAGTTGAGGTGATTAAATAGATACAGTAAAGTTTATATTAGGCAAACTTTTCAGCCTTAACTTTTCATAAAAAAAATTATTTCAATAACTAAACGAGAAAAATAAACAAGTAGAGAAATTGCTATAATATTTGTACAGGCAACTAAATAATGTCAAAAGTAAATAGAGTCAAAGAAAATCAGTATTTAGTGCCATTAGCATTAAAAATGACTTAATTTCAGAATCCAATTACCTTGATTGTAATAAGAGGAAACCTTTTTATCATGATTTTTATAGACCAAATGCTAAAAAGTTTAATCTTTTTAACCCCTAAAATACAACCACAAAAGCAATTTACTAAAGTTGCACTGAAACAAGATACTTTTAAGAGCAATAAGCAAACTGTTTCCTTCCAGATCCCAATTTTATCCACCACGAGATATGGATAGGTCTTAAATTCATGCCTGGACCCGACAGCGAAGACATAAAGTTCCAACCTGCCGTGCCTGAAATTATCGAAGGTCGTACTGTTTGGAAAGCATGTGGACAGACTAGGGAGTCAGAGGATGAGGAGCACCAACCCATGCCGGAAGATGTCTGCGCGTATTGGACTTCAGTGCCAGATCACCTCGTCGTTCCGCAACACGGATCAAGAGTCATTACCTTCGTGATGACTGTGGATAAGAACGAGACCATTGCCAGGAGAGAATTTATCAAAGGTTACTTTGAATTTCAGTTACAATTTCTGAAACATTCGTAGCTAATGTTAAGTACTTATTAATTCATACCAAGGTTTACCACACGACGCTATTAACACTATAACTTACACCTTGATAGCAGTAGTACTGTGCAGTAGGATACCAATATCCTGAATATTATGGTAAAGTTTACAGGTATACATAGTTTTACAGGAGAACGGGGAGGAGATATACGAGAAGCATTTGCAGCAATGGCGCCGGGTGTATGATCAGGCCTCCATGGAAATAGAAGGAAATTTGAACCTGGTGAGTACACCAACAGATTTCTTCATTTCACTTATTTCGTGAATTTTATTTTGTAAAAAATGTGAAGATACTATAAAGATAAATCTTTATCATCACGATTTACTAGACTGTAGTAGTACGAGTATTATCGACAGAAATATTTCTATGAAAAAAATGAAGACTTTATTAGTAACTAATTATGTTTAGCTAAAGCTATTTTATACCGTGAATACATTTAATAAGTTTTGGACATGTTTTATTCGTTTCTATTGATGCAGTGCCTAATGAGGATTAATTTGAATTTCAGTCTAAGATAGTCAACGGCATCTGGTATTACTTTTTGAGCTCGTTGCCGTCGCAGGAGTCCTACCAGCCTCTGGGCCGATATTTTGGTTTGAGCCCTACAGGGCTTGCGAGGGGAGGAACTTTTGAAGATTACGAAGGTATGGACAGTTTTTTAAAGAAAATTCCCAAGATTCGCTTGTTCTAACAAGGTAAATACCTGTAAATTACCTACCTAACCTAAGTCTACCTATTAGGCTTCCCGCCCGCATCAGACTTTTTGTAGGACCGATAATCGGGCCGATTTTTCCTCCGATTCTATGACCGATTTTGTGGCCGACTGTCGGTGAGTCGGTGAGAACGCATACATTTCCGAACGTTCCATTTTTCACCGATATCGGTCGGAATGCACCGATTTTATTTCTGACCGACTTTTTGTAGGACGTGTGCGTTGCACCATTACTATCATTATGTTCTATTTTTCTTCTACAAAAAATCGGTCACCGATTATCGGACGTGGGCGGGAAGCCTTATTGGTATCTTCATAATGAAGTAGACGGAATATAAATTTTTAGAAGATGAGCATTTGGAATCTTATGAGGAGCAATGAGACTCGTCAGAAGGTTGCAAGAGAAAGACTTCAGCTTCACAGAGTATTAAAACACTTGCATCAATGTCCTCAGGCCACAACATGTGGGACACGGAGATGTGGATGTTCCCAAGCATCCTGATGCTGTTCCCGGCGCTCGCGCGGTCGCTGCTGCAGTACCGGCTCGACACAGCGTACGTGGCCGCCGAGCTCGCCAGGACTACTGGGAACAAAGGATACAGGTACCTTTGTTTTATTTGAACTTGGTGTTATGTTGATTGATACTGGAAAAGTAGAATATAAAAATAAAATGAGAGGTGTCAAGGGACACCCGGATGGAACGAAGTTCCTTTCGATTTAAGTATTGTTTTTTGAAGTGATTCAGAAAGTTGTACAGCGCCATCTCTGTAAAACTCTCTGAATCACTTCAAAAAGTATCGTGGCAACTTTTCGTAAGAAAATTTTCCGTCTAGCCCCCTTTCATAACGCGCGATAAGGAACTTCGTTCCAATAGTAGGCAAAAGAAAATGAAATGAAAATATATGTCAGAAATCAATAAATTCAAATCATAAAATGGAACGTCATGCCGGAACTAGCGGGCAAGTTGTGGAGCCGGGATGGCTGTGAGTGTGCAATGTGACGTGTGAATTATGGTTGGTTACCCTGAATGCCGCACCGCGATCTAAATCCGACTTCAACGCGTTCCATTACTGATTGGTTGTTATTCGAGTGACAATAATCTGTTCAGAGCCATGTGTGTCGGTAGTAATTGCGTATTAAATTAGTAGCGAGTGTAAAACATGAGCTTCAATGGATTTCTGACTCAAATGATGAAAACGACCACAGTCTATTATTTTCTGGACCATCTATCCGTGACATATAAATATTTATTGCACTGAATAAAATAAGGTAGTTACAAAAGGCGGGCTTAATGCTAACACTGCATTTTCTACCAACCAACCAACGGTGATGAGGAGACATGAGGGGTAGTAGCTTAGGTAATATTCAAGGACCCAGTTCATGGTCCAAATGGAGTGGTGTCCGCAGGGGGGTTTAAGCAATAAATAAAATGTAAATGAAATGCAAACCATTTTTTATTTGTAGATTTCCATGGGAGAGCGCATTCACGGGGATCGAAGTGACGCAGCCGTGCTGCCCTCAGGTGGCGGAGTTCGAACAACACATCAGCGGCTGCATATCGTTCGCGGCGCGGCAGTACCTGGCCACCACCAGAGATGAGGACTGGCTGAAGGTAACGACTATTTTCACATGGTATCAATGTTTTAGGGTTCCGTAGATAAAAATAATCAAGTTTCTGTCCATGTCAGCTAAAAACGGTTGGAGTTGGGCATGTGGAAAAAATACAAAAATAGGTTATTATGATGAATTTAGAAGGAAAACTATTATGACTACTAGGTTTCTGCAGATTAACGAGTAATAGACGGTTAATTATTTGGTCGGTTTTGTTTTTCCGTAGTACGAGGTACGTGGTACGGTGATATGCGAACCCTTTGTATACGAGTAAGACTCGCACTTTGCCGGCTTCTTTATTTAATTTTGTCTTTCTTTTTCAGCACGGCGGGTGTTCTTTAGTCTCAAATATAGCCGATTTCTGGGCCTCTCGAGCTGTCATCAATTACACTACCGGCCTCTATCATATTGACAGTAAGTTGCACTACTCGTACTACATTAAGTACAGTACACAAAACAAAAATAATACAAAAAACATTATATGGTACATAATTTTTACTACTAGGTATAAATAAATTGCACAATAATATAACGTAAGCGTAATAATGCTCTTACACTCATCTGGCTTTAGAATCAAGATTTAGTAGGTACCTTTTGTTGTTACCTCCTATAATCATAAGAATCAATAATCCAAACCACGCCATTTACGTCTAGTTTGTGTCATACTTAGTTAAAAAAGAAAATGTGTGCAATTCACACGTGGTAGAAGTGAAACTTTCCAAAATTTTGGTTTCAAGATAATGATATGAAAAAGCAATATATCGAATCTTAAAGCAATAAATCGAAGCGCCATCTATGTACATATACAACTTAGCACTTTTTAAAAATCTTTAAATTGAATGACGAAATTAGCGGTTATATTATCTTACCTGTCGTTGCAACCGGTTTCAAATCACTAACGATTCTAAAGAAGTTTCACTTCAAAAGTTCTTGAGATGTCTGCGAAGCGAACAACAATTTCGGATGATCACTGGGTGTCAGTCTGTATTATGAAATTGTTCGATATCTTACTGCGTGATCTTTCATCCATCACCTGATGGCCACTGTCTTCATCAGGTCGTCAGTCTACTTGGTCGGAGAGCGTCTTATCGGAATTAAACTGGATGGGTAACTATATCATTTCAGATGTGATGGGACCAGACGAAGACCACATGAATGTCACGAATTCGGTTTTCACAAACGTTATTGCTGGATATTCCCTGTATTTAGCTCAGTAAGTAAAGGCATGCAAATTCAATCTCACTCTCAACTCAAACATCAGAGTTCAGATTATTTAGACACAATGTTAGAGGATTGATGGCGTGGTCGTATGTCATCGTTGTATGGAACAATCCCTTTTATCAAAACATTGTTGAGAGGGCCACACTCTAATGGTATTTCTAAAGTATTTCGTCATTTAATTATTTTACGCTTACACATAATTATTAAGGCCCTGGTAGCTCTTGTGTATTGATCAATACGGTTCATACAATACTGATATGGCTACCTGAAGTGAAGCTCGCGTGAAGCTGTAAAGGCCGTTAGGCTCTAGCAACAACAACTATCCATTAAAAAAAACTTGAGAGGTGTCAAGGGACACCCGGATGGAACGAAGTTCTTTCGATTTAACTATTGTTTTACGCGCTCAGCAGTGTGATTCAGCAATATGAAACGAGCTCACGCTACTAGCGTGATTCTTCACACTTCAAAAAGTGTCGTGGCAAATTTTCATAAGAATTTTTTCCGTCTAGCCCCCTTTCATAACGCGCGATAAGGAACTTCGTTCCAAAAACTGAACATATCCCACATTCAGCCGAAAACACATACCTTTAAGAACAATATCGAAAACTTACGAGTATGTATGCAAGTTTCTTCACGTTGTTTGCCTTCACCAAAGCAAGTCATTATCAATATTATTATCAATTTCTACCACACGCATAGGTACATACGACTGAAGGGACCGGGATACTAATCAAACGTCGTCTAAAGTGATCTGAGTACAGAGAGCCGATTTTATATTCAGATACGTAGCCTGCCTCAGCAAAGACTACTACATGGCGAAGAAGCCGGACCAGTGGGCGGACATCGCGTGGAGCCTGGCGCTGCCCTACGACTCGACCCTGGACTACCACCCGCAGTTCGACGGCTACCGGCGCGGGGAGCCCGTCAAGCAAGCCGACGCGGTGCTGCTCGGCTTCCCCTTGCAGTATGCTATGAACGTGTGAGTTGGCTGCTGTATACTGTGAACGTGTAGGATATCTTAGCAGTATGCTGTGGACGTGTAGGGTATCTTAGCAGTATGATGTGGAGGTGTAGGATATCTTAGCAGTATGCTGTGAACGTGTAGGATATCTTAGCAGTATGCTGTGAATGTATACGATATGAATGTGTAGGTTAACAAGCAGTATGCTGTGAACGTGTAGGATACCTTAGCAGTATGCTGTGGACCTGTAAGGTATCTTAGCAGTATTATTTTAACGTTTAGGATATCTCAGCCTTATATCCTTTATTATCCTTGGCATATCTCAGTAACGTGTAAGATTTCATTTCATTGTCCTGTTAAAGCATTAGATGTCTTAGCAGTATTCCATGAACGTATGAGTTATCTTTGTGGTATCCTATGAATGTGTAAAATATCTTAGCAATATCCTGTTAACAATGTTTCGGTTGCAGTGTTGGGAAAACGGTTGATCATCTACTCGTTTTACGGCTATTAACAAAAAACCTGTAAAATATCTTAGCATCATCTTGTATGAAAACATATTGATGATGATAATTGATCCTGAAAATGTGTTTTCTAATATCGAAACTTCTAATGATTTGCTGGCTTTGATGCCATCTTGTTTGTATAACGAGAATATCTATCGAAGATGATGCAATAGATGTTGAAAGACTCACCGCGTGTTGGTCGAATTAAACTAGTTCAATATTCGAAATGTACTTACGATATATAGTTTACTGTAAAACACAACACGTGAGGTAAACTGCTGATTGATGCTCGCAAGATAAGGGTTCGTTAGTCGTTGTTGAAGTCATTACAAAACTCTCGTCATCACTTTTTATTATTGAATTGCGGATTGAATAAAATCAATTCATATTTTGCAAATTACGTAACATAAATGTTTGTTACAATGCGAGAATTATTTAGGTATTTTACGATGTACTCAATCATAATACAAATGAAATTCTTAGTTTCATGTTTCCAACTTTTCAACCCGAAATGGAATCCGGAGTAGCTGAATCAGACACTAGGATGACTAGATACATTACCATGAAATATGGAATTAAATATGATATTTCGGACCCGGGTATGGATTATGGATATAATAATAGTGTCTACAAACCAAGCTAAGGATTATTGAAATTATATATATGTCGGAAATCAGTAATTTCAAATCATAAAATGGAACGTCAAGCCGGAACTAGCGGGCAAGTTGTGGAGCCGGGATGGCTGTGAGTGTGCAATGCGACGTGTAAATTATGGTTGGTTACCCTGAATGCCGCGCCGCGATGTAATCCGACTTCAACGCGTTCCATTAGCGATTGTTTATGTTATTCGGGCGACATAGTAATCTGTTCAGAGCCATGTGTGTCGGTAGTAACCGTGTACTAAATTAGTAGCGAGTGTAAAACATGTGTTTCAATGGGTTTCTGAGTAAAATGATGAAAACGCCCAAAGTGTATTGTTTTCTGGACCACCTATCTCGGACATATATATAATTATATACTTAAAGCTTTAGTTTTAATGACAAGGAATTTTGGCTACAAACATGACCTGACTTCCTTAACGATCAGCAGCACAGTCACAAAACTACTCCCATCACTTTACAATTCACGTGTTTATACGAGCGTCTGTTGATCAGCTCGACGCTGGCCAACGACCTGTCGTACTACGAGTCGGTGACGCGCAGTACAGGGCCGGCCATGACGTGGAGTATGCATGCGGCGGGCGCGCTGCGGCTCGGCGAGGAAAACATCGACCACGCCGCGCAGCTCTTCAACAGGAGCTACCAGGGATACGTGCGGGAGCCGTTTAAGGTACAACGTCATTCTCATGGGATAACTCAACGGAACTAGTGGCATAGACCCGTAGTTGACGGGGTAGGACTTGTAAAAGTCAGTGGAGAACCCAGAATTTTTTGTTTGGGGGGGAGAAGCTTAAACTGAATTTTGTTATGGGCGGTGAAAACTACATGTAAAAGTAATTATTTGTATAACTTCGGATTTGTATATAGGACTTAGGGGCACCTAAGTCAGAAGCTAAGTAGGTACGTCTATCCTACTGCCGCTAGCAAAATTTTTACTACTTACTTCATAGATCTGGAGCGAACTCAAACGCCCGCGGGTGGGCGCGGTGAACTTCCTGACGGGCATGGGCGGGTTCCTGCAGGCGCTGATGTTCGGGTACGCCGGGCTCGGCGTGAAGCTCGACCGCCTGGAGCTGCACAGTCCGCAGCTCCCGCCGGGCGCTACTCGGTTTAGGATTAGAGGTGAGTTCACAGCAGAGTTGACCAAAGTAGTCGAACGGCTTTGGGTTAGAGAGCCCAGTGGTCGTTCGTAACCATGGAACGCCTGGTTTTCCAGAGCAGAATATGGAACCAGGTTTTGAGAGAGGTCTCCACTATGCTGGACCGACCGGATGCATTTACATTTAGATATATTTTGGAGTGAGCTAGGCTAGGGGTGAGGTGTTCAATTATCCTAAGTGGTCAAACTATGGAACGCCTGATTGTCCAGGTCAGAGTATGAAACCAAGTCTCGAGGGAGATCTCTGCTACGCTGGACCGGCTACATCTATAATAATTTCTGGCAATAATTTTTCATGTTTCACCAAGTTTAATTAAATTTAAATTTCAAACATGGAACTCACATCTGAAAATATAGGAGAATATAATTATCATCATATAGTTATCAATTTCCTTGCAATCATCATCATTTGTTCATGTCGGTTCAGGTATCAAGTATCTGGGCGCCAAGCTGACCCTCGACATCAAGGTCGGCGGGACCACTGTGACGGTGGCTTCCCTCAGCGACGAGTGGCCGCTCATCATGTACAACGGGAAATACAATGTCACTCTGGTTCCTGGGTTGACAGGTATGATACAAAAATAAGTCCCATTGACTGTTCATATGGGTGAATTAACCCAGGTGAATAAATCTCTACACCCAGGTGAATTAAGTATATTGACCGAGGTGAATTAAATACCTATACCTACTAACGCCCCAACTCAGAGTCGTTAACGGTTACTTTAATCGCTCGTTAATAAAGAATCATCATAATTATAAATTCTGTAATAAGCAGCGATATAAGTAACCGCTAGTGACTCTGAGTTGGGGCGTAAATCAGTGGACTTAATTCACCGACATAAAACGAAGTGTAAACTGTGTAAAACGAATGCTGTCTGTCTGTTTAAACGCGATAATCTCAAAAACTACTGAATGGATTTCTTATCAAAGAGTGATTGTTGGGTAAAGTTTTGATGTAAAACAAACTGAACACTATTTAGGTAGGGTTAGGTTAGAATGAAAGTGATGCTAATTTTAATACAACCATAACTTTCCATAGATTTTCGAGGTTCATACCTAGGACCTTCCGTTCCCTATCACAGATTATTAAGTCCATGATGGTTAAATTAAACCTCAACGGGCCTCTCATAATGAGTCTCAAGAGTAAGCAAAAACTAAAGTACAAACCAACGATATTCATTTAACGGGATTAACGGGACATAAATACAGACTACACTATACTCTAATACTTAACAATATCATTATACAATCCCAGTATCAACCTTGTTACTTTAATCATAAGGTGGTGATTGATTTTAACGTGCGGGTGTATGAGATTAACTATTAGTTCAGTTAAAATAATCGAGTCGTAAAATCGATATTGACAGTCGGATAGATTTAGCTTTATTGGCCAATTCGTGGTGGAGTATGCTCTAGTTAGTCTCCTCAAAACAAGAGACCTGTGCCCAGTAGTGGGCCATTAATGGATTAAAACCAGCTAGTGCAGTTCTTATCACAATAGATACAACCAATTTGTCACAGTTATATTTTAAAAAATCCTATCTTTCCTTACCGAATATGGTACCCTCAGTGGAAAAAAGGCACTGGGAGAAAATTGCAATTTTACAGGAGAGCAAAAAAACTGTTCAAATAGCAGTGAGTAGTCAAAGGAATTTAAATTATGATTTCTTGCACAAAACCGTCAAGACAATGATAAAAATTTGAAAAAAATTGAACATACGCAGCTTTTGTCCCTCTTTCCAATCACATTAATAACTTAAATTCAAAGTAACACGACTTATGCTTTTTCCACTGAGGGTGCGAAACGTGCCAATTGAAATTTTGTGACAGTTTTAATTTATTGTTTTCAGTAACATTATCAGGACGGGGCCCGTTCACCATTCGTTCTATTCCTTGGAAAAAGTGCAAACTACCTGCAGACAGGATTGGACAGAGTTACCTAAGACCCATCGGGAATTAGCGTATAAGTATTACTTCGAATATAATAAAAAATAAAGACTTAACCAAAGATAAATTATGAAACTATGATCTTACCAGTGTTTTATTTTTTACTTGTTAGTCTTGTAAAACCAACCTTTGCATACTTATGGAAACATTAAAACTCCTACGGATTTTCCCGTCGCGTCAGTATTATCTATGATTTATAGTTAATAGTATCAGGCGTTACTTTGCGGAAATCCATTATTAAGTTAGTATTAGTCTACCTTGCAACAATCCGCGGTTAACATGTATGATGGTATATACTTTAAGACATAGGTACGTGGCACCCTCCCACAACGCACAATGCACTACAATAATTAAGAGTAGGTATAGGTATACCAACATATATATGTATATACCAGCACCAACACGTGTTTCGCCCCGAGACGGAGCATCATCAGGATAAGTTGACTCTACAATCTAAGATTTTATCAATCTCAAATTCTCAATATCTGAATGATACCCGCTTTGTCAATCCGCCGATTGCCTCAATCCTTCATGATAGAACACGCAGAAATGAAACTTTGCATGTACTGAGGTTTTATACGAGGGACCACGAAGAAATATACAACATTTTTGAACATTCATCTAAAGAGGTACATAGTGGATAAATAAATAAATAAATAACGCTTCACACTCATAGCCCCACACTAGGATTCCCTGTGTCGTGGGTACCATGGACAACACACAAGACAAGGACACTTACACCCAGACCGAGAACAGAAATTCAAACTCATCATTCAAATTTCCGCCTCGCTGGGAATCGAACCCAGAACCCTCGGCGCGGTGATCCGGCATGGTAACCATTGCGCCACGCGGGTCGTCAAAGTTGTATTTGATTTTAAAATACATTTTGTCTAATTTACTTACTTCAAATGCAGTGATAGCCTAGCGGTTAGAACATTGGTCTCCGGAACCAAGGGGCCCGAGTTCAAATCGTGGCACGCACCTCTAATTTTCAAATATTATGTGCGTATTAGAATTTAATTATCACTTGCTTCGGTGAAGGAAAACATCGTGAGGAAACCTGCACACCGGAGAGTTCTCCATAAAGTTCTCGAAGGTGTGTGAAGTCTACCGATCCGCACTTGGCCAGCGTGGTAGACTATGGCCTATACCCCTCACATTGTGAGAGGAGACCCCGAGCCCAGCAGTGGGACAATTATGGGTTGTTGCTTTGCTTTTTTGCTTTACTTCAGATAAGAATTTGAAAATATACATACCTATAACTGAATAAAAGACTTATTAAAAGGCCCTTTTTGTTTCATCCTCCGTCGACTTTATTCACCTGAGTTAATTCACCCTTCTACTTTTAGCTTTTAATTGATATACTTAAGTAGACTTAATTCACCTATCATTATAGTCAATGCAATTAGTGAATTGGAATGCTGAATAATATGATATGTGTATATCAATAGTGATGTTATATAATAATTGATTTTATTGAGTATAAAAATCATATTGTTACTTGATTTTGCAGACAAAGTACCTGGAACTATACAATATACAATAGATACTATACCTAAATGCCAATATACTAATTTAGAATCTGCAATATTATATTAATTTAAATCAGCATTTATATTTCCCCCTTATAACTTGTACTGGGTACCAAAAAAAATCTTATCTTTACGATAAAGTAAATTACTACATATTTAAATGCAATGGCCTCTCTAACAACCGGACACTGACTTCCGATTGATTCACTATAATTTTATTAGTTTATACTCCATTTTTTAGACGACACTTATTTGGTAAACGAACTTAGCTCTACTGTTTATGGACATATTCATTTAAATTGATTTAAAAAAAAAATGGTAAACAGAAATTAATTTTGGCTTTAAATGTTTAGAAGTCTTTAATTTATTATCATTTTATGTCTGCTTTATTTTTAAATTACAATGTTTTTTTACGATCTACAATCATTGGACTATTTAAATAAAAATAGTTTTAGTTTGTTTAGTAAACACTACTGACATTTAAGGTAGTGGGTATCTATATAATCTACGTGGAGTTCCTAATTTATAGGACAGAGTCTATTTAATTAGCCTAATTAGGTATCTAATTAGTCTGGCTAGTGGTCTTGGCTGTGATAAATATTGGTTTTGAAGTAAGGTGGGTGGACCATGGAAGGCCACTCTAACGATTAAACAGTCATTACTTCGTTATTTACTAGTTAAATGAATCAAACAAATCGTTAAGTATCGCTTTGTTTTATTATGTGTTATATAAAACATTTTTTTTTATAAAAGGTTTAACCATTATTTAATAAACTTAAGTTTAAATAACCTCTGCCAAATGGCCTTGCAAGGATCAAGGCTCCTTATAAGGCCAATATAGTAAATCAGTCGTTTAACTTAAAACTAACATTGTGACAATCAAAATATCTACATATACTTAAACTACATAAAAAGGTCTTTCATTAAAACGGAATATTAAATGCCTACCATAACATATTCAGATAAAAAATAATCAACGAACATTACTAGAACTCTATCGTAAAACTAAGAATGTATTTGTGTAATTGTTTTAAAAATAATATAAATGAGTAACAAATCGAAATCAAATAAGTTGCCAATAACCTTTATAGTAAAATAATAAAAATATAAAACTGATTAAAATGGCCTTCTTAAGGGTCTGTTCCTTGTAAGGCCAAAATGTTAGAACACCTCGGAATTGGGGGTCTTTACCTGAGTGGTAGCAATTATATTAACTTGCACATTGTTTTAAATTTCCAGATATTTATTTAGAAGTAAGAACTAAATGTTAATATTTTCATAGTTTCTAGATGTTCCTAGAAAGACCCTTGTGCCCTAGCAAGGCCAAACTGTCAACTTTTTGATCGGCCTTACAAGGAACCATTGGCTTTCCTAGGAAAACTACCAATATTTTAATTGTATTGGAAATAAAGTAATATTTTTTTCTTCAGTGCCGTAGCAAATCCTTGTATTATCAATTTAGAGTAAAAAAAAATAAAGAAAACAGTAGTTTATTTACTTGAAAACTTACATTTTACTAAGAGCAAATATAACAATTTTAACATCGATGACCGAAGTCAACAAAGAGAGGACCCGCATTGATAAAATAGCGGTGCGAGGGACTCGCCGCCACGTCTGTGTACTTGAATTCGATGGATGTTAGTGTAAGTGGAAGGAAATTGTCATTGAATGGCAATAAATACGACTTTTTAATAATTGGCCTTACAAGGAGCATGGCCTTCCATGGTCCACCCACCTTAGTTAAAATCATTATAATAATATATCATAGTAGTTTGGTCAGCACTTCCACTTACCTTTTATCAGGGACGCTCCTCTATAAAAAAGAACGCTTTATCAAGCGTCAAGTCTCGGTAATTTCTATACTGTGGTCAAGTGCAGTTAGCGCCCCTTGTGAACCCATAATAATATGTGTGTGGCGTGTGTTTACTCTGTGGGTAAATAAAATGTTTGGACTTGCTACAAATTTTTGTTACAGGGCCCTGTAACCTGTATTACTGATAGGTATCTACGGCTGATACGGCGGTAGCTTCGCCCATGCAAAGCAATACTTTTAACACTTTGCAAGTTTACATAATATGAGCAATAACATAATTTGCGAGCATTATTGTAGGTAATATAATACTTAAAATAACGACAGGTGACAATGAACGACACTGTGAGAAAATAATAGGTAGCCACTATCTGGATTCTAGCTAAATTACAATGGCGTGAACATTGCGTGATTTTATAAAATTTGGTATTGTTTTTATTTCTATTTTTGGAGGCCAATGCAAAAGGTTTTAAAAGATTACGTAGATAAATATGAACTGTCGGAAGGGGGCTAAGATTAGATATGTAGGTCTAAATCAAAGAACCCCCGCAAAAAACCCTCATAAATTTTTTCCCAGTAGGTGTTTGATTATAAGGACTCCAGTTTTAGATAGCCCTATGCCTAAAAAAAACATTACGTCTTAATACTGCAGAACCAAAATAATTTTGAACCGTGATTCAGTTTATTCTTTTACTGTGATTTGATTTAGTCAATAAAAACCGTTGCTAAGCATATAAACTCTTCTCGTCTTCTAACTCGTTCGTATCACAATTGACCAGTCTGCGATGCCAAGTCAATTTGACGCAAAAAATAACAGCAAAAACAGTCAACAGTCAAGTTTATCTAGTTCTAAGAACTGGCTACTAACAATTTCGGCGTTGACGTCATCAGTATGCTGTGCCTCGTTATAGCTTCACGGACCTATGAACTTTAGTAGTAAGCAATTACCTACCTATAGTAATTCATTTAACATACAACACAGGTGTGAAACTAAACATTTCACTAATGAAATTTATTTATTCACAATTAATTAATAGTAATACCTTCGTGTTAATAAAATAAGCAGGTACCTAGGTAGTACCAACCTATTTTTTCAATATAAAATGTATTATTTTAATTTATATATATTTTTATTACATCGGGATGAGTTGTCCGATTCAAAAATTGCACTAGGACAACTCATCCCGCGGGATGACATCGAGCGGGATGAGTTGACCAAAGACTCACCTATATCTACTAAGCAATATTATAATGACTTACTATTTATTTAAATAATGCCTAACTATAAGGTTATGAACTTGGGTGTTGCTAGGCAATTGACACGGAAGAACGCATACATACCGGCACTGTAGATAGATATCGTTTCAACATTTATTTTAATAATTAATCATATCTACCTACCCAGTGAACAATGTACGTTAGTATATTAGTTCATTGTATGTACCTAATTCGTTAAGAGCAAACTACATAGGTATTAAAACCAGTTATACTTATTACAGAGGCATTTCTCTTAGATGTAAGTAGATAACTTGCATATCTCGTGGGCACTCAGCGGAGTTAAAATGCTTATTGCAGACATTGCAATGTTATAATAACCATTCCGCAAGCGGAATATCTAGATCTATCTCTTTTTGTCCCATGCGAAATGAAGATACTCCCAGCCTAGACTTCTCTGTATCGCGCTTGTGGCATATGGACAGCACAAAATATCGTAAACAACACCACGGCCCGAGAACAACCATTGTATCTGTTCCGGCCGGGAATTCAACCTGGGACTCCTCGCTTGGCAGACTACCTACGAATTAGTGTTATAAAATACAGTCAGTATGTAGGTACCTACCTGAAGTACGCCGCGCAATTCAAGGAATGAAGGAACCCCGGCCCACCGGCCACCCCTCCCCATAGGTGTTACAATCTTATGATGCTCTTACAGCATCAAATTAAATATAATTAAATGAACTTAGATAAAAATAGCAGTTGATAATGACCTCAGCCTGTGTACTGGAAATCCCGGGTTTGATTTCTGATAACAATACGCCGCCCGCTGGTCCGATATTCATATTAAGTACGAGTACGCGTGAAAGTAAGAACACGCATAAAATAAGTAGGTACTTGGTAATTATTTATCAGCAATAGATATTCAGATTACTTACCTATATTTAAGCTATAGATATTATAATATAATCTCTTCGTTATCGAGTTTTTGGCAAATAATCGGCAATAAATTGTGAAAGTATTAAAATTTTTTATTAAGTAGGTAGTGTATTAGGTAAGTACACATGTCGGTATGTATTACCCGAGCCATTAAATAAAGGGTATCTAAAATGGCGGCTAGTAGGTAGGTACTTGTAATGATAGGTAAGGACCGTCAGCAAAACAGAGTTGCTAGATAGATATTTTTTTAATAGACCTTTGTTTTGTACTAGAGTCATGGGTGTTATTGTGATGTGTTATATGTGTCGTCCATGCCACCCGCGACACAGGCAATAATTAAACCTACTGCGGGGGTATGAGTGTGTTAGCGTTTATTATAATAATATTATTATTATTTTCGATCAGGTATTTACAAATTTATTGCTACTTCCTCAGATCAATCGATATTGATCTGAGGCTACTTCTGAAGACTGAGTTGTACGCCTTTTGTTAACGAAGACTTACCCACTGGTCCGATTAATCGCAAAACATAAGGTTTAAACCAAACTTCAGATTCGGATCTCATACCTAATAATTCTTTCTGGAGTTCAATGAGTTCTACCTGGTAGGTGTACAATTCTGGTGGAAAATCTACCTTTGAGTACAAGCTAAGCCGTACCTTGAATAGGAGGTCGACAGATATCTGTAAAACAATAGGTAGGTAAGTAGGTAATATGCACCTGAACTTGTGATCCCAATTACTCAACTAACAAACAGTGCTAGTTGAATAATTATAACAATTCAAATGAGGTTTATATACCTACACACTTATAAAATCTTCCAAGTTGCATTTGATTCGTATGCAAGATTTTTCTTTTTTGACAAACCAGCCACATGACAGACGTATCACCGATGGATTGCTGGAACCAATGATTGCCGTCCAAGAAAGTGGTTCCCCAGTTATTTTCGTCTTTCTTCGACACGCGTAAAAAATATTTCAGGGTCGATTTTAGACAGGAGGGTAATTAGCTAGCTAGGTTAGTGAAAAAACTACCACCATATTTGAGTACCGTCGGGGTATATTGAGTGGAATAGGACCTTTTTGAACTTGAGTGATTGGCTGCAATAATGAGAGGCGACCTCCAATATTGGGGCTAGAGCGGAGGTTAGGGGCCGTCCATTAATCACGTGATCTTTTTTTAGCATTTTAACCCCCCCCCCTCCCCCTTGGTGATATGTAGTGAGGTTTAAGACTACCCCCCCCCCCCCTCCCCCAACATCACGTGTATTTTCCCTTTCTTATACTCTGCAAAAAGGTCTTTATACAGATCACCTACTTTCGACATTGTTTTAATCCAAAACATGCCGAGAGTCGGTGGCGGCGCGTGAGGCCTTCGTTCGTTGCCTGGCAACGGCAAGTCAAAGTCACACTACACGCTGCTTTTCTATTTAAAAATCGTACGTTTGACGAAAAAATAAATACACGTGATATCTTACTACACCCCCCCTCCCCCTTCGTGATTTTTCGTGATTTTTGTCAAACCCCTCCCCCCCCTTTCAAGCCTCACGTGATTAATGGACGGCCCCTTAACAGGGGGACCCCTCATATGCGCTCTCTGCTTACTTCCGACAGGGTAGGCACTCTGTCTGTCAAGCACCAATTGCGTGATTAAAGGTACCACCTTCCATAGGTACATGCTGTCTTTGTTCAAGACTCTGATTTGCCTGTTTTCATCGGCAACGAGTTTTTGATGCATATGGTGCAACAGAAGACAGAAGTCAAGTGATTTTAACCTTTTATTTATCAAATGACTCATTTACTAGTTCTACATTTACACGTAACCATAATAGGTACCTATATCCCAAGGCTGCTTAACTATTCTCAGCGGTAAAACCCCAGGTAAAAAATAACAATTTCTACGAGCTACGCATTTGCATTTTGTACAATGATATTATAACTAAAGATACGTTATGCCCTTATAAATCAACCAAAAAATCTGTTCCGATCGAGCTTCAACACACACACGTTTATCTTTTGTTTCATTAAACCGATCACACATTGATAAATTATGTAAAAGGGATGGCACTACTAAAACCATAATAATAGTGAAAAAGACAGCTAGTGTTTGTCGCTCGAGGTCGCTCGCGTCACAGCGCGTCACGAGATCTATGACCAAATGGCACACATTTGCACACTTAGCACACCAACAAATTCAGTACGGAACAGTCAGTAAAAGTTAAAAGAAATATTCGAAATTAGTACCAATATTTAACATAACGTTTTATGTACTTACCTATGGTATGTAATCCATCATTTTTATGCAATTTGGAGATATGATTTTTTCGAAATCTCAAAACAACTCGGCATTTTGGTGAAACTATAGACGGCCCAAAGACGGCCTCACTCACGGCAGCTATCAACTGTATGAATTGAAATCGCTATACTTATGCACATTCGACTGGCGTTCTTCTAGCGCCGTGTTGGCATGTCTTGTATATAATGTCATTGATTTTGTAACATCTTAATTCATACTCACGCCATATTACGCAATAGGTACCTGGTTCATTATTTACTGTGACAGCTCGACAAAATCCGATACTACGTTGCGTCATCGACCTACAAATTTCACACGTGCAAAATCTCGGAGTGGGTCGCAAATTAGTGTGTTAATTCATCATCGTTAAAGACCGGTTATTTTACTATAAGGAGGGCAAATTGCACATAAAGCCAGATGTATGAAATAGGTTACAGGACAAAATGTATGCTAGGTTTTCAGTAGTGTCAGTCAAATAAAAATGTACCTTCTTCACACCACTTCTTGCGTACTTCTTCCGTAGTATGTTTGGGATTGTCTTGACAATAGGATGTTGACTAATTTTAGGATTCAATTTTATTTTATAGAACCTCAATATTTACGAAAAAATATTATAAAAATTTAATTTAAAAACAAAAATTGATAAATAAAAATCATTATCAAACCCACCAAAAACGTTTGAAGTTGCATGAAGTTTGTTGAATTTGCATATAAAATAAGAACAATGACGTCATATTTTCAAAATGACGTCTGAGGTCACGTGACAGTGAGTACAAATTTTTTCATTTTTATTGTGATTGATTTCTATAAAATAATCATATTTTAGGCCTTTAAATGTTAACACTAATACTTTACATAAAATGTTAATTTATAATTAGTGTCAACATCCCTATTCCAGTAATTAAAAATATTCACGAATCAGTTAGGTTTATCATGAATCTTCGAATACGAAGGTAAATATTTTATTCATCAGCTTTTGGACCCTGAGGTATCAGCACACCTCCAAGTCCCTCTTCTGTACTTCCACTCCAGACCAAAGCCGATTTCAGAAATCGAACCTTAAAGCACACATGCAAATAAATAAAAGCCTTTCGTAGATATAAAATTGCATTTCATTTATTTAAATAAATGTAAATATTAACGATAATGTTCGCAAACTTCCATTTAGGTATACATCTTTGTAAATATGAATAAATCATTTCATGTTGTAAAATTCTATGTTTTTACAGAAAATACAGGAAAATGAGTAATCGCACTTGGCTTCAGATTAAATCGCGATAAGTACAACGATATTTTTTACGACACTTCCTACAAGGAATGTTTTGAAGATTTATTGTTTTCAATTAGGTTGTATTGTTTTCTGTGGTTTTACTCCATCCAAATTACAAAATATTCTAAATGCATCAGGAATTTCAAAATGATAGGTCATTTAACTTTCATCTAAGCTTTACAATAAAATGTAAAATTACAGCAATAATTATATTATACTAAGGAATAGTTAAGTTAGTGTTCTAAAAAATTTGTACTACATAAGTACATAATAATTATGTACTACATTTCAACCGACTTCAAAAAAGTTGGATGAATTTAATATATAATTTTTCGATGAAATTCATAACTAACAATATGAAAATTAAAACAGAAATATAGTATATAAAGAAACAGCTAACAGAACCTAGAGTAACCTAGAATTTTCTTGAAGTCGGTTAATATTAAGTTTACTAATACAATCACTGTCATGGACAAAAATATTCGTAATATCTTATTAACATGATTCAACAACAATTGTTACAACAATATCTTAATAATTCATTATTTAATGAATTATATGAAAGGCACATCATTATTGTTTATTTTTTATTTCATTTTATTTTAGTGTAAATTGATACTAGTAGGAATGTAGCCACTCCAATAACAGCTGAACAATAGCTTGTGCATTTTTAAAAGGGATAAGTTGGTTACGTAAGGGGCCATTCATTGTTTACATCAGGGTTCTGAGGGGGGGGGGGGGGGGGAAGCCTCAAAATCTCTACATGCCCTTACTTGAGGGGATGGGGAGATCACAAAAATAGGCAAAATCGTACTTACGAAGTTAATGAATGGCCACTAAAATTACATTAAAACAGAAACAGGAACCCCTGACAGTGGGGTTCCGTCGTGCCCAATTTTTTCTTTCAGTTTGATTTTGATAATAAAGGAGAATGCCAATTTATTATGGAGAAAAGTACTGATTTTATTGGTCCACTAAGTTTTGCCAAGCAATGTTCATTGCATCAAAGTCGATGGGAATGCACATTTTTCGCCAACAGTTACTTTGGTCCTAAGGCGGTTACTTTGCACTGACAAGCGTAAAATGCAATTTTACAGCGTTGGCGAGAAGGCTATGCTACATTATTATGTTCATGACTCATCCATATAGGTATAGAAAATTTTAAAATAACAACAACTCAATATACCGTCACAAAATATGACAACTAACGATGCAATATGCGTTTTATTATTACTAAAGTTAAGTATCCGTTATCGTACAGTGAATTTAACACTGGATTAGGTAATTCGAGATTCTGGAATGTGATTACATTAATTAATCAACAGAAATATAAGATTGGAGTTGAATTTAAAAGAATTATTAGAGCGGGCATGCTCTATAACTATCACATCTTTTAATTTTTAATAATACGATCACAACAATAAAAAAATAGAGATAGAATACTAAGAACTGCTGAACATTTAAGTAAAAACTAACATAAATACATATTCAACTATTAAAAGGCTAGGTAAAAAGAGTAACTAGGTAAACAACCTTACAGAAATGACTGGTTAAAGATTTGGTACAAAATATTAGGCGTACTCCTCAAAGTGGTAAACGGAACATGGTATAATTACTTTTTAACAAAAAATTTAACCAACAAAAAAACTGAACAGCGAAAAATAAAATAAACCATTTAGATCCTAAATTAACAGTAAATAAATAATTTTGAGACGAATTTTTGTTAAAAAGTAATTATTTTTTAATTTTTTGTTAACTAGTTTAATTAGCGTTAAAATAATTTTATTTATCTTATTTAATAATAATTTTATTTTATTTATATTTATCTAAATATAATCCATTATTACCAGAGTTAAAAGTTATTGATTTTGAGGTGTGCATCACACAATTTATACTTTGTCCTTTGTTGATAGACTCAAATTGTTACAACTTGTTTCATTATAAAATCTCACGCTATTTTAAAAGCTAATCTTAAGGTTTAAATTTTACCAAATATAAGTTAACACTGGCCTTGGTAGTTATAGGAGTATATCGAGTAACATTTTTAAAAAGATCTTATAATGGGTTGCTCGTTGAAATGCGTTTATTATCACTTTAAACTTCAAATCACGTCAGATTTGAAGTCCAAACATGGACACTATGGAAGACATAACAATTATATCACTTGTTCACATAATTAGTTCACATAGTTAATTTACTGGACCTTACCCTAGATCGAAGCCGACGATATTCTCCAGGTCATAGTTGAAGACTCTATAGTCGTACTTGTACAGTTTATATAGTCGCCTGATGAGAGGCAAGTCTAGCTGGGAGAAATACTTGTGTAGCTTCTCAGCTGTGCCCGATGTGTGAGCGAGGCGCGGGAACTGGATTTGAGGCGCGTTTATTGTGTGCAGAGCTAGGAGCGAATCATCTAGTAGAGTCTCGTATTTACCTGAAAATAGATATTGAGTAAATCATCCTGTAGTTTCATAAACATTGATCAGGGGCTGATCATTAGTTACATATTATTATGTTTTTTTTAGAATATATTTGCTGTTGGCCCTAGCGGCCTTTACAGCTAAACGCGACAGAGGGGCGATGTTGGATTCCGAGACAATTACTGAGAAGACTAGTTCACCATTTTCGAGTCACGGTGAGAGAAACAGTTCGGGTTGCAAACGTATCGAATAATAAGGCCTGTGAACCTTTGTCTCACTTACAAAAATTACAAAAAATAGGATGGAACACGGAACACAGTGTGGCCGTGGGATGGAATCTCTAACAAAAAATTAAACCTGTAAACCAAAGAACATGCAGACCAAAGACCACGCAGTCTCATGTCTATGACAGGATGCCCACACATGGACATCTTCACTACAGACCCATCAGACCCCTGGCCGTACCTCTGATGGTGGGTATTTTATGAATATTAATTTAATAGTTATGTTTAGTGGCTTGAATGTAAGTCAGATTTCTGTTAGGACCAAGATCTTGTCATTTCGGATTCTATACGCTCCGATATAATTTTGATCCAAAACGTCGCCATCTACTTTATGCATCTACCAATAATATCCGCAAATATGATTAAAATCTATTATACCACCTTACGTTTGACCAACGTAGAGGTCTATGACCTTATCTTTCATCATGAGAGAATCCCAGTATTCAGTTGTATTATACTCGTATTGCAATTAGCAATGTTGAAATACGACGCCTAATGAAGTGCTGAGCTGAGAATAATTTGAAATAACATTGACCCGTAGATAAACATTTGTAAACACGTCAACGGATAATTGTAAGCAGATTACAATTAACAAAAAAACACTATTTTACAGATTTTGTCTGTTTGTTTTTTTTCTGTTTTTTCCCGCTTATTTAAGAAAATAGTATAAGGAATATTATTTATTATAAGGAAGTTTGAGGTAACATTCAGCGTTTATTTCATTTTAATCGGTTCACATATAAACAACAGTACCCGGATGACCGAGCTTAGCTCGGTTTAGTATTGCTTAACAACGCCATCTGCTTTAGCTTTAGTGTAGCTAGGTACTCGCCAATAGATGTCAGGAAGAGTCTATTGTAGCCGTTTTTCATTGCCTGAAAACACGGATAAAACGACATTTTTTACAAATGAATCCTAGCTAGATCGATTTATTGCCCCCGAAACCCCCCTCATACTAAATTTCATGAAAATCGTTGGAGCCGTTTCCGAGATTCAGAAAAAAATATAATACAAGAATTGCTCATTTAAAGGTATTAGATAACACAATAAAATATTTTTACTAGCCAACCATCGTACCGAGCGGACGTGTACAGAGCAATTGTATTCAGTAATTAAATTACACTGCAATACAATTTTCTGTTTAACAGTGTTAAAAACAAAGTCTATTTTCTAACGCAAGTCATAAAGTAAAAATTGTTAGAAGTGCATAAACGAACGAGATAGCGAGTTATCGCCACCGCACGCGACTGCCTTGTCTTTTAGACCCACAATAAGGTAAGCGCTTACACTACCGAGCGGAGCGACAAGCGGAGCGGGAACATCTCAAAAATTTTTGCTGGAACATAATAGTTCTTTTCGACATTATATCAATAAAAATAATGTCTGACAAAAAAGGAAACAGCACTTCCTCACCAGAATTATCAAAAATTGGACTCACGGAACCAGAATCAAAAAACATATCACTTCGGAAAAGAAAAACGCCGGATAATGACCTCATTCGCCAATTTACAGAATTTAAAAAAGAAATAAAGGGCATTCTCCAAGATTTTACCAAATCTCAAACAGAAAGTGTAAATAACATAAGGCAAGATATTTCTTTTATAAAAGATCAGCTCTTGGATATGAAAACTACAACTGATCGTTTGATTAGTGAGAATAACAATTTAAAAATACAATTTGAAACCCTTTCCACAAATGTCAACGATACCCAAGCAAAAATAAAATGTTTGGAAAATGATATCCATATACTTCGGAAAAATCAATCTACTTCTTCCACATCAGAGTCTCACCCAGTAAGTAACCATGATGAAATAATAGCGGAAGTGCAAGAACGGTTTCAGCGAGCTAAAAATATAATCATTACTGGTATATCCGAACCTCACATGACTGACATGGTAAAGAAGAGAGAAATTGATCGATCCGAGGTTAAGAATATCTTGCAAAACATTTATCCCCGATGTCCAGAACCAGAGAAAGTCATGCGCCTAGGAAAATATGATGGTAAAAAGATACGACCTTTGAAGGTTTGTTTTTCGTCGGCAGAAACACCGAAAGTGTTATTGAGAAATAAAGCAGAAATCAAAGATAATAAAATTAAAATTTATTCTGATCAGACACCATTGCAGTATCAGAATATGATAAATCTTCGAGCAGAGCTAAAAAAGCGCACAGAAAATGGTGAAATGGACCTTATAATAAAATATATAAAAGGGAATCCTAAAATTATAAAACAGGAGTCAAAAAACTAATGAAAGCAAATAATTTAACAAATAATAAAAAACAATTTATAACTCATGATGTCTGCAATAGTTATGCTGATTTAAAAATTAATAATAAAACGCTAAAATTTCTATATGCGAATATACGAAGTATAGTTAAGCCTGGAAAATTAGATGAGATTAAATGTGTAATAAATTCTTTTGACACTTTAATACATGTTATAGTACTTACTGAAACGTGGATCAAAAATGAAGAAGAAGCACAAAGACTGTCACTTCCAAACTACACCCATTATTTCAACTACAGAAAGAATTCACGAGGAGGAGGTGTGTCTTTCTATGTTCATGACAATCTAAAACATAATCTTTTGCAAGAAAACTGTGAAGAAGGGAATCACTTTTTATGGATCCATTTAGACACAATGTCACTCGACGTTGGAGTGATTTACAAGCAGCCCTCTTCTAATAACAGTAAATTCTTTGAAATTTACAATGAACAGCTTATGAAACGAAAACGAGCTATAATCTTTGGTGACTTTAATTTGGACCTTCTTAGCAACGAAAAATCTTTGATAGAATATAAAGAATTACTACAAGAAAATAAAATCAAAATATTAAATAAAATTCACAAAGACCATTGCACCCGCACAACTACATCTTCAAAATCAATCATTGATCACGTATGTACAAACTTACAAGATAATACATTTCAAATGTCTATTATTGAATCAGCCATATCCGATCATAAACAGATATACCTTGAAGTAAATAGATACCAAAAGGAACCAATCAGACGAATACAATATGAAACAATCAACTATACAAACCTGTACAAGGATGTAGAAGACAACTTTAAATACGCCTGTGTCAGCGATTACAAAAATTTTGAAGATATATTGACACAAACAATTACAAAAAATAAAACAAAGAAAACTAAAATACTAAACCCGCCTTGCAATGACTGGATAAATAAGGATCTAATTAATTTAATAAATAAAAGGAACGAGCTATGGCACAATCTGAAGCAAACACCTACAGACGAACAGTTAAGAAAAGACTTCACTCAACAAAGAAGCACCGTTTATACTACAATCCAATCAGCTAAGAACAAATACTACTACAAGTGTTTCGAAAATTGTCAAAAAAATCCTTTAAAAATGTGGCGACTAATTAATACATTATCTTTTAACAAAATTGATACAAGAAATAGCTCTATAAAATTAACATCGGCCTCGGGAATACTAACAGATAGTAAGGAAATTTGTCAAAGCTTTAACATATTTTTCTCTACGATAGGAAGTGAACTTGCTAACAAAATACCTAAAAAATTCCATAATAATTCAATATACACAACTACACATCTAAACAATAACAAACAATTAACAAAAATGGAACCTACGACTACGCAAGAAGTGCTGAAAATAATAAATAATTTGGATGCTAACACGAGTTCAGGCTTAGACGGAATATCTACGAAAGTAATAAAACACGTTAAAATCTTCATTGCCGAACACATAGTAAATTGTTTTAATAAATGCCTAAGCCAGGGTTATTTTCCCGAATCATTAAAGGTAGCAAAGGTGTCTCCTATATTTAAGAATGGAAACAAAATGGACCCCACAAACTACCGGCCAATATCAGTACTCCCGGTTATGTCAAAGATTTTCGAGAAGATATTACATAATCGACTTAATACATTTCTGACTTCTATCGATTTCCTTTTTAAAAAGCAATACGGATTTCGACCAAAATCTAATACGATTTCCGCGACTATAGATCTGGTCACAAATATTAAAACTAAAATTGACAACCGCAATATATCCCTAGGAATATTCATTGATTTAAAAAAGGCGTTTGACACGGTTAGTCATGAAATACTATTATTGAAGTTGAGTTCAATAGGTGTATCGGGGTCAGCATATGAAATTTTTAAATCATACTTAAGTAATAGATACCAAGTGGTTAAAATCGATAATGATCAAAGTGAGCCGCAGTTGATTACTTGTGGCGTACCTCAGGGTTCAATATTAGGTCCGTTACTCTTTTTAATATACATTAACAACATACATAACATAGGACTGAAAGGAGATATCACTTTATACGCCGACGACACAAGTCTGTTTTACTATGGTCATTCTATTGAAACAGTTATTAATGAAGCTCAACAAGATCTGAACATTCTAAGCACATGGCTTCAATCAAACTTATTAACAATCAATACCTCTAAAACAAATTACATAATTTTTGCAGCCAAAAACAAGAAAATAGGAAGTTATAATCCGTTATCCATACATGGTGAAATGATTAACAAAGTTACTCATGAAAAATACCTAAATTCGCAGTAAATTAATTTCATTAACAGGTGCATTGCGCGGCATAGTGCGATGTATCCCAACGCGTGTTCGATACACTATATATAATTGTTTAGTAAAACCACATTTAGATTATTTAATTCAAGTTTGGGGATCAGCAGCGAAAACAAATTTAGAAAAATTACAAATTTCACAGAATAAGCTTATCAAAATACTATTCCAATATGACTTTTTAACTCCCACTATAAAAATTTTTCAAGAAACTAAACTCATGAACCTTACTCAAATGTATAAATATAACACCTGTGTCCTTATACGAAAAATACTAACCAGAGATATACACTCACAAATTACATTCACAAAAAAAATTGAACACCATAAAAGAATGACCAGACAAGCGAACAACATATGCCTTAGTACTGCTAGAACCAAACAATACGGAAAAAGAAATATTTTATTTGAAGGAGTTCAGATCTATAACAAACTACCTAAAGACATAAAAGATGCTAAAACACTTCCTACCTTTAAAAGAATATTAAAAAGCCACATTTTAAAGAATTTTTCTTAAAATAATATTATCATTGTATGTAACAAAAACCTTACTTATTTCCTTAGTTACCTTATAATTACATTAAATAAATATGTAGAAATATATATAATTATACATATATACTTATATAAACATATATATTACGTACCATTTTAATTATCATTATAGTTTAATACGTTTACATAGTGTTTTCTTACATAAATAAAAATATCTTATTTTAACAATAAATACATAATAACATCAATTAATTATTTGCTACACTACACTATCACCCAATGTGACATAGGCCTTAGCAAACATGCATCATTAACAGAAATGAATTGCAGATTTTTTGTATTGTGCATGAACTGATACACTACACATCAGATGTAATTGTTTTTGTACCTACCCTCTATTACTATAACTTACATAATTATGAATAGTTGGCTTACGAATTGTTGCTTTATATAAAATTGTTATTTTCTCTGTAAGTGATTTTGTAATCTTTTGAGGAAATAAATGTCTTAAACCGTAAATATGTTAATTTAAAGAATCTCTAAACATCTATTGAATAACTGAACATAAACATAAGAGGAGAGGAGACGGTTACTGGTATCGAAATATTACTCATGTAGGAGTGTTGCAATGGTTAAAATAATAGATTCGTTTCCACAATTGAAGATGTCCCTGTAAGTTATATTAACTGCGATGATTTATTCGACAGTGCGAAGATGATGTCACTCCTTAAAACTTATGTTTATATGATGATGGCATAATAAACCGTGAAATGATTGCTTACGTATTTCGGTATTTAAGTGTATTTCGTAGGGAGACTCATAAATAATGCTGGTAAAAATATTAAATAATAATGCAAAAATAAAAGCGACCATGCACCACTGATAAATAATAACGTAAAATAACATTCTACTGTTTCCTATCTACGCCATTTGTCAGTTTCTAATGTATGAGAGTGAAAGGAAGCAGGTGCCTACATAATTATTCGAATTTGTATGTAAATAAAGTCTAAACATTTCTATGTCTACGATTAAATAGTACTGTACAAATTAGTTTTTCGACTTGTAGTAAAATTAGTCTTAAACCGACAACAGGACGCACGACAAAGAAGGAAATAAAAAAGAGTTTAATATTTTGATACGTTCTTCACCTAAGTAATGTTTCAATAGTGAAAAGGCTTCAAGTTAGTGAACTTTTAATTTAATTTCTTATAAGTATAGACAGATAAATCAAATTACCTTGAATAAAGGTTCAAAGGTGAGGGGCCTTGATAACTCTAGATTCTTCGCGCGCAGACAGATAAAAAATATGTTACCATACCATAAATAATGCGCATAATGCCGGTAATGTCAAGTATTTTCTAAATAAAAAATCACCCATAAAATTAATAAGGTAGCAATTATAATTGTAGAAACATTTTTTTATATAATTATGTATAATTTTCTTATTACTTGAGAATGCTTTATTAATTCTTGTTTTGTAATAAGGCATTTAATATTACGAGGAATACGGACCAATAAATAATTTTATGTACGTTATAAATTGCTTTCATGAGGTCTGGATTTAATATGATAAAAAATAAAATAAAAACATAAACGTGTACCGACTGATGTAAGCGCGTGAGAAGTTATACTTCATTGGCATGAAAAAAACAATTAAAAAAAACATTTCAAAAAAGAAATTAACAAAAACAATAGGTATTCAAAAAAAATTCAAAAAGAAATTATCAAAAAAAATTTCAACGAAATTTTCAAAATCATTAAAAAATATACAAAAAAAAACAATATTAAAAACAATCGGGTAAAAACTTAATTAATCAGTTAACCTTCAATATAATTATAACGTTTTAATGAGGGTACGTAAGTAATAGTAGAAGTATCTAACTTAAGTGTGTGTGTACCTTCCTATAACCTCTACTACAAGGTAACATCCGCACTTGGTATAATTTATTAAAAATAATGAACAGATGTACTACCAAAATTAAAAGAAGATAAAAAACTAACGAATGCACAGATTTATAGGCTGAATTTTGGCTCTTCAATTTCTAGCACCAATATGACATTGCTATTTATTTATTTATTCATTCCAAAATAGGAAGTGCCAAAAAATTACGTGCATAAGTGTATCAGTGATACCTGTATGAATAAATTATTTTGAATTTGAATAAGGTAACGCATTGAGGTAACATAAGGATGATTTTTTTATTCGTCGCGTACCCTATAGTGTGGGGTATCGTTGAAAAGGCTTTCAAAAATATGGTCTTCTAAGACCATTTTTGGAATTAGGTTTGCAAAATACTTGGCTTTAAAGTGCTAATTTTGGTTAGTCAAGTGTCCCCCCCCCGCTAAACGGTTGGAGTTGGACAAGTGAAAAAAATCTCAAAAATTAGTTATATGATGAATTTACAAGGAAAACTATCACGGCTATGTTAGCATAAGTAGTTAATGAGTAATAGTCGATAAACTTATACTTCGGAGCCCTACACTGCGCGTGGCCTGACAAAGAGCAAATGAGTGATGAATTGCAAAGACCAAGGAAATCACATCATTATGATAGATATTTTTTTTTTGGAAATAGCCGGCTAACGAGCTGACGATTTACTTAGTGGCTATCGTCATCGTATGAGCATCAGCAACACCAAAGGCATCACTGATGCGTTGCCGGCCAAGAAAGTAAGAAGAAAAAGGCAGAAAAAACTGGCTCTCAACCCCCAGCAGGAACATCATTAGCTATGAACAAGCAACTTCTCAGAAACAGTTCGCCATCCTTGAGTTTGTAAACGTTAAAACGGATGTGTGGATAAAAATAAACCAATGATTGTTTGAATTTTAATGAGCTAGAATTTCAAAACGGACCTGAATTAGACGTTATTGGTTCCAAGTTTGCTAACAGTCAGTCCTGCCGTTCATACCACCGATGGTGAACTTTTACTATCGAGTTATGCTGCAACTTTAACCTCGCACGAGCAGAGTTCCATAACTTATCGCTACTAGTACGTACTTTATCAAATACTTTACGGCGATAAAAAGTAAAAATTGTATTACGCTCTATCATATTTAGTATAACTCCAAAGTTTACAATTATTTGTAATTTTGGTTTAAGATATTATGTCAATAATTTACCAGAAACCTAATAGCACCTAAAGAAACATATGCACTGCATAATTATAGAAAAAATAAAAAAGTCAGTCAAGTGACAACTGCACATATTCACATTTTTGCAAATGCAACCCATCATTAATCTCCATGTTGGCGACCGGACCCCTTCGCATGCCCTCAACACAGTCTCGCATCGCACGCAACGGCACTGCATTATACAATTAGCTAACACATCGGGAAGTATTCTCTAGTACCGCATTCTGCGACAATTTTTCACCTTGTGGTAGTACGGGATCGAGAATAAACAATATAATTCTAAAATATCTATAGAATTTGTCGCTCGAAACATTCTAAGAACGTTTAGAAATTTCACTTATAAGTGTACTGGCAGTATAATGCAACCGGTCAAGTAAGTCTGACGAAATCACTTCAGTTTGTATCTTACCTCATATTTTACCCCTATCATAATGCTCCTCCACACTGTATAAGGAACCTCTAAAGAAAGTTTCATGCTTCTAGGCCCACTGGTTTGGGCTATACGTCGTCTGTCAGTCAGAAGCTTTTTACACGCTTTATATTTTAATTAAGAAAGTTATTTGAATAGGAAGAGGTGAGTGAAATGACGGAACTCCTTCGTCAATATTTACTTCCTCAGAACAGAATACAGAACACTTCATTAAAATATGTTAGCGTCGATACAATTAGTGAGTATCAAATTTCTTATTACATATTATGATACCAGAATGTAGGTCGTCGGTCGTCAAGAAAAACCAAGACTGATGAAGACAAATTTGTACAGGTGGTACATTATTATTTAAAAAGTGGCCAGAAAAAGTATAAGTTAGACTCGTTTTTTTATAAATATACTTACTACATAGCACAAAGTGAGTTTTTTACGTCTGTCTGAACGCGAGAGTTCACAGAAATTATGAAATGAATAAGTGCAGGAATTTATGCGGCTTGTTGTACCAATATTTATTATTGATGAAGAATAGGGTTTTTTCTTCTGCTTCGTTCATCCTTATTTGATGAATTTAGTACGGCTTACCCGCCTATTATTTTTCGAGGAGGAAAACGGTAACGATAAAAATAACAAGTTCCTATATAAAATTCCATAGATTTTTGGACTAATTATAAAACAGTACCTAACCAATATCTGACATTTAAAAAGGACAGACCTATTATGTTTGATCAGTTTTTTGTTTTATTTTGTGTGGATCAAAATTATGAACACGCTCATTGAGCGAAAAAAAAACGCTCAAAACGCTCTGTGACTTCTGTAAAACGTCCACATCGCAATTCGTGTCAAAGCACTTGGAAATACGCCAATAATTAGCAGTGGTTATTACGAAAAAGATCATAATAATACAGTAAAATGCGTGTCGTGACATTCACGATATACGACCACAATTCATTGTGAAGAAAAAATACCCATGACATGAGGCGTGATGACTTCTAAGCCCTTAACCCTCAACCACATTATAAATTGTAAGATCCGAATGACGTGATCCAAAGGTAAGCGGATAAGTTCTTACTAATATTGTATTTACTAATTTATTTATTTATCTTAATAATTATGAGTTAATTATCACTTGCTTCGGTGAAGGAAAACATCGTGAGAAAATCTGCACACCCATAAGTTCTTTATAACGTTCTCAAACGTGTGTGAAGTCTACCAATCCGCATTTTGGCCAGCGTGGTAGATTACTTGTACCCCTCCCACTGTGAGGGGACCCGAGCCCAGCAGTGGGATAATTATGGGTTATGATGATAATGTTGATGAATAATTATAAAAAGACTAGCTGACCGGGCGAATTTCGCATCGCCTAACAATCATATTAAAAATAGGGGTTGGTGTTAGAAGGGTGAAAATTTAGGGTTGTATACTATATTTATAATTCTACATTATAAAAAAAATAAAAATTTTGTCCAAAAAATAAAAAAATGTTAGGGGTGGACCTTATCACTTAGGGGTATGAAAAATAGATAGTAGCCGATTCTCAGACCTACCGAATATGCATATAAAATTATATAAAAATCGGTCAAGCCGTTTCGGAGGAGTATGGTAACTAACATTGTGACACGGGAATTTTATATATATAAGATAAAGAAAATGAGATACGAATTCGAGAAGTACTCACCAACCAAAGTGTACTTGATGAGGCAAGGATGGCAAAGGTTTGTGATGGGTTGCCAGTGCTCGTTGTTGACGACATCAGCCAATTCCTCTGACTTGTTGGTGAGGAACATGGCGAACTCCTTGAAGGTCACGTCGTGGCCCAACTCCAAGGACTCGTTCGAAGGATTCTCCCGGAACGCCTTGATTATCCGCTTGCCGACCCGGTCCTAAAAATATATTAGAAATGACATGTTTAGAGAGACGCTTATACAATACAATATACACAATAATGAATGATAAAGCATTCCTTATCCTGACCATTAGGTGAAAGTCCATTTTGTAATTATTAAGAGTTTTTAAGTACTTATAATTGTTACGTATCGTAGGTACTAAGAGTACGATGGTACTCCTTACTTCTAAACATAACCAGCCCAATCGCGCTTTTACCGAAATAGTTATATAATTGTTTCACGACAGTATTAGCAGGTCTGATTTTACTACACCTATATGAGGTTGTGCTCCCAAAAATATAATTTCATATTGCAAATTTTAATGTCTAAATCTAAAACTATACTCGTCAAACTATTTGGAACCAAATTGCATCTTGGTGAAATAATGAAACTATCGACTCGCTCGACATTTTTTATCGTTTACCTATCAGTTTTAATAGCTCAGTAAAATTCATAGAAAAATTATGTGTGACTGAATAGCTTAAAAATTCTTGAATAAAGTTCGATTTGTTATTAGACAATTCTGCTTCATCACTATTCTATGGTTTATTTTTGTTTCATAGTGTGCGTGAGGCAATGAATGACGTTTCACACAAAAACTTAACTTGGGCTCTTTTCTTAAATGCTAACAAAAATGACAGGTAATAAATTATTATAAATTCTCTTCAACTTATTAAGTATCATTAGGCAGTAAGTACGAGTATATGGAGAGCAGATAATGATGATGACGCAGGAAAAAGAAATAGAACAGAGCAAAAGGTCAAAATATTATGCACAACTTGATACAGGTTATTCTTATCTCTTATGCATACAGATTAAAAATGCATTAGGTAGATTAATAGCTTGCGAGTCGCTCAGTCGTAATTAATCACCTTGCAATGGATTACTCTGTAATGAAATCTGATACCTATATTAGTATTAAACTCAATACACCCACGCAAACCATACAAACAATATTATAATACAATGCAATAAAAATAACAAGTAGGTTCCTATTCAGGCTTAGGTTAATACTACAATACTAGCTGTTGCCCGCAGCTTCGCATACGGAAATTATGTTTTACCTTATTTGTACCTTTTGCAGAATAAATTTAAAAAACGGTGAATTTAGATTGAAGCATTTACGTTTAGTAATTTATATACTGAAATCCACGATATGTAAAGTTACAAAGGATTCTTCCAGAAGCGGGTTTTGATAAATAAGCAATAATCACATTAGTCTGTATTTTTTCCTTTTCTTGTAAAATTTTGAAAAACTGAAAAATATGTATTCCTTCAATTTAAGCAAGGAACATTTGTGGAAAATTTGAAGCAAATCAGTTGATATTTTAAAAATATTCCATAACAAACTTTCATCCCCTTTTTCCAGGGAAACCTTTTAATTTTCCGGGATAAAAAGATTATGTAGTTATGTAGTCTAAGAGACCAGGTTTCAGCTCCGTAGAGGAAGATCGGAAAGACAAGGCATTTCATTAATCGGACTTTTGTATTATTTTGTATTATTTGTTTTCCGTTTATCTTTCCAGATCTTACTCAGCTTTTCGACCGCAGACCTCGTAATTGCGCACCATCTTCTTATTTCAGTTGCCAGTATTGGATATAGTACAGCCGAGGTATGTGTTACTTGATACTATATCACATGATGTATATCGGTCAATGATATTATAATGGGTCAATTATGTTCAGCTCGGTCTACTATCATCACTTTGGTTTTGCTTCCATTTATGGAAAGCCCTAACTAGGAATTTGTGTTTTGGAGTCGGATTAAAAGTTCACCGAGGTCCTCCTTAGTGTGAGCAAGAAGGGTGGTATTACCAGCGTATCTTAAATTGTTAATTTTACGACCTTCCACAGATACTCCTCCATGCTAATATTGCCAATCCTCTAAAATTATGCGCATAATATGTTCGGTATAAACATTGAAAAGCAGTGGAGAAAGAATGCAACCTTGTCAAACACCAGCTGTTGTTTTAACATTTTCTGAATAGACAGCATCGACTTGAACTGCTGCTATTCAATCTTCATATTATAGTCTACAAGAAGGTACAAGATATAATAATAAGGTGCTGTGGTACACCAAGTATAAAATAGGGGCAACATAAATTCGTTATTCTTCTATTTTCTTCTATGTCTTCAAGCATTTGTCTTACATAATAATATAAATATCTATCTGCCTTGATCGGGAATTGAACCTACAGTCGAATCGAATCTCCAGGAAGAATTACCATGGATCCACTGAGTCGTCATGTAATAGATATATTGTAACCATTTACTGTCGTGAGGTTATATTAAGATACTTGTCGGATCGTACTGCTCATTCACGTGTCTTTGACAATGACGAGTTAATACTTTACTCAAGAATATCTAACGTTTCCGTGATAGTAAATTGATGCAAAAATGATGCCAATGATTACATATTAAACAAATATTTAGTGTCAAAAGTGTTTTAGATACTTGATAATAATTTTGTTCGTTTATTTGTTTGTTTATATGAAAGATTTTATATGTTTTTATTATGTTTATATGAAGTATATTTTGAAGCCCAATAAAAAAGTGATACGAGATACAAGAAGCGGTTTCAACCAGTTTCGAAGATCCAAGATGATGATGAAGCAGTTGATTGTTGACAAAAACACTTTATCTTCAATACTGTATTTTTGCTTTTATTGTATTTTTTCAACTTATTTACTTAAATATAAATTAAAATATAGACGCCTGAATCCCAAAAAGTAGTGTTAAAGGCCAAAGAAGGAAAGAAAGAACTGGTTTTCTAGAAGGCTAGTTGCCAGACAGGCTCCACGGAAAATTATATACCTAATACTAGTACCTGATATCATACCATATAAATGAAATTAATAATAATGCTTGAAAATATAATGATCCTTTGACGGACGGGTCCTACCACCAAACCGGCTTCTGTAATTTCTACACCCTGGTACGGCGGCCCCAAAAAGGCCAAAAAATAACGTCTCCATCCATCAGCTGTCGAACTGCTTATTTATTTTTGTCGGCAACACTACCACGCAAATGGCAGCAAGTTCTAATCTTGCGTAATTTTTTGGACACCATTACACGTGGAATGGAAATAATATTTTTATTAACATTCAATTATAAACCTCTCGAACGTAATCAGTTTGTTATAGCACTTATTATAGCCATTTTATCTTAATAAACTCCGTGTGTATTGACTAATTGGTCATTATTATAATCATTACTAACGTACCGGCGGAACTAATGACCAGTAAAACAGTATTAATAGATAATTTATCGACAAACATTTGTCAAAACAATATTAATAATTCAAATATAACAGATATTTGCCAGACATTTCCTACAATTATAGCATTCTAGATACGCTAGGGTTTTTCAAAGTAATTGTGTTGAAAGTCGTATGTTTAGAATAATAAACTAATTCTAGAAGAGATTAGTTTATCAATGACGTGCTGCTAACACGTCAAAAATTAGTGAATTAAGTAGGTTATAGATTTGTCAATTATTCCATCACAAGTGGACCAAGTCGTACATTTGTACTTGCACACTCCTGACATGAGTGACGTATTCTAAATGCGTCATTTGCCATCGCTGAAAAATTTGTCAAGCCATTGTCGAGTTGTAAGCTACTAGGGGAGCTTACTTTTCTTTATTAATTAATCTTGCCTTAATTTTATTGTCATAGTAACAAATCGTAGTAACAAAAAGTATTAATAATATAAGTTATAATTGTAATCCTTCCTACTAAAGCCAAACAAAAAATGCCTGTGTTGATTTATTTATACTAATATTATAAAGCTGAAGAGTTTGTTTGGTTGAACGTGCTAAATGCTAATCTCAGGAACTACTGGTTCTAATTAAAAAAATATAGTTGTGTTTGATTGTCCATTTATCGAGGAAGGCTATAGCTTATCGGATTTTTGGAAATTCATCCCCTAATTAAAATAGGGGTTTGAAGTCACTTTCATAAAAACAAACTTCGTCAGTTTTAGAGTTATAAACATTAAATTTTTAATGTAACTTTATAGTTATAAACAAAAATTTATTTTAACACATTTTTTGGAAAATCATCCCTTCAAGGGTTAACTTAGGGGATGGAACTTAGCACGCAACTTCGTAATTTTAGAAGTTAAAAACATGAAAATTGATATAATATTAGCTCAAGATTAGAAACAAAATTTAACAGTAATGCGTTTTTTTAGAAAATCATCCCCAAAGAGTTAATTAAGTGGATGCAAGTTACTTTGGCAACTTCATCAGTTTTGAAGGAATTAGGGGGAGGGGAGGGGGAGGTAGAGGGAGTGGGAGAGGGAGAGGGAATTTAATAGTCTCTGATTTGTTAAACCTACCAAAACTATAAATGTTAAAAGTAACAAAGTACATTCACTGATTGTTAGGCGATACGAAATTTGCCAAGATACTTAGTTTTATAATAATAAGGAAATAAAAACATGTAACTACCTATTTCGTTGAATAAAAAATAGTGATCACGCGTCCCAGATCATTTTTTTTACAATTTTCCATTCCACTGCTGATAACCTGTCATGATAAGGGAAGCATTGGTTAACATAACACAATACGGCATCAAAATAAGACAATTTGTTTATCAAAGGTTACCGCATCAATAAAAAAAAAATCTCTAGGTCCTTTTAGATTGATTGCGCATGGCCTGATATGCACTTGGCCGATTTATTATAAGGAATATGTTTAAAGAGTTTTATGCGTATATTCCGATTTCCGACCCACTTGCATACTTGGAGGTCACGGCCTAACGAGTTGTGAGGATCCTGGTAGCTCTCGTATCTAAGTTGTATAACCACATAACCAGGTCGCCATATCGCATAAACTACCTCTTATACCTCTATAGCGTATGGAGTGAATACGAGTAGCAAATAGCATTGCTATGCTAAGCATGTGCTATTATACCCACTAACTTCTATAATAGTGGTTAGTAGAAGCCAGTTAAAAATAGTGAAAGGTTCAAGAAGCACTCATTAAATGGTAAAATCTTCAACTACAACTTGCAAAACTACGAGTAAATGTCTGTCGATTTGTGCGAATATCACGTGGAAAGATCTTAGCATTAGTTATATTAAAACTCCTTTCTATTCTGGCAAATAGATCTGTGTAGGGGTTTATGAATATTTTTTGGTACGTTTTTGTGCCGTTTATGATTATAAATCTTCTGAAGAGATAACATGGAATTCCTGTATTTACAAGCTACCGTCAAAAACCATGCTGTTTTTGTTTTTCTGTCCGGAAGTTACTGGGAATGTAAATACAGGAATTACGTAATCCAGGACGGTATTTTTCTTCCTCAGTCAAATACAAGGCGGTGTCTTATCTACCTTATTTATTGATCTGTGGTCGCAGCGTGATGTTATAATGATAAATTAACTATTCAACACAAAAATAATCTTTAATTCAAACCAGTATTACCTGAGATTAGCGTGTTCAACTTAAACTCTTCAGCTTTATAATATTAAGTATAGATTAGCTGTGCCCCGCGGTTTCACCCGCGATAATTTGTCGAAAAACTAACTACTAAAATATGATGTTATTATAGCCTATAGCCTTCCTCGATAAATGGACTATCAAACACAAAAATATTTTTCCAATTCAAACCAGTAGTTCATGAGATTAGCGCGTTCAACCAAACTCTTTAGCTTTATACTCGTAATATTAGTATAGATTACATATACAATACTAGCGGTCTTCCCGCAGCTGTGCCTGCGTTTTCTGGGATACTAAGTACCCTGTATATTATTCCAGGTCATGGCCTACCTGTTTGATGAATTTCATGAAAATCTGCTCAGAAGTTTTTGTGTGAAAAAGTAACTAACATCTATAAAAACAACCTTTCACATACTATGATACAATTAGTAGGATAGTATACAATTATGGCTTTTCTTTTCAACTTCTATCTATTCCTACCTAAATCTTGAAACAAACATCTTCAGAACCACCATACAGAATTTGTATGGTGATTCTTTACTAAGGAGCGATCTAAGTAACCTTTAGTGACTCTGAGTTGGGGCGTAACCAATTTTATCATTAAACTCAACAATGAGTTCTTTAAGGAAAAGATAATTCTATATTGCAATGTTTTATGGTAAAGTTTTTACTGTAATGTTTTATGATGATAATATGATAAAATATTATAGTAAAGACTTATCTTTTAAGAACCCATTAATGAGCTTGTATGATGATTTATGGAGGTTTTATCTATCAAATGGGCAAAGTTTTTAAACATGTCAAAATATCACACTATCTTGAGTAACCATTATCAATTGCCTGAATTGATGAGAAGGTCAATGGAATATTGTGGAATATTAAGTTTTATGAGTGATGAAGGTTCCATAGAGACATTATTTTTGATTGATTATGGTTTATTATAGCTAGATTCTTTACTTTTATCTTTTGCAAATATTAGTATGACGTACTGGAAATATTTATTCATTAGAGATAAAATATATTTCAAGGTGTTAAACTTAACTAATAAAATAAAATACAAATAATTTTTAGAAGACTGACAAAAACCTTGAAGTTTTTATAATGGAAATATTATAATGATGCATCTAAATAATTCAATTAATTTCAAGGTTAATATTTGAATTAGATTTTGCTCTAATTTAATTACTAGAATTTATAATGTACTCAGGCAATGTATATTGCAACTCACAAATCCTAATTGGTTAAAAATGTTTAAATTAAGGGGGTTTTAGAACTGTGTTGACTCTCAAAGAGTGTTGTGTTCATGATAAATTTGAGAACCTAATCTCTAGGGTTCATTGTGATCGATACACTTTCGGTATCGACTGTGACTTAAAAACTACAGAAATTTTTAATAACACTTACTTGAAAATATCTTGCACTCGGTGCATCACCTTCCAATTTGTTCCGGAATGCAGACAGCAATCTCTCAAATGGATTCCTTACAATGATCATCTTGTGATAGTTGTCTAGCATGTGTTCCCTTTCCTCCTTGGAGACAGTACTGAGATTCCGGAACATTCCCTGGGTGTGAGCCAGGCTGGCAGGGATCGCCAGCACATCCGTATCATTCCATTTTCCAGACAGGATCATGAATATCCTCTTCCAATTTGTACAAGCCACCTAGGATAATAAAGTACTAGATATGTTATTAGTTTTTAGAAATTGATATAAGTAAGTAAGTAATTTATTGCAAAAAAGTAGTAGTATATGGGAAGACAAGACCTGTTGTATTGTACTGAACATGTTCTTATGTACTTGTGTTTATTATTTAATTATTATTTCAATGTATTTTGTTATTGTATACAAACAATAAAAAGTGAGTTGGATTTTAAATAGGTACCTAAAAATGTTAAAATTTTCTAAAACTTACAATTTGTATTCACATTTCTTTAAATGTTTAAGGCACCCTGATATTTTTTGCTATCTTATATATTTTGGATTTATATGATAATCACTAGTGGAAAAAAATTCTGATCACTTCAATGCCGCCGTCGGTTTGGTTTTTTTAGATACTTAACTGATAACAGCTATAAAAAGCTAAGGAGGCTTTGGGCGGATGATTAACTTCCAAACCATGGATTAACTCCACCAGTCTGCACTGGAGCAGCGTGGTGGAATATTCTCTAGGCTTCTTAAGTTACAGGGGTATGTGCTGTATACTAAAGGAACTACTAATGGAATACTACTATTACTACTTCAACTAGGTACTAAGGATTTAATTAACGTAAGTATCTATTGTATATTACCACAGACATGTTTACTTACTATGAAAATGACGTGCATAAGTGTATCAGTGATACCTATATGAATAAAATATTTTGACTTTGACTTTATCTATGTCTGTGTTTATTACCATCTAAAAACCTGACATATTGGATAAAATATTCGCACGTAATATCATTACGTCACAGTCACTGAATCAAATAATTTGAAATACAAAGCAGGTATCACCTACGAACGTACGGTAAATTCCAATAAAAAGACGTAAACTAATACGTCAATGTGTCTACTAAAATCACCAGTTTACCTTGACAACTTACCTTTGGCACGTAACAATACAGCAGCTTATGCTCATCGTTCACCAAAATGTGTTCCAACTGACTAGGCGGCAAATCATCTAATTTCCATTTCATAGGAAATCGCCTGCAGGTATCCTGTATTAATTCTTGCCTAGCCAAATTCAATGATTGGGTCAACTCCAATGAATGGTCACTCTCAATATCATTACTTAAACCACTAACAGATAATATGCTTGCGAACAGCACTATGTACCAGCTCGAGAACAGCATTTTTAGCCATTAGGATCGCATCAGAAGAAAACTTTCTTTCGCATATCACTATTTTAATTTGGGACAGCGCGAATTACACGCGCCCACGAAATAAGTCACCACACACTTATTTGTTTCTTTATAACACACGTGGTTTAATTGATGACTGTTGTTATTTATACAAAAATAACTAATTTAATTCGCGTAAAACTTTTTACGCAAACGTATTACACATCTTCACACGCGCACTTCTATTCCATTATTAAATTTAAAAAAAAACCACGAATCACGATTCATTCGCATTTCGAATCGAATGCTGAACGACTGGAAAATGTAGGCAGATACAGATATTTATCTCTTTTTCTCTCTTGACTAAGCCCAAACCATAGAGAGGGAGAACAGCTTTCCGCCAAGTTGCCTTGTTTTTACCTTGTCTTTACTGTCATCGTTATGTCAATAAAGTGTTGCCAACAGTCAGAGCTTTTTTAAAACCGAAAAAGTATTTTAACCTGATGTATTTAATTTTGGTATGAATTATATTATAATAAATATGTATATTGTAACATGAATAACGTGTACATAATTTAATAATTGTATCACTTTTTAACCATTTGAATGATTAAGGATAGAATTATTATAATAGTATTCACATTATAACTAATTTTGGTTTTGTTTGTATAACTTTGATGATAGTGCTATAGTTAATAAAAGTAATCATTTTAAATAATTATGTTAAATAAATGTAGGGAGCAGCGTACAGGACTAAAATAACGAAAATATATCATGAATTAGGTACATTAATTTTATTTAGTACTTTACGAAACGATAGTAATTGATTATTATCACATAATAATATTAAGCAATAGAATAAGCTTCACAATTTCTCTGGAATGGAGTTCTGTAAAAAAACAATTTGAATGGTTAATAGAATATAATAATAATACAAAATAGTTATTTTTTATATATCACAACAACAATATTTATTTTTAACTTACTCTCAAATGTTGGATATAAAATACTTGATGATATTGATGTATTAATGCAAATGCCTCTTCAGCTACAGCAAGTTGGTTGTTCTGCCAGGCCAAAACTGCCAAGCATGCCCATAATGTTTCATCTTCTACTGTTCTACAAAGCTAAAAAAAATTAAACTTAATTTATCATTAATGTACATTTGAATTTAATTAAAATTCTTTAAGATTTAAGCTTTGTAATTTTTAAAAATAAAATATAAAATTGACATGGTAACAGAACAAAAAAAAATCCTGGAATATTTGTCCTATCGACGTCCCCGGGGAATAAAATGGTAATAGAGAAAAGTAAATTTTACAGGAGAAGCAAAAAACCAGTTTTGTTTTATCGTAGGCAGTCTAATGATTGGGTATCTTTGAATAATACATCAAAACGTGCGTTATTTTTTCTGTAATTACATAAATTACATTCCATAAAAATAATAATAAAATAATATATATCTTTTTAATTATCACCAAAAAACAATAATACTGTTATCGTATTTAATTGTGTAGCACGTAAGTGTATATAACAATTTTATTCCCGTAAAACTCTATCATGCTATCGACAGTTTTCATCACTTACGACACACTTTTATTGAACTTTTATGAATTAATTGTAAATGTATTAAACTATTACAATTTTCTTCCGGTCAAAGTTAATACTCATCTTTGAAGTATTGAAATGTAACAATTTTATTTAGAGAAGAATAAAACGGTATACGCGTCTTACTGTTCTTAAGAGACTAGTACGCACCTTCGGTGCAACAAAGGCACAACAGCTTTTTTTGTAATGTTACATGAGAGGACTTTAAGATTTTTTCACATTCGCATTTATTTTCATATTATTGGATTACTTTCAGTAATAGGTTAAAAATATATATACTATTAATTGTTTATAGTTTTTGCTATAGTTTCACGTAAAATGCTTGTTTTATAGACAATTTGGCATACTAACTCAATTTTACAGTTTTGTCTATTTGTGACTTTGTTGCACCGAAGGTGCGAGTAGTTGTTCAGTAATATATGATTACGACTTTATTATGGGCTATAATTTGTACATGACTTCCGAGGAATAAAAATAAAATGGCTCTAATTTTATGAAATTCAAAGATAAAAATCTAAATAATATTTAGCAGATGTATATTGACTCGTAGATGCCAAAAATGAAAAAAAAATTTTTTTCGGTAACCGTCGATACCATTTTATTCCCCGGGGACGTCGCTATGTTTGTAAATGTATGCAAACTCAAATATTGTGCCAAGTTGTGTTTGGCATATTAGATGATTTTAAGTTCAAATTTGAATTATTATACCTGCAAAGCAGCGTCCCACATGTTGGCTGCGACGTGTTTCAATAGCTTTTCGGGAAACGATGCGACAGACACGTGCACTAGGGAGCCATTGCCGCGACATACGCTAGCAACACCGTCTTCAACTCGCAGTACACTGGGATTCCGTCCTAAATCACTACGTATAAAAATCACAGAATTAATGTGGAAAGAAAAAAAAGATGGAAATGCTGAAGCCAAATGAAAATATAAAATGGCCAAGTGCAAGTCAGACTCGCGCACGAAGGGTCTGTACCATTATTTATACAACAACAGACACTAGATAATTTTCACCTGTCCCGCCTGTTGCCGTTATTAATATCGAACAAAAAACGCCAAAAAATAATGTTTGTTGTATGGGAGCCCCACTTAAATATTTATTTTAATCTAATTTTTGTATTAGTTGTTATAGCGGCAACAGAAATACATCATCTGTGAAAATTTCAACTGTCTAGCTATCACGGTTCATGAGATACAGGCTGGTGACACTATGGAAGATGCAAGCAAGCTGCAATCGACAACTGTCATTGCGTCATAAGCTTTACTTTGAGGTCACACTGACCTCAAAAAAAGTGCCTGCTTTGTACGTTGTTCAGCCTGATGCACCACTAGGGTACGAACAGGGTTGACTTCTTACCCAAGGATGGATAAAGTAGCTATTAAAATAAAGATACGTATGAAAGTACCTTATGTCCTTGCTGACTGTGGTAAGAGCGAGCCAGTCAGACTGGGTGGCTGCGTGAGGACAGCACCAGGCGACAATAGAATGAGCTCGGAGACCAACTAGCAACTCTGTTTCCGCACTCCATATGATACTGAGTACTTGAGACCCTGATTAAATATTATAAATGTTTTATTAATAGCATTAGGAATACATTATTATAACTGTTAAATGCCGCAGATAAGGTACAAAAAAAGTAAAATTTAAGAAATTGAGAAAAATAAAGCTATTATTACTCATTTTAATCTCAAAAGAGATCATCGTTGATCTTCTATGATTAGTCAAATCAGATCAAAGATGCTCCTCGCCCCTATGTCCACAGGAAACTACGTAAACGCCGTAGGACCAACAGCAACTGTCCATTCGAAAAAAGAAGCATACTATTCCAAATCTCACCCAGTTTCATAAACTTCGCCTTAGCATCTTTGACGGTGATGACATACAAGTCTCTATTGTAGTCAAGCAGAGCCAACTGCCTCTCAGTCAGTGGTCCGGTTTGGCTCAACGCGATACAGGACACCGTCATCTTGTGCGATAGCTTGGTCACCGTGTTGTCAGTTGAGCTCCGGACTATAAGACCCGTTGGGAGGTCGAACACTTGAATCACTGAAAGTAACACTTTCAGTAAGCATAGTCAAACATTAACTAATCAGTGTTATGCACGAAAATAGTTTTTCCTTTACAAATCCAAAAAAAAAACAATTTTGATAACCAGTGTTATCAAAATGATGGCAGATAGGTAATTGCTGGTTATGATAATGATATGTAGCCCAGCATGTTTAATAACGATACTGACAGCTTTTTATTTAATTGTAAAAATTGTAAGTCTAGTATGCACTGGCAACATTTTAATGAACCTACACAGCTATGCTTTAGATTTAATATTAGTAGGTATTTATAACAGCATACATTTCCGATCAGTCTGGTCAACGACAGCCAGTGCGTCGGGCCCGAGGGACACAGCTGCTCGACCGAGGGTCTCTGTCCGGGAGCCGACTCGGGGACTGGCCAGCAGCCGCCCCATATAGCTGTACACCGATATACCGGCTCTCTCCACGATGCAGAGACACCTGCATCAATTAGGCTAAAGAAGTTTGACCACGAGCTGGCGATTCACCTGATGGTGGCTATCATTGCCCATGGACAGCAACAAAGGCATCACTGATGCATTACCGGCCAGAAAAGGTAGAAGAAAAAGAAAAAAGAACTGGCCTTTAAGCCGGAACGGTGTCGTTCGGCAGCTGACTTAAGCAAGAATTATACCGAACCAACTACGATATGAAGATTTTCTGTAACTGACTTTAGAGATTTTTTTACAGAATTTTAAAAACCTATGTAATGATCCTCTTTAGCCAGTAACGTCACTATGGCTTCCGCTCGGCATTTTTCACGACATGCATTTATCAGCGGGGTCAGAATGTTAAATGTCGGTCACCAATGTATTGTTACTAAAGTTGTTAACCACTTAGTTACTTATTGACCCTCATTTGAAAGACTAGGTATCACGCCACTGAATAGTACCAAATTACAGAAGAATTCCTAATATTACGCTTTTTGTCAACTATCCTCTCAAGTAATATTTTTGTAGCCCAGCAAAGTTTTGTGACTTCAGAAAAGTAGTCAATTGTCTCTCTAGCCCTGTAAGAATTTTTGATAGATCTCCCGTATAATCTACATCACAAAAAATTTAATCTGCGCTTACCTTTCTGCTAGCAAGATCATGCTAATTGTCCCTTCCTTTAAATCGAACGTTACGGGCGTGTTCCATGACGTCAGCTTGTGTATAAAGCATTGCTTGACGGTGACTATAACAAGATGGTTGAACCCTAGAGCGATTTGGATGACTCTGTCTGGGTAGTCCAATTGATCATTCTGGTCCGTTATAATGTCTCTAATCGAGACTACTTTACGCCCAATTTGTGTGCAAGCGAAATTTTTCCACGTATATTCCCTACAAAAATTTAAATGTAAAGAGGCTTAGTACTATACCTACATGATGTTGTTTTTCGGCATGAGGTAGTCCTGCGTGTCAAATTTCGGCATGAAAAGTCGAAATAGCTATAAAAGTCTAAATTAATTGAAAGATTAGATAAAAAAAGTAAAAAAATCTATGAATTACAAGAGGATCTTAATCTACTTATATGTATTGAGTTGGGTTTTGACTTTTGGCACCAGACTTTACGTAGAATACCGTAAGAAAGACATGCATTTGAAACAATGTATTCAGATAAATGTAAGGTATATCTAAGCAACACTAGCCAGATACGTAATGTGTATACACAAATCAACGATAATCACCTGTTAATTATATGGGCAAAGATAACATGTCCGTTAGCGCAAGCTGCAGCCAACTGGGTGCCGTCAGAGGACCAGGCAATGTTATAGATGCTTCCGGTTGCCGGACTTTCGAGACAATGAGACCACTGCTATCACAAATAAAGGAGAGTTAATGTCAGTTCTCTCTAATAACTGACTTTATATTTTAGAACAATGATTACTTACACCATTTGCATTACATAGCCGTAGTAAATTATAGCTTCCCAATATGTAAGTGTCGCCTGCAGGGGACCAACTAACACTAGTTATCGGTTGGTCATGTTTGACGCTCACAGAAATCTGCTGACCAAACGTGTCCCAGATCTAAAATATAAAGACTCAAATATAATACACTGATGTAAAATGAAAACATAATTAGTTAAAATGATTCAGAAAAATAAAAGAAATCCGCAAGAGATAGCATTACTGATAAATAACGTGATGTAAAGGTTAATATCAAGACATTACAACGAGCATCACGCTTACTGCAAACAACTGAATATGTCTTTTCTAATCAAGAACTGGTAGGGTAGGATCACTAGTAGGGGCTTTCTAGTACAAGAATATAAAAATATTCTACTATTGAAAAGTGCACAGACAATTTATACGGACCTTAGAGTAACCGTCTTCAGCTCCAGACACGATCAAGTTGTTGTTAGCATTCCACGCTGCACATAAAATAACACCCTCATGTGCTTTCCACTACAACAAACGTAGATTTTAGTTTGCAAAACTCTGTGGACTTAATTGATTTCGGGGAGAATTCACCAAAGAAACGGAGAAAAATTAATTTAAAATTCCAATCTTATGATTGATGGTAACCGCCGCGATCCATGGAATTCAGTAACATGACAGGTATCAGTATTACCAACACGGCAGTGACCGATATAGAAGCAGGTGACTCGATTATAGTTCATATAGGATCGCCTGCAAATATTTTGGCAAATGTGTGGAAATAGTATGGATTTCAAAATACAACAAAAAGTAATTCGTGAAGACTGAAAACTATACTGAAAACTAAAGGTTCAAGCAAATTGTCAACTTTACCTTGATAATCTTAGAGTTGGAATTCAGATGCTTGATAATTAAAAAATTCCCTTTAGTGTAGAGAATCGCATTGCTGTCTGGACTCCATAAAGCACTGTAACATGGTTCATCAGATTGTATTACAGTTGATCGCAGGAGACCGTTACGAGACCACACTTTCACATAGCCATCTTCGCCGGCTGAAACATTAAAAAGTACCCAAAGATAATTACGTTTAATTCCATTAATTAAACTTTTAAATTCAATCTTAAACTTTTTGAACTTAACCTTCTTTATTTACGTTGCGTAGAGGAATAGCAAACAATAATATGAAACGTTGTATTGAAGTCAAAAGTTTATTCCTATTTGGATTGGTGGGGATTTTTTTATGGCACATAATGGCCTCCTTTATTACACGATTGTGTTTAATAGTACCAATTGTCCCACGGAACACAGAGACAAGAGGTGGAAATGGTATAAGTGTTGATTAGTATGGGAACCGTTCTAGCCAAAAAAACACAAGTAAATGGATAATCGTATTACTTACAACTAACAAACTTACATTTTGATTGGTTGTTAGTTGTCAACTACGAATAGTCCGAGAAACCTGCTATTTATGTTTGAAAATTCACTTTAATATTTGATGTTAATTCTTATTTTTCAATGTCATATTCAGTGAACTTAGTACCTTTATCAATTAAGATCATAATACTTTTCAAGTTCTGCTATACCACAGCTATACACCGCTAGATGGCAATATTCTACGTAATAAATAATTATATACTTAATATATAGTAATAAGGTTGACATTGAATTGCGGTTGGTTGTATTACAATGTCAATCTTATTGGAAAATGATTAAATAATACCGTCTTCTGAACGCTAGATGTCGTGACTGGAATCTAATATCAACCTTAAATGTATAGCGGTAAGTTATATTTTTGGTTAATTAGGCCTAGGGATGTGCGTGGTGCTTTTACCGCGTTATCGACAATTATCGATATTTATCGAAACTGGTATACTACAAGGTAATGTTGGTACTTGTTCTTGTACAACTTGTGTGTGTGTATGTGAAAACGTGCTCAAAATTTTGAAAGCTTATATCTATTACAAGGCGTAGACGTGGCCGTAGCTTTTTTATATTAACGTTAGCTAACTAAACAGTATGTCGATAAGTGAAATTTCAATGTAGCTCAACGTAGCTTAGCTATAAAAACAATGATGTGAATTAGGATGAATTTCAACCTTAACGTTATACAAAAAAGGTAAAAAAGAATGCCCATAGCCAGTACTCTCAAAAAAATTATTGTGTCACAATGATTTTTGGACAAAAAATTAAATTAAAATATTTCAAGTATATACCGTATTTTCTAAAAAAATCCTCTTTGAGAATAATTTTCTGAAATTAATAAGTAACTTTACTTCTGTTTTACAAAATAAAACCATTGGGCCATTTATGTTTGGATAAGGGCCAATCAGAAATATTTTAAGATCCTTCGGGTCAATAGGTTGCATTGATTCCATTATGATTATGATACAACAATAGATGACTTAAGGGGACTGTCAAATGAATTAGAAAATTATTATAATCAGCCAGGAGTAATAGTGTTCTGTGATTATAATACATTATAAACTACATGGCGTTTTGGGACTGTCAAATGAATTTGAAACTTAAAAGAACGACATTACATACGCAATCGACTTTAATACGCCGGCATAGGCTCCATATTACTGTGAGTTTACTATAACCTAAATTCAAACTAATTTTGTTGAAAATCTCGTATTTCCTACATTAGTAGGTTAATAAACACTGACTAAAGTTAGTATGTGTAATTTACAAGACACAAAAATGTTAAAGTCAGTACAGTCATTTCTCCATACTAAATGGGCATTCTCCTTTTGTTCGACCTACAACGTTTAGTAGTAGAACCAATTGCGCCATCTAGTGTCGCCAAGGAATAGTTTAAACACCTTTATTTTCGTGGAATTATATTTCCTAGCTTTGAAGCTCTCATAGCCCGGCGGATTGCGTCGATCCTAAGCGATCGAAGAAGTTAAGCAACAGCGGGCGCGGTCGGTAGTTGGATGGGTGACCGCTAGTCCAAAAATTTTTTGAGCGCAATTGCAACATCCAAACTTACAACCTTTTTGCTTCTGCCCAGCAATGAGTAAGATATACTAAAAGATCACCAGCTGATCTGCCGTGGCGGAAACCGTATTGACGGTCACTGAAACTATGAATTCTTCTTGTAAAAAATGCTCTGAGCATGGTACTAGATTTTACTGGGAACCAATTGATCCGCCCAGTAGTTTTAAGCCAGTCTTCTTTTCTCTATGCGTCTTAAGGAAATCTAAGAAGTAACTATAGAAACCAAAATAAGCATAATATTCAAATAATTATTATAATTATTCATAATAATATTATAATATTGACCAAGTTCACTGTAAAGGTGGCGGTTCGCGCCGCGACAGAGACAAGCGACCGAGACAAGAGACCGAGACAGGAGACCGCGACAAGTGTCTCGGTCTCTTTAGCATCTACTGGGGGTCGAGACCGAGACCGCGACCAAAGCTACAATTCATTCAATTTCAGAGTCTGGCGATGGAGTTACTTATGTTGTACTGTGCCATTAATTTACACTGTCTAATAAGAACTTCCATTGGAGGAAGAAGAAGGTTTTATTTATGGTTTCAGCTATGTTTTTCCAAATATTTTTCTTTAAATTTTCGTCTCTTTAGGACTCCAGTTGAGTATTGTATATCGGAGGGTGCTGTCTGATCAGTTCAATCAGCTTTTCACAGTCTTCGTCAGGAAAAGTAGTCATTTTTTACAATAAACACACGTTCAATTCGAGCGCGACACGACGAGACCGAGACACTACTAGTCCAGGGCAGCGACTGTCGCGCGGTCTCCGGTCTCGCGTCTCTGTCTCCTGTCTCGGTCTCGTTCGCGAACTGATGCCTATTCATTGCATATGGTCAAGTGACGATAGCGGTCTCCTGTCTCGGTCTCTTGTCTCGGTCGCTTGTCTCTGTCGCGGCGCGAACCGCCAGCTTTAGAGATTGCCAACTGGCATTATACTATTTATATGTATTAACTATAGGTTACGAACATATTTTCTCTATAAATAGCCATTTAAACCCTAATCAGTCGGGTCTTGGTCGTATAATATTACATCGTAAATAAAATTACAACACACCGATATCGATAAATTTATCCCATCCCTTCCCGAGTAGCAAAGAATGTTTTCAAAGAATGTTCTGGAAAACAATAGTCGAGTAGCAGTACCATTTAAAACATAAAAATAACCTTATTGCCGTGTAAATAGAGTAGCTTTTTGATCATAAAAATATATTATTTCCTTTAATTTTATGTTTTGAATTTGAATTAATACAAAATAAATATAAAACTAGGCTTAGCTGTGGGTGGCTGTGGTATGAAACACTGCCATTAAATAAATTCTTAGCTCTGCTATCATTTTTGCACCCAAAATTGCACAATAAGTCATATTATTATAATTTAAGTCAAATTTTAATTTATGTAATGCACAGCCGACGCAGCTCAGTGACAGATATGTTATGCGGGCAAGTAAGCGGAGCTACGCTTACTGTTAGTCGCTGTGCCCCGCCTACTTCGCACTTCCACCTCTTGTCTCTGTGTTCCGTGAATTGTCCGATGACTTTAAATGACCGAAGTACGGAACTTCGGATCAATCGGTAATTTAGAGTCAATACGAAGTCACACAAACCACGAGACTATTTGTGCTAGCCCTTATTACAATCTTTTAGTTATATTATAATAATATAAAAAAAAATAGATGAACAAGGATAACCGACATAGCTCAAAGAATTAGCCGGTTAAAGTGGCAATGGGCTGGCCACATAGTGTGAAGAACTGAAAACCATCAGGGAAGAAAGGTCCTCGAATGGCGCCCACGTCTTGGAAAAAGGAGACTAGGACTCCCCCCAGACCAGGTGGACTGAGGACCTGAAGAAGACAACAGACATCCGCTGGATTCAGAAGGCTCATGACCGGTCAAGTTAGGAGAGGCCTATTTTCAGCAGTGGATCTCCAAAGGCTGATGGATGGATAGATGTATGAAAAAATATATACGATAATTACCAGTCAACAAACCAGCACCATCAGGACTCCATTGGGCAGCAAGGCAGGCTCCTTCATGGGCGCTGACACTTTTCTCTATACGTCCATTATGATTTACAATATGAAATCTGCTTACAAAATCAGAGTATTAGTTTTGAATGAATCGATTGATGAAAAAAAAAACTTTGTGTTAGAAGTTCAATCAATTTTGAATCCTAGGATCTAGCCAACTTCTTCATGCACACTGCTGGATGGACGAGATTATAACACCAGGTTACTTCCGGTTTATTACTATAATAATTATAAGAATACTAGCAGTTGCCCGCAGCTTCGCACGCGGAAATTATGCCTATTAAGAAATTATATTTGTACCCTCACAGAAGATAATTTAATAACAGGATAATTTATATTGCATTTAGGACTTTATAAAGTAAAACCTACGATACAATCACAAATCATTCCTCCGGCAGCGGGTTTGAAAAATAAACAATATTCACATTAATTTGTTTTTTCTTTTTCATGACAAATTTGAAAAATTCGAAAACATGTATATCAATTAAAGGAGAAACCTTTGAAGCAAATTTAAAGCAAATTGTTGATATTTTAAAAACAATCCATACAAATTTTCATCTTGTTTCCAAGGAAACCTTTTAATTTTTCTGGATGAAAAGTTTTCTAAAATATGACCAAAAGTATAAGAAACAACTTAACTAATTTCCGTCGAAATCAGTTCAAGTTCGAAGTGTTATTTATTGGTTAAAAATTTCAATATTAATCCCTCTCCCTCTTTTTCTCTCTCTCCCTCTTCCACTCATAGTCGCTCTCCAGCTTCCTGTCCCTCTCCCTCTGCCACTCCCTCTCCCGCTGCCTGTCCCGTTCCCGGTCCCTCTCCCGCTCCCTTTCTCTCTCCCTCTCCCACACCTGGCCTCTCGCCTGCTTCCTGTCCCACTCCCTCTCCTGCTTCCTGCCCCTCTCCCTCTCCAGCTACCCCTACCCCTACCCTCTTCCTATCCCTCTACTGTTCCCTGTCCCATTCCCGGTCCCTCTCCCGCTCCCTGTCCCTCTCACTCTCCCGTTTCCTGTCCCTCTCCCTCTCCCAGTCCCTCTCCCGCTTCCTGTTCCTCTCCCGCTCCCTGTCTCTCTCGCACTCCCGGTCTCTCTCCCGCTTCCTATCCCTCTCCCGGTCCTGGTCTCTCTTCTGCTTCCTTTCCATCTCCCCTCCCACTCCTAACCGTAGAGTGCCCTATACTAAATTTTTGTTTCTCACTATAAGCTTACATATTAATTTTCATAATGACGAAGTTCCTGTAAAACTTGGAACCTTTTTATTTGCCTCTTAAGGTAAAAACCTGTTAAGGTAAATTTTTGATTGATTTTCACATTTCTGAGTTAGATATTGACGAAGCGTCGTACAAACTTACATCCCTGGGTTAAAAACACTCAGGGGATGAATTTCCAAGAAAACCTGTAACAATTATTTTTTGTTAATAAATATAAGCTTAAATTTTTACATTACTTCGGAGTTCAAAAATGACGAAGTTTCTTAAATACATTTACATCCCCTTTGTTTTGCCCCATAGGGAATGAATTTCGAGAAAACCGTGATACAGTTATTTTTTGTGTTTAACTATGTATAAGCTTATATACAAAATTTCAGCCTTCTTACTTCAAACCTGACGAAGTTGCCATACTAACTTACACACTTTTATTTAACCCTTTATGGGTTGATTTTCCAAAAAAAACACATAACTTTACAATTTTGTTTCTAATCTTGAGCTAATATATAAATTTTCATGTTGTTAACTTTAAAAATGACGAAGTTGCGTACTGAGTTTCATCCTCTAAATTAACCCTTTATGGGATGATTTTCCAAAAAAATTTGTTAAAGTTAACTTTTGTTTATTACTATAAACTTACATAAAAAATTTCATATTTATACCTCAAAAACTGGTGAGGTTGATTTGTATGTTATTGACTACCAACCCTTATTTTTAGGGGATGAATTTCGAGAAAACCGTGATACAGTTATTTTTTGTGTCTAACTATAGGCTTAAACAAAAATTTTCACCCTTCTTACTTCAAAACTGACGAAGTTCCCATACTAACTTAAGCCGCCTTAATTAACCCCTTAGGGGATGACTTTCCAAAAAAACGTAATACTTCAAAATTTAGTTTCTAATTTTGAGTTAATATGTAAATTTTCATGTTTTTAACTTCAAAAATGACGAAGTTGCGTACTGACTGTTGGCCTCTAATTTAACCCTTTAAGGGATGATTTTCCAAAAAATGTGTTAAACTTAATTTTTGTTTCTTACTATAAACTTACATAAAAAAAATCATATTTATACCTCGAAAACTGGTGAGGTTGATTTGTATGTAATTGACTACCAACCCCTATTTTTAGGGGATGCATTTCGAGAAAACTGTGATACAATTATTTTTTGTGTCTAACTATAGGCTTAAATACAAACTTTCACCCGTCTTACTTCAAAACTGACGAAGTTCCCATACTAACTTGGGCCGCCTTAATTAACCCTTTAGGGGATGATTTTCCAAAAAAACGTAATACTTCAAGATTTAGTTTCTAATTTTGAGCTAATATGTAAATTTTCATGTTTTTAACTTCAAAAATGACGAAGTTGAGTACTGACTGTTGTCCTCTAAATTAACCCTTTAAGGGATGATTTTCCAAAAAAATGTGCTAAACTTAATTTTTGTTTATTACTATAAAGTTACATAAAAAAATTCATACTTATATCTCTAAAACTGACGAAGTTGGTTTGTATGAAAATGACTTCGGACCCCTATTTTTGCTACTTAGGGGATGAATTTCCAAAAATCCGTTCTTAGCTGACGTCTCCTTAGCATAATCTATCTCCCTGCCAAATTTCATCATAATCGGTTTGGTAGTTTCTGAGATTTTTTGTTTAATCAGCGGTGTGTCTCTTTTCAATTTTATATATATAGATTCACTGTTTATTTTTATGGATTTCTTACCCACCTGTCTACTGCAGTGCTTCTAAATCGATCATGAAAATACTTTTACGCGTTGCCAATGCACAATTTTAGTGTAATGTATGAAATATAATTAAATTTTAAAACCTTGTAAATGAATAAACACAATACATACTTTCCATCCGTACATGCGATCAGGATGACGTCATGTTGATGTTTATTACCACCCAAGTTGATTTTTGGAAACAAATGCATCCCAGTTGGATAAAAATCTTCAGCAAATGTCGCCACTATCATACATTCATTGTTTACAAGATTCCATTTCAACAATTTATGGTCCTCCCTGTAAAAACATTTGCTATTAAGAGGTGCAATTTAATGCTTATGAGTTTGATAAGACCTCAGAGACATTATTATTCTGAAAATAAAACTTGCCCACAAGAAAATACGTCTTCTGTATTATTCCAATTCACACATGTTACAGTTCCTACATGTTTTGGCTCCTTAAACGAAGATATTTTCAATTTCATTATGCCTAAAATTCAAAAACTATGTTTGTTGTTGTAACTTGTAAAATACGGTTGCTATGGAAACAATAATGACATCGTAGTAGCGTATTGTAGTCTATTTGAAATTTCCCGCGGCAGTAAAATCTATGAACCGTAGAGAATACATTAAAATCTATTTAAATCACAGAGTACTTAATCACTACGTATTGAAATTAGTGGCAAAAAATAATTTCTATATACCTACCTGTGTATCCTTTCCGTGCATTGAGTGGTTGAGATGTTGAGGTCTCATACCGTATGTTAGATTTACCATATATATATCGTTTAAACCATTCATAGATTTAGAACCTACAATCCCCTATACATTTGACAGATCGCCGGACGTGAAAGACAGAGACAAAAATATTATTTTTTCTCCGTCACCGTGGCCGATTTTCATTGTTTGCCACAAGTTCAAAAAATGTATGAGTTGTGACAAGTAATGAAGAGTAAGTTGACTATATTTTGGAGATTTAAAGTTTCAGTTTGTTTTTTAAGCAGAAAATCGTAGTAAGCTTATTATAGTAGGTATATAAGTTTAAGTACGATGGTGGGTAATGAAATCCTGGGCTGCTTGCTGAATTTTGTTACATAAACATTTCTTTTAAAATAACCACGTACAGCCACGCCGCGCCGTGGCTGAATCTATATTTGATTTTGGAACCAGTACATCCGACTTACTATTCAATTTATGGCAACACTTATTTGTCATTTTATTTAATCTGTTTACTATAATGTTATGTCACTTCTGTCACAGAATAAACATTATACAGAATAAAAGCTTCCTAACAGACACAAAAATTCATACCTACTTTTATAGGGTTGTCACTCGGTTATTGAAAATAAAAATAAAACGGGCAAGTGCGTCCTATACGATTTTTGACACGATTCGCAACCCCCCGTAGATCTCCACAACTCCTCTTACATAAACCTTGCCGGATTCACCCCTAACCCCCCAAAATTTTCAATTTTTTTTTTAGAAAAACCGAAAATATATCTCGGTAACGGTGCGTCCTACACGATTTTGCACACGATTCGCAACCCCCTTGTAGAGCCCCTCAACTCCTATTACAAAACCTTGCTAGATCCACCCCTTACCCCCACCCAATTTTTTTTTTTTTGGAAACATCGAAAATACCGTTTATCTCGGAAACGGTGCGTTCTACACGATTTTCGAAACGATACACAACCCCCCGTAGACCCCAAAAATTCCTATTACGTAAACCTTGCTGCATCCACCCACCCCTAACCGCCACCCAAATTTTCAAAATTTTTTTTGGAATAACAAGAACCACGAACATCAGAAACACTGTATAATGCTTCCTATCTCATTTTCTACCACGTTAAATCATATGAATTTATGTGTCTGTCTCTTTTTACTGTCGCTTTTTCGTTTCATCGACTTTCAAATCACAACGATGCTAAAGAAGTTTTCACTTCAAAAACAATATTATAAAAACGATATTAACACAACAATAACAATATAAAAAAAAATATATTCTAACAACATTAAAAAAAAAACAATATTCTAACAATATTAAAAAAAACAGTGTAATAAAAATAATGACAGTATTTTTTTTAAAACGAGCGTTTTTTAAAACGCGCGTGACGTTTTTCTTCACCGTTGTTTTTGTCACCATCCGTGTTACAAATCTTAAAATTTCACTCTGATCATTTTTTCCATTTATTTCATGACGCGCCTAAAGAAATATAATTTTAAAAAATAATAAGTATCTAGGAATAATATATTTTTTATAATTTTTTGGGCCGATATTAGGCATGTTCAGGGTGAACATTTAGTATTTTGGTTTTATACTATTTCACGAACGTGATTATAACACGTTGGAAATATCTCTGGACCTGGCTCAATGACGTCATGCAAACTGGAGAGATAGCAAAAAAAAAAACGAGATGTAAAGATAAAAATTATTTTATTTGTGTGTATCTACTTTTTTACTCTTTTATTATTGCTATAAGTTTGGGGAATCCCAAGTAAGAAGTCATTACATTTTATGAACTACGATTTACCGTTTTTGCTTTTTGCAATTCGAGTTATAGAGTTTTAAAATTATATTAATACCTCGCAGGAAATAACACTTTGTTATAGTTATTAAATCTAAATAATTCCAGCTACTGCGTAATTAGGGGTTCAGCGGAAGGGAATGGCATTTATTTTCTATTTACTAAGACTTAACGACTTACGATTTAACGAGATTCGAGTTATAGAAATTCCACTGTAATTAGCAGATGTATGTATTTAGGTTGGAGAAACAATAAACAATAATGCGATTACGAAGGCAAGAATAATACACGTGCGTCAGCGCTTGCGTTGGCAACGGTACTGGATAGGCGAAAATAGGGCGAGATCCAGGGAATTGGAAGGGGCATCGAATTCCAGCGAGGTCCAGAGATATTTCCGACGTGTTATAACCTACATACATCGACGTTCTAGCCAGTAGACTCCTAATACAATAGGTATTAACGTCGATTCCTACAAACCTGATAAAATAAAAATACAAAATTAACAGGAGACGAACAATAATACTTACGCTAATTTATGCGGTAAACGATAAGAATAATAAATAATAACCTTATCGCCACTTTAATTATTTTGGATATTAGGTTCCTACTTCGTAACTAAATACTTCTTTAATAAGCATAAAAATGTGTACAATAATTACCTCTTAAAATCCTTTGGATATCCAAAAAAGAAACCTCTTTAATTTTCCTCCCATTATTTATGTAAATATGTACACAGTGCAAAAGTTCGGCATCTTTAAAAACAATACGTCGTCGGCACGCCGCGCCGCTGACACACCTGACCTTGTCCGCCTACTTTGTTTGTTTGTCTTACCGCGGGGGCCGGCGCACGCCCCGCGCCCCTTGTCGGTGCAGGTCACGCACACATAGCTGTGCATGTAGTAGTGTTCTCGCGTAAGGCGTTTGTTCGAAGCTTACATTCTGTTTGTCTTTGTTCTGTGCTTCTGTTGTGTCACATATCATCTGTCATTCAATGTCATGCATGTCATTGTCGTGTCAATTCAATCATGTCATTGTCTACACCGCACTATCGGCACACATTTCAATTTGTCATATAATTTTAACTTTTATTTACCACATGGTTTTGATGCTGCAGTATTTTGCTTAGCAGTGCAAGTTTTGAATTAGAAATAAACTGTGTAAATTAGCTCTCTAGAATCAATCAAACATAATGTCTGACGTTCCAGACTTAAGTTCCGATGAAGATCATTTTGAGGAAGATGAGTGGCAAGAGATGGAGACCAGTAACACATCGGTAGCATGTTTATTTTGTAGTAACATACTTCAGAATATCGAAGGAGCTATAGCGCACTGTGAAACAGTCCATAGTTTCAACCTGAGCACTTTAAAACTAAAATTCAGTATGGATTGCTATTCTTACATCAAATTGATAAATTACATAAAAATGCACAAACCGTGCCCTAATGATATCATGTCTGCTACCAAAAAACTATGGGACGACGAGAAATATCTGAAACCAGTTGATAATGATGAATGGTTGATGTACGACTTTGATTCCTTAGAAGATAAACCCAGTTCTCCTGGAAGCTATCATGCAAATGTTGAGAATGGCTTGGTAACGCTATCTCAAGCACATTTCACTGAACTGCAAAGGACAATTCAATCTTTAACAGCTCAGTTGAAGGAATCTCAAATTCATCTCCAAATGGCCAAGGAAGATATGAATAAAATGCAGGTATCAATGAAATCACTAGTAGATGGCGGGCCCATTAATAATATTGGCGGGACAAAGGCAACAATCGTCAACTGTGTGTCTGATGTGCCCTTGGAAAGTGATGAGGGGTATTTCAGTACATATGCACATTTTGGCATTCATTACGATATGCTCTCAGATAAAGTCCGCACAGAAAGTTACAGAGAAGCAATATTGAGTAACAAAGACTCGTTTAAAGATAAAGTTGTCCTAGATCTAGGATGCGGGACTGGCATCCTATCTATGTTCTCGGCATCAGCTGGTGCACAGAAAGTATATGCATTGGACCAATCTGAAGTAATTTACCATGCAATGGATATTATTAGAGAGAATAACTTAGAAAATGTTATAAAAACAATTAAAGGAAGGTTGGAGGATACCAAATTAGAGGAAAAAGTTGATGTGGTTGTTTCAGAGTGGATGGGGTATTTTTTACTGTTTGAGGGTATGTTGGACAGTGTTATTTATGCAAGAGAACATTGCTTAAAACCTGGAGGATTACTTCTGCCAAATAAGTGTAACATTAGCTTAGTTGCTAATGGGGATACTGGCACGCATAAGAGGTTAATAGAATTCTGGTCCGACGTGTATGGTTATAAGATGAACTGTATGAAATCCGAAGTGGTTAGGGAAGCGAGTATAGATGTAGTCGGAGCAGAGCATGTTATTTCAGACCCAAGTGTGGTGCAGGACATAGATATTTACAATTGTACGACAGATGTAATGGATTTCACTTCAGACTTTAAACTTAATGTTATTAAAGATGGTTTTGTCACGTCACTAGTTGGATATTTTGATACTTTCTTTGACTTACCTCATAGAGTGTCTTTTACTACTGGCCCACACAAAATCCCAACACATTGGAAGCAAACAGTTTTCTTTTTCAAAGATTGTGTAGAGGTAAAGAAAGGTGATGTTATCACCGGTGTAATTATTTGCAATCGATTAAAGACAGATGTCAGAGGGCTCTCTGTGCAAATAAATATATTTGGAAAAACATTTAAGTATCTACTGAGCTAAACTTTGTAATGTAATGAGTGTAATAAAGATCACTTATCCTATTGTAAGCTTAATTTTTTTGATGATTTTATTAACTTTTATAGAGTCAACAATTCATTTGGATTTTAAGATTATATCATGCTAAGCATGGCTTTATTGTTAATACTGTTTGTTAATTTTTTATGTTATAGGCTGTAACATAGTGTTTGTTCTATGAATTTCAAACAGAATAAAATATTGATCGCATGATTTGTTGTTACTATTATAAATTTGTATTCTATACAAATAATGATTTTATAAATTTTTATATGAGATTGCATTTAATCACAGCAAGTATAGTAAGCGGCACGGATGTTGAGCGCTGAGACCTACTTGTGCAGAAGTGATTTTGTCCCCAACTTTATTACGATGATTATTTATTATTATAACTTTTTATTATTATAAAATTGTTACAACTTTATTACGATTCTTCCAGGCCAGTTTGCCCGTCAATGAACTAATAAGATTTTTTGTTAGTAAAAAACTTCTTTAAATTATGTATATGCTATATATTAGCCTAGCGACCCAGTCTGCGAAGCGAGGGGTCCTGATACATATAAATATATAACAGATAAATATTTGTACTCGGGTGCAGGGTGTTATTGTGATGTGTTATATGTGTCACCCATGCCACCCGCGACACAGGTAAAATAACCTACTGCAAGGGTTTGAGTGTGTAAGCGTTTGTTTATTTATATGCTATTTATGCCCCCATACATAATTGTAAATATTACTACATATTGTGATTTGAATGTTTAGAACTATAGTGACAGTAAACCATTTTAAATTATTTGTGTTCACTATCATCACATTCAAAAATCGTAGGTATCTGTAATGGTGATGTCTGCCCAATAAACTGAAAACAATTACTATTTAAGTATTTACAATAAATAATTGTCCTATGACTTGAATAATGTTCAAAATTACATCAAAATAACCTTTCAAATAATCTAAATTACCTCTTGGGATTGTTACAAAACCATAAGTTTTTTTTTTAATTTTGTACAACAATTTTATACGACAAAAACTATATTAATGTAGTTTCTCTACTGGACCTCGGTAAAAAGATACTGGGCCAGGTGTACTGAGAACCTGAAGCAAACTGCGGGTATCCGTCGTATTCAGAAGGCTCAGGATCGGACAGAATGACGCAAGTTAGGAGAGGCTATATCCAGCAGTGGACCTGCAGGCTTATGGATGAAAGTCGGAAGGATGATGGTTTTTATATACCCTAAATCTGTTATTATAAGAATTTATTACATAAGTCTATGGCTTTATTAATGAAAGTGTAATACCGCTTTTCATGTTACTATATGGAAAATATGTTAAGTTGACGGCTGATAGGGAAGTGTGGAAGAGGAAAACATATTGCGCAGACCCCAAATAAAATTGGGAAATGGGCAGGATGATGATGATATGGAAAATATGTGTATTTTATAATGAAAACTTTTAAGTTGCTTTTTGAAGGTAGCATTTTGATACAATGATTTAAAAAATAAAGACAGCTTTCTACGAAACTTTTATTTAATTTTACATGTAATTTACATTTACACATAAGTACTAAAGGTGTTTTGTACCTATTTATATACACATAGAAAAAGGAATAAGATAAAAAAAATATCTTGAGATTTTACATACAAATTACAATACAAGAAAGAGAAAGAGGCAACTTTTGCATTAAAATATTATGTTTAATGTGACTATAGATTATATTTATATTAACGCATTTTATTAAATTAGAGTAATTGTAATGTACTTGTAAATTATTTTATAATCATCAGGGCGAATTCGACGAAATTTCTGAAACTGATGAACTATGACGATAACGTAGATCCTAATCAAATAATAATATTTTTTTATAAAGCGCAATAAAAAAATGATGCGTGTTTAATCTTACAGGAGTCACAGTATTATAGTTTACTTTTTTATTTTTAATGCAATGAATAGGAATTAGCATTAATCAACTATTGAAATTATCATAAAGGTACATTTACACCAAAACAATTATTAATATTATTAGGTATAAGCACAGATCAATTGATCTGTAGGTATAAGTCTCAGATTAATCTGAGTTATAAGTAGCAGTTTTGCAGAACTCTTATTTTATAATTTTCAGTCATTAAAGTATTATGAATAATGAATTACCTATGTACTATTAGATCTTCTGTGATAGAATAGACATCTACTGACATTTCGAATAAAATGTGAGTCCCGCCGGGAGGTTCTATTTTCAAAACCGTTCTCCTTTCAAAATCGAACAAATACATTGAAAATTGAAGCCCATCGCATTGGCGTCAATTCATTGGGACTGACGACTCACATCGTGTTCGCGGTGTCGGTTCTATACGCTAGTAATAATACTTCAGTTTTTTCAGTAAATTAAATTCGGGCGGTAAAATTTTACTGATAAGTTATCTGTAGTATGTTGTTTTGGTCTAAATGTACCTGTTCAAGAAGAGAAAAGGCTATCATAGATACAGCCAACACACATTTTAAAAGGAAAGTTGACACATTTTCATTAAGAACACATCTAAGTACACAAAGAACAATTTGTTCCTACTATCTTTAAAATAAATGCCTACAGTGATGTAAAAACATACAATAAGATTGCAAGCTATTTATTTAGAAATAACAACATTGAATATTTCTTAAAATTATTATGATGTTTACACTGAGGCGGGAATATTCAACATAATTTGATGGATCAATTTATAATAGGTAGGTTGAGAGCTATATTGATTTATAAATACATAATTTCACATTGTTAGCTACGAATGGAAAATTGAAGCAAATTGAGAAAATTCAGGTAGGCAGTACGCAACAAACAGCGCCATCTATCTGTTCGTGTGAGTAGTTTTATTTGGTTCTCTTTTGAGGATATTTACAATAAAGCAATACCTAATAAATATAATGGTAATAACTACTTTTGCCTACATAAGTATTAAGAATCCTTTATCCTCGATAAGGTATCAATTATGGTAAGTACATCGTAAAAATACAAGGTGGTTATTATATGGGTACATAATAGGCGACATCAGCGGTGCAGTATCATTTATCGTTATCTGTATAGTATGTATGTATGTATGTGGGCATTCAGTCGCCAAGTAAAATGAATCTCATGGTAGTCTCACGGTAGTCTTGAGTACCTACCTAGTAGGTACCTACATAGGTACCTATAATCAAATTTCTCAATTCATCTTTGTAGCGCCTATCGCCTATAAAATAATCATAGCCCATTCCATTTTGTAAAATGCATATTTTCGCCTCAGTGTTGATAGTAACACGAACATAGTCATGATTATAAGTTATGTTACCAGCTACACTACATTTTTATAAAGCTATATCCCCAATTAGAATGGCATATTAAATCTAATATAGGTAGGTACTTACTACATTTCATTAAAACTATATCGGTATTTTATACTTATTAGGTACGCTAAATGCATAATATACAGAATTTATTAAATTTCTTATTTATAAATAGACGATAAATATATAAAAAGATCTATTGTAAAATTTCTCTACGATAAGCGTCACCAGTTGGTATTAAGTCTACCCTTACTATCCCTGAAATTAGAGAGGGACCTTAGTATTATCCGAGTGATTATGGATTTGTTTTGATATCAACGAGAATGGTCCCACACACCTATATGGATCTAGGCCTGCGAAATACAAAAAATATTATTTTGGAACATTAGCAATAATAGACTGTAAAGATATTTGATTTCAAAGTCTATATATTTTTGAACTGAAAGGTAGAATTATTTTATTATGCCAATTACTTTCATAATCTAATTTTTTTGAAGGACGGTATTTTTTTCAACTTAAATCCTTAAGGAAATATCAGGATTCAAGAAATCGTTTTATGTAATTTGAAATAAAAAAGGAAAGTAGATTCGACTCGGTTAAATCCATCTTTTAATAGTTATATTGTTTACTTGAATTATGTACCTAGGTGCATATGTGGTACATAATATATGATAAGTACTGCAATATCTGGTGCAGTCCAAGTTATGAAACTAAACATAGTACATACATATATTAGCTACACATTAAAACGGCATAATTATTATTTTATAATATAATATACTGAAAATCTACAATTATAACTAGCTATGTGAGTCTAAAAATTGAGATGATTTTTAATCATTTACAAATGATTTTTCACTAATAACACTTGGTCAGGAAATATCAGATCGGAGACATTAAAATTAATAAGCGTATTTGTCATATGGGTAATTATCACTAAGTATTATGTAATTTAGCTAATTATATTGTACCTATAGGTAATACACCATAATAATTATATCTATAAATATCTATAATTTAGGGGATGTGATAGTCCATCGAAATTCGAAAAGAAGTGCATGCATATGTGTTTTGATATAAATATTAAATTATTTATTAATGTTTGGCTCCATAACCAGCGATTTATTTGTTTACATTTGGCTCTTAAGATATCGATCCGTTCCTACGTATATGACTACTTTAGTACTTACAACTAAAAATAATAAATTAAATACTAAGCTAAATATTTAGTGCTTCATACAAAACGCATAATTTAGTCAGTTGTACTCTATCTGAAGTGATGTAAGTGTATATGTTGGTACGTTATCCAAGTACCAGTGATTGTATATTATGTTGATTGGTAGGTACATAATTTTACCTACCGATTATGTACCTATCTGTATCCGAGGTGAAATCTATTTCTCGGATTAGATAAGACATGACTATCCTTCACATCGTGTTGATCAACGCCATCATCGTGCTACATTGATACATACAAAGGAAGCTATTTTGATTTAAAAATAAATGATATAATTAATTAATCTACCTTTAATTCCTTGTAATTAAAGACCAGCTTTTTCCAAATAACTCCCCGGCTACTACGCGCTTCGTGCAATTGGTTCTCACGTAATGCCAAAATATTAAATTATATAACGACATAAATAAATAACTATTTACACCAACGTAGGATACTATGACCAGCATGATCCTACAATAATAAGCGTTACACAAGCTTTATGTACCTTGGTACATAAATTATGTACCAAGTCGTTAGACATTCCTTTCAAAAGGTTCTTATACAATTTAGGTACCTGCGCACAATGGGTAATTTTTACATGGGTATCTATGCCGCTATGGAATAAAATAGAAGTAATAGCTATCTGCATTTAGATCCTGCGATGTATTATAATCCCTACTTTGATGAAACTAACAATTTTTATTAGTATAATAACTTACAAATTCTGCGATTTAAATCGCAAGTTATAAACAACTCACTAGAATGTCTTCCACAAATGAATAATTTCAAGCTTTCTTGTTGTGCTTCTTGATTTGTGCATAACTAATTAACTAACTTGGTAGTAGCTAGTTACCTAATCGCCTAGAGTTTGGTTTAGTCATAACATTCAAGGATGGAAAGGGATGTGGCGTTGGGGGAGGGGGATACTAAATTGTATTTGAAGATTAGAGGTTGTTTTACTAGATCTTGTTCTGATAAATATAGGTTGATTCAGTACTAGGAGCGATTTAAGAAACCGTTAAGTGACTGAGTGCGGCCGTAGGAAGTTAAGAGATGACAATAATTTAGTACTTACCTTTTCAAACAATGAAAAATAAAATAAAAAATATATTGCCTTCTTTTGCTATCTTTTCATTCTAGAGTCTTCTGGAAGATATTTTATTGAATGATGAGCAGAACAGGACAAATTTTTTTCCCTATATTGTCCCTGATAAAATATTATGTACCTACGTTTAATGAGCAAAAGATTTAGGTGTGCACGGCATGAGTCTAAAACCTTCTGTAATATTTAATAATACAGAATGTTTATGTTATTATCAATGTTAAATGCTACCTGTGTAGGTAAGGTATGGTTTAACTTTGCTAAAAACGTAAATAATACGTAACATTAACAATTACAGAAGGTTTTAGAATCATGCTGTGCATGATTATCTCTTGCCTTGTGTAGGTACCCACATACCTATACATATTATACCTATATTAAATCCAATGGGGAAAGCCCGGTCAAGAAGCATAGCGAGGGTAAGAAAAAATTCATTTTGCAAAAATCTTTTTTAAAGGATCATGTAGGTAGGTAGGTAGACGCTAATAAATGTTATATTTTTTAATAATTAAAGCATAATTAAACACAGAATTTGGCTGCGTGTAGTTCCTCATTTAATAATTTTATGTATCCCAAATCTCATGAAAGTTTTTTTCAACGCGATTAAAATTTTAAACAACATCGCAAAATCATACTTTATGTAATCGTTCGCATATTGATAACAATACTTATTTGAATCCTCAGTCACATCGCCTCTTTAGCTCAGTGGTAGAGCACTGGTCTCGTAAACCAGGGGTCGTGAGTTCAATCCTCACAGGAGGCATTACTCGTCTTCATTTACTAGGACTTTTTTTATAATATTTTTGTATGCTTTTCATTTCATAGTGAGAAATGAAGTCTATTATTATTTATTCCATTAGAATGATTAATAGGGATGTTGACTTAATTTTTACGATTCAATTTTATTTTATAGATAGAATCTCAATATTCACGAAAAAAATATTATAAATATCAAATTCATTTAAAGAACGGGATTACACCTACTTATTTATTGCACACATATCGTCCGATGAACTTTTTTGAGACTGAACGCTGAACCGATTTAGCTGTGAATAGTTATTGTAGAAAAATGGACTCCTGCTTTTTTAGTCCGAGCGCTGAACCGATACTATAATAATATTGTATAAATACATATAAGTATATAAAATTCCGTACGCGTCCCGCTTTCACACGAAAAAATGGCCAGTTTAATACCTAATATTAGTAGGATAGGATAGGTTTGTGGCGGCAAGCCATCGTACATTCGACTGACTTGAATGAAAAGAGGTTTTCGTGGCAACACTAGCAGTGTTGACACATCACTAAAAATGTCAATCGAGACAGTGGCTTGCTCCCGCACTTGATTGGTGTTTTACGTACCTATAAGCTGTATTGTGCGTTCAACATAAAAAGGAACATAATTACACTGTTCAACATAGTGTGTGGTATATTTCCAACGCACCCCCGTAGGTGGTGCTGCACCCCCATACCTATAATTGGTGACCCAACGACGCTTCGGCGCATGTAATGCGCCTCACCCTTGCACCCGCCTGGACCTTGTCTCGCGCATCTCGCGGACCTAAGACTTCCTAAGTGGTGCACTGGAAGTAAGTTAACTACGGCCGCACTCTTCTTTTGGTACGCGACATCAGCTCCCGCTGTTTGGCCCCCGCTGCATGAGGCCATTGTATGGAGGCCTACCTAGTCCGCCTTCACTCGTAGACCTCCTCTGCACAGGGATCTGCAGGGCCCCCCAGCCTGCCTAAAACCTTTTCACTGTGCTCCGTTTAACATTCTCCGGGTTGAGGTAACTTTAGGCACAAACTACCTACTAACCAGATGATAATAAGTGTGTGTTGTGCCTTTTTAATCAAGTGTTAACATTTGCGTGCCTATTGCTAGGGAGTGTGTATGTGTCGAACAATTATAGCATTCCCTTAGTATGATTTAATAAGATTTTAAAAGTTCCAGTCAGCGGCAATTTAACTTGAGGTACATTTAGTACTAACCTGCTTCTTTTATAATCAAAGACACATTAGTTTATTAGTGTTTGCAGCCCTTATTGTATTTTAACTTATGTGTTTTTTATTAATAGTATGTAATTTTGTGTTATTGTACATAAAAATATCTTAATAATTTACCTACATATAAGAACACTTGCAATTCTTGTTGCTTTTGATTGTTCTTAAAGTTTTACTTAAAGTACAGGCTAAGACCTTATTATTGTTCCATTACATAAATAACTAAGTTTCATTTTTTAACTATTGGATTTCAATTTAGGTTATAGATACATATTTTATAATTATTTTAATTACATTTAACTGTGTTAACTTTAAGGTCTTATAAATAGTAAGCACATTGTTTATTTTACTATAGCTTGATTATTTAGATGATTACATAACAGTTTTTTTAAATATTTTTGTGTTATATATAGTGTTATGTACTTAGTTTGTATGTGTGTATAAACATACAAAGATTAACCTTAGTTATAAGTTATAAGTTACCTTAGTAATAAGTATAAAACTTAATACTTGTGTTTTATACTTGGTCTTTTGTGTGTTATATACTTTGCCTTTTGTTCGTATTCCTATTGTATATTTTAAGTTTATCTTACCATGTCAACCGAGGAACTGCAAAAGCAAGTTAGGGAACTTTCACAACAGCTCGCTCAGCTCCGCTCGCAAGAGCATAACATTAGTGCCGTTTCTGTAAAGTTGTCGGATTTCTGGCAGGACAAACCGGCAATTTGGTTTGCTCAAGCGGAAGCACAATTCGAAATTGCAGGCATCACTCAGGATTCCACCAAATACGGACATGTGTTGTCAAAACTAGATGCCCGTTTGGCCGATGAGGTTGAAGACGTCATCACCAACCCACCGGCCAAGGATAAATATGGAACATTGAAACGGGAATTAATAAAGCGTTTAACTGTTTCCCGGGAACAACGCATCCGGCAGCTGCTCAGTGAAGAACAGTGTGGCGAGAGGAAGCCATCTTCTTTTCTGCGCCATCTCATATCTCTAGCTGGCAAGACCGACGGTAATGAGGACAGCATCATTCGCGAGTTATGGATGCGGCGCTTGCCTCATGAGGTCCAACGCATCCTCATGGCACAAGCCGACTTATCGCTTCATAAGCTCGCGGAAATAGCTGATGCCATTGTGGACGCGCCTCGGTCATCTGCCAACGTTCACGCTGCCGCCAGCAGCGTTCCTGCTTCAGATATTGACAAGCTCACACGCGCTGTAGCTGACCTAGCAAAACGTGTTGATGCTCTCAGTAGTGAACATAGGCGGTCACGTTCCCCGGGCTCCAGATCTGGTTCGCGCTTATCATCTCGGTCATCTTCTCGCTCAGACCGATTCTGCTGGTACCACCGACGTTTCGCTGACAGAGCTGCCAAATGCATCTCACCTTGCTCCTGGCAACAGGGAAAATCCGGCAGCAATCAGTAGAGGCGGCCTCTGATTGCGACCTGCGCAGCCGTCGCATATTTGTAGCCGACTCCGTAACCAAGATCAAATTCTTGGTTGATACAGGGTCGGACCTATGCTGTTATCCGCGCAATTTGCTGAAGGGCCACGCTTCCCCGTCCAGTTTCGACGTTCGCGCCGCCAACGGAACACCAATCAAGACCTACGGACTTGTCCTACTCACCTTGAATTTGGGTCTGCGGCGCGATTTCCGCTGGAACTTCATCGTCGCGGACGTCAGCACGCCTATCATTGGCGCTGATTTTTTGGCCCATTACCAGCTGTTGCCGGACTGCCGTAACCAGCGGCTCATTGACGGGACAACGACGCTTTCTACGCCGGCTACTATTGCAGTGATCGAGCAAGCCAGCGTTAAAATGATCATCAGCGACGAATCGTCCTTTTCAAAAATATTGAAGGACTTCCCCGACATTGTGCGACCACCGGGCCTTCCTAGAAGTACTAAGCACTCCACGGTGCATCACATTGTGACCACCGATGGACCTCCCGTTTCTTGTCGCCCACGACGCCTTGCCCCCCAGAAGCTTCAAGTTGCGAAGAAAGAGTTTGAGGAAATGGTGCGAGATGGAACAGCGCGGCCTTCGGACAGCCCCTGGTCTTCCCCTCTACACCTGGCAAGGAAGAAGGACAATAACTGGCGTCCATGCGGTGACTATCGCGCCTTGAACGCCCGCACTGTCCCGGACCGCTATCCCGTGCGTCATATCGGGGACTTCAACAACAACATCGCCGGCTGCACCGTTTTCAGCGTATTGGACTTAGTAAAAGCTTACCAACAAATCCCAGTCGCTGAAAAGGACATTTGCAAGACGGCAATCACAACACCTTTTGGCCTTTTTGAGTTCCCGTATATGACGTTCGGGCTACGCAACGCGGGGCAGACCTTTCAACGATTTATCGATGAAGTCACCCGTGGCCTTGATTTTTGTTTCGCCTACGTTGATGACATCCTCGTCTACTCGCGGGACGCTTCCCAACACGAAGACCATCTCCGCAAGCTCTTCCAGCGCCTTTCAGAGTACGGCGTTGTCATAAATTCGGCCAAGTGTGTGCTCGCCGCCGATGAAGTATCCTTCCTTGGGTATCGCATTTGCAAAGATGGGTTATTTCCACCGCGCGAGCGTATTGATGCCCTGCGGAGTTATCCTCTACCGAAAACTGTTGAAGGCCTCCGTAGATTTTTGGGCATTATAAACTTCTACAGGCGCTGCTTACCCGGGGCTGCTGAACTCCAGGCACCCCTCATCGACGCCCTAGCAGCGTCCAAACTTAAGGGCGCCAAACCCTTTCCTTGGACACCAGAACTAGAAGCTGCATTTCAAAAGTGCAAAGACCATCTTAGCAAGGCGACACTTTTAGCCCACCCAATACTCGACGCCCAACTCGCTATCTTTACCGACGCTTCGTCGAGCCATGTTGGTGCCTGCCTCCAGCAATTGGTAAACAGCCATTGGCAGCCTTTGGCGTTCTTTAGCAAAAAGCTAACAGAACGCCAGGCTACCTGGCCTGCCTATTACAGGGAACTGCTGGCAGTATATGAGTCTGTGCAACACTTCCGGCACATTATGGAGGCTCAACACGTTACCATCTTTACAGACCACAAACCCCTCGTCTATGCGTTTTCACAGCGTCGAGAGAAGTTGCCCCCGATCCAAGCTAACCAGCTATCTTTCATTTCCCAATTCACGACGGACATCGTCCATGTTCAGGGAAATGACAATGTGGTGGCAGACGCATTATCTCGAGTCGAAGCAATCCGACTCGAGAACGACTACTTTGCGCTAGCTGATGAGCAGGCTTCAGATCCTGAACTACAAGCAATGCTCAGGAACTCGTCCCTGAAATTGGAGAAGATCATCTTACCTGGCACCAATGTCTATCTCTTTTGTGACATGTCGACGGGGAAGCCTCGACCATACCTCACTCCATCTTTCAGACGAGTGTACTTTGACAAACTGCACAACCTCAGTCACCCAGGCATTCGGGTAACCGCACGATTGGTGGCTGATCGATTTGTTTGGGCCAGTATGAGGAAGGATTGCCGAAATTGGGCACGATCTTGTATCGCCTGCCAACGGAGCAAGGTCTCCCGGCACACTATCACTCCACTAGGCTCCTTTCCCATACCAACGAAACGGTTTCGTCATATCCACATCGACCTAATTGGCCCTCTCCCGTACAGCAAGGGCTTCAACTACTGCCTTACTGCTGTGGACAGATTCACGAGGTGGCCTGAAGCTTGGCCGATGGTGGGCATTACCGCGGAAGAAGTTGCTGACACGTTCTTCAGAGAATGGATAGCCCGCTTTGGAGTTCCTTCTCTTGTGACTACGGATCAGGGCCGCCAGTTTGAGTCAGCACTATTTAGAGCTTTAATGGACTTGTGCTCAGCCCAACGCGTTCGCACTACTAGTTACCATCCGTGTGCAAACGGGCTTGTTGAGCGCATGCACCGTCAGCTCAAAGCTGCTCTAATGTGTCACAAGGAATCCTGGTGCACAGCCTTACCCGTAGTCCTCCTTGGCATGCGTGCCGCTTTAAGAGAAGACATGCAGACATCCTCCGCCGAGCTCGTATATGGGGAACCCTTAAGCTTGCCTGGCGAATTTGTCTCTTCTTCACGGGCTGGGACTCACGACGTTGCTGGATTCGTAACGCAGCTCCGGAGCCACATGGCTCGCTTAAAACCCTCTTCGGGAACTCGTCATGGAGAGAGACCTACATTCGTCTTCAAGAGTTTGGCGACGTGTACTCATGTCTTTCTCCGTGACGATAGCGTCCGACCGTCGCTAAGACCACCGTACTCGGGGCCGCACAAAGTTGTAGCTCGTAACGACAAAACCATGTCAATCGTCGTTGGAGATAGGACCATCCAGGTGAGTTTGGACAGGGTAAAGCCGGCATATATTGCTGAGGATGTGTCAACTCCTCCCGCAGCTGCTCCTACGCCGATGCCCGTTGCCTCCAAGACACCGCCTACCGCTACTCCTGTGGCGACTGCACCTTACACCACGCGCTCGGGACGTAGGGTTCATTTTAAGCTCCCACACGACATGTGAGATGCCTCGCTTGTTTTCGCAGTTGCTTCCCCAGTATTTATACAAACTTTTATACGTCGGTTTCCTCCTCTCCGTAGGGGGGTGGTGTGGCGGCAAGCCATCGTACATTCGACTGACTTGAATGAAAAGAGGTTTTCGTGGCAACACTAGCAGTGTTGACACATCACTAAAAATGTCAATCGAGACAGTGGCTTGCTCCCGCACTTGATTGGTGTTTTACGTACCTATAAGCTGTATTGTGCGTTCAACATAAAAAGGAACATAATTACACTGTTCAACATAGTGTGTGGTATATTTCCAACGCACCCCCGTAGGTGGTGCTGCACCCCCATACCTATAGGTTCATTGAACTATTATTACTGTACGCTATACATACTTCAGTGGATAGGATAGGATTTTCGGTATCGGGATATGATTACAAGGATAATTATGCCTATATGTTTACTTATATATAATTTAAGTACCTCACGTTATTTGTATTAGGTATTGTTACAATTTTTGTACCTATACCGATTTCGAGATACCAGTCTGGTCGTCACGATGGTCAAATTAATAATTGTAGTAGTTAGTACTTGATAGGCATTGTCAACTGATAGAAGATCTTGCAGTAAACAGAGCTTCAAATTCAAAGTCACTGAACACTATATTAAGAATTGGGGTGTTAGTTTCCTATAGCAGTATATTTATTTACCTGTCCTTATGTATACTATTGTATAATATTCTTTATTCAACTCAATTTATTTTGCAGAATAATGTTGTCATTTATTTTCACGTTTTTACTATATACTATAATATGTATATATTTCATTATGTTCTTTATCCTATATGTTATCGTATTTTCCGTATGTATTTTCCATTTCTACTTCTACTTTTATATTCTTGTACCGCCTTCACTGTTCTCTGTTTAAACCAAAGGTCGACTGACAGAGAATGCTTATAGCATTAAGTCCACCTTTTGTACCACTTAGTTATAAGGGTATAATAAAGTGTAAATAAATAAATAAATAAATAAATAAACTTAACATAAAAATCTCGAACGGATTCCGGAGTCTAGATACGGTAAAAAACACAAATGGGTAACGATCGTATAATCTTTCTAGGTCTTGACTCCCTTTAATGTTTAAAGTGGCATCACAAGATAAGCCATCACAATACAAAGCCATTATTAATAGGGTTTCAACTTCTGTTCTATTGCAATTAAGATAAGCTGCAAGCTTCAGGTATTCCTAATTATTATTTTGCTCAAGATTTCACTACGTCTAATCTTGTTTAATCCAAAAATTATAGTATAGTAAATCAGGATTCGAATTTGAAAAATAATTACAACACTAAAAATACTATAACGTATATACTAAACATTTATCTGTATGATAGAAATGGTTTTGTTTATCGTGAATAGAATATCATTAACATTCATTACAGGTAGGTATTATGTATGAGTTGACATTCAAATAATTCATTAACTTAGCCAATTTTGCACTTTTACAGAAGATTCGAATTCGTTTTGATAGAGCCGAATAACTTTACATTTTTCAACAGCAAAAGCAACACCAATTTCATTCGTTGTTCTAAGGGTGAGCCCAGATACACCAACTTGTTATATTAGTTATACATACATGTGTATACTTTTTTTAAAACATTTTTACTCACCATAATTTAAGAAAAAAATAACTGGCTTTTAAAAATTGTCTGCGAAAAAGGATAACAGAAATTATCGCCAAGAATAGTTTAAAATTACAATAATTAATATTTAAGGAAGTCCCTCAATTCCACGTAAGTCCCATCATCAGGACTGAGTTCACTGAGTAGTGATAAAATGGGATCAATCTGAAATATCCTTTCATATCAAAATTTTATATCTACAATCACTGTTTTTTCAGTTTTGCGGCGCTGTTTTAATGTTTTATTTTACTAAAAAAAATACCGAAATCCCAGTTATTGTAAAATTACAATCGCTATTTTCAAGACCCACAGTTGGTTCAGTATCCCGGTATTTTCCGAAACCGGGATTCACAATGTAATATGATTAAAATAAGTAAAAATTATCTTACTCGGGTATCGGTTACACGAAACAACTCTGTTACATAACAATTGTGTTACATAGTCTGGTCTGGACTCACCCTGACAGAAATCACACTTTTTAACCGATTTCCGCGTACCGTCAATCACCATAAACTATCCTTACACTGCGAAGCGGCTACACTTAATTGATCACTTGTCCAACAGTGAGTGCCACATGTTGCAACAACTAGTTCGTATGTTATGTACAAGGGTGGCTAAATATTATTCTTCTGGGGGCGGAGGGGCGCCGTTGCTCCCCTCCTCCGCTGCCGCTCGGGCCTCGGCGTCTGAAAAGTATGAATCCAGTGAATGAATGAACTAGGCCTAGGTACTAATAGTGTTGTTGTAAGAGATCAAAATAAATTAAGGAATTAAAAATACTCATGTTTTTATTTACCCTAAACATTGCTAAGAACCATTTCGGTCTTGTCAGATTTTGAAAAAAAAAAAACAAATGGTACGTTTGTTTTGTTCAAAACCATTGAAGTATAATGTCATAGAACAGACATCTCGAACAAAATGTGTCTCGCCGGGGAGGTTCGATTTTCAAAATTGAGCCCCGGTTCTCCTTTCAAAATCGAACGAATCCGTTGAAGATTAAAGCCACGTGGTGCCAATTGATTGGTACATACATGGTGTTCGCGGTGTCGGTTCTATACTCTAGTAATAATACTTCAATGACCATAACCGTTCCATTCGATGCCTCAGACAGACGCGTAAAACTTATAAAACCCCTCTTTTCGCGTCGGGGGTTAAAAGCAAGGTTTATTAGTCTACATTGGTTCAACAATATTAAGCATGCGAGGACGACTACTTCTTAGTTTTTATTTTGTCTCTTTTCATTTTCAAACATTAGAATTCAAATAAAAAAATAAAGAAAATTGGTTGTCTGTAAAGTCGGTTTACGGACAATGGTTTTACGTGATAACGTCTATTTCGTAGAAGAATAATTTATGATATAAATAATGTAATGTAAGAACGTAATGGAAGCCCTACGCACGGAGCCGCGGTGCTACTCGCCAGTTGTGTCAGCTTGAACATGGCTTGACGCGCCACCGCGACCCGCGTATCTAGCTAGATTATAATATTAAATTTCATACTAACTATACGATTTTAAACATATTTGAGTTGAAAATTTGGTATAAATCGTTTTAAATATCAGGAGCTGCGCGACATCTGTGATTTTCTTGACTAAGGTCAACTCGGCGAAGACCGTCTGGAGGGTAGGACCGTACAGTACGAAATACAACGAATTCTGAATAACTACAGCAAATACAACCCAGCGTACAAACACTTTAAACTGTTTTAGTTTCAATAAATTGACATAGATGGCGCTATTTATAACACAAAGAGAAAAAAATACGTATAAAATTTAGTCGGGCTATCAACTTGCAACACGACCTAGCAACACTTTGGCAAAAAAATATTTTAAGTGGTTTTTCATCATATTTATCAAGGTTTGTGTAGCTAATTTAATTAATTATCAATATCATTATCTAAATATTATATTAGAATAGAATAAAACATATTTTTTACGAAGTTACATCTAGTGAAAAAAACCAATCCTCAAATTGCAATAGTGGAGAAGTCCGTCTAGTTCTTGGAGGGAAAGATCGGCATGTGCCGGTCTTCGTCGTTTCCAGATGAAATAAACCTTTTACGCCTAAGCAAATTTTATAAAATTAATCCTTATACATATGATTCGTATATTTAAGCTTCCTGAGTAGTGAGTATCTCTTAAAACCTCTTAAGGTCTACTCTTAAAATCGATAATCAATATTTCATTTCAATTGCCGTGTTATTTTATTATTTTTCTTTGACTCATACATTTATGCTATTATAATATTCTATTTTATACTTTCGACGAATTTATTAGCACTAGCGCTGAAAAAAAAAACAATTATAATATGAATATAGAAGAAGGTGTATTTTAGTACCTACTTCGATTAAGTAAGTTGGTTTTTGATCTCTTAAATGGTAGACCTAAAGAAGGCGATTCCTTTTAATAAAACTGATATACAAAAAAAAACGATTTTTTAATTTGATTTAATTGTTTTTTACCCCTGAGTTTCGATCTATACCGGACTTACCCGACATACGTATTTTTTTGCGATTTATGACGATTAGAGCGTTTAATATGAAAAACGATAGCACACATTTAAATGGCGTTGAAATACATACGCGTATACAATGTCTATATTCACGTAAACCGACTATTTGTAGGTTTTTTTTCCACAAGACGGTCTTACCTGACGTGGTAGTAAAGTCCGTCTATTTCACCATATTTTCAAAATTAATTTTTATTTCATTAATCGATAACCTTAAAGTAATTTTTAGAGTTTTTTTTAATGGTCAACTAAATATTTGATTACCTAATTCAATAAAATTTGCCTAAAATGTTATAGAAATGGCAAAATTTGCCTAATGAATTACATTTTTAATGAAGTATGCCGATCTTCGACGAGTTGACCTTACAACTAAAGTCCGAGTCGATGTACTGTGTAAAGTTCTTTCAAGTAGTTCATACCTATAAACAGAGATGACGCTATTGTAGATTTTCGTTTTCATATAATAATAATACGTACGAGCTACGAGAAATCATTTCTTTTCAAAAGATTGTAAAATAAAATAAAAATGAAATGAAAAATGCCTTCCAAGCGGACCGATTACGCTTGAGTGGGAGAGAGACGGCCGGTCTAGCGTGCCTCTCTCTCTAATGCTGCGCGCGCTTCCGTGACGTTACTCCGGCCGTTACTCGGTTTTCGTGAATGCCTCTCAGGCTCATCGTCTTTATAAACGTTATCACGTTAACAGATAATGAAAGTGTTGTTTTTGAAATCAATTTTTAAGTTGGCAAACTGTAACTATGGTAGGCAGTACCGGATTTATATTTTTTATGAGTGTAGGCCAATTTATTTCTGCCGCTGCATGTACCTTTCTCAAATAATAATTTTCCATTCATATTAAGAAAGGCACTGAATTAGTCACTAAGAAAGTGCAAGAATTACAATTTTTGCGACACTTTTTAATAGCATAATCATCTATAATATATCATCTTCTGAAATCTGCCGCCTCCAGGACGCTGCCGCCCCTAGGCCGCGGCCCATACGGCCTATTGACAAATCCAGGACTGATGGTAGATACACGTTGCACAGACATAGATCTACCGTAACTATTTTTCTCAGTAAATCTTGTAATTGAAAGGAAAAATCTTTTGTCTTGATGAAAAAAGAAAAATGAAAAAAGTTAGGCTGATCTAACATAAGTTAGTTTTATTCATATTAAGGAATTTTCTTTCGATATTACCCTTTGCAGCTTGCTCCTTCCAAATCTTCTTGTTATCCGTGAGACAGGCAACCCATGGCTTCTTGATTTTGAATTTAGGAGTACTCTCTGCAACTGTGCACGGTAACATAAAATTATTGACTAATATATAAATAAATTTCCAGATACTCATAAAGAAAATGCAGGAAATGCGTTGCTGGTATCATGGACATAGATAATGAGATATCACAATTTTCACGACTCGATAACATAGCACAGCATTCTATTATTGCAGGAATTTTCGCACTCTCACTGCACTCCAAAACTGGTTCGCACAGAATGTCAGTGCTGTGGTTCTCCATAGCAATTACTGAGTGTGATCCATTTCCATAGTGCTTACGGCAGAGAGCTTAACTGTGTAATATTTTTTTTATTTTTTTTTATTTTACCCATACCTTATCTGTAGTATCTGTAGTAAATGTTGGAATAAAATATTTCTTTTTTCCTTTCCTTCTTTTCTTTCTCTCAGTGGAAAAAGGCATAAGATGAGCAATTTTACAGGAGAGCAAAAACTGTTACAGTATCAGTAAGTAGTCAAAGGAATTTACATTATGATTCCTTGCACAAAACCGTCAAGATTAATGATAAAAACTTGAATAAAATTGGGCATAATATGCAGCTTTTGTCCCTCTTTCCAATCATATTTATAACTAAATTCAAAGTAAGACGACTTATGCTTTTTTTCCACTGATGGTGCGTTTTGTTAAATCACATAAATATTTAAATAGCTAACGAGGACATGAACCACGTGATGGTTCACGTACCGGTCACAAACTGAAAAATACGGAACTCTAAAAACGGTCGAAGAAGTGCAGGATACATTAATGCCTGACACTAAAAGATGTATCCAGATCTCTAAAAGAACACCAATATTTGACAGCAAACTTTACCCCTACCATGGTTTTTCTTATAATGAATATCAGAATGTTAATGAACATACCTATATTCTCTTCAGTAATAGATTCCTGTTGTGAGGGAGTATTCGTGTTCTTGGAGCTCGAATGCAGAGGCCCCAAGATACATTCGAGCATGTCAGCGCATACCTTAAATGTTAACAAATCATTATCAGTGAGTACTGAGTACCTTGCTTCGCGAAAAACTTAGAACGAGTGGTTGTATGTATGTGTAGTTGCAGTTTACAATTCATACAGGCAGACAAGGCAGAATAAAATTAATAATTAGAATTTAGTTTCGGTTAGGGGAACTTAATTAGGGGGGTTTAATTACAATTACTTCTATAACATTACATGGATTAAGAGCATAATAATATCATGAAAAGAAAGAAGCGAGGTATGGTTAAAGATGAGCATGAACTTTAATAGGCTTAATTGTAATTGAATAAAATCACAGAAACACACAAAGGCATAGAAATTTGAAAGCATCCATGGACAGTAAAACATCATAATATAGATACTGGATATTATGTCACAATTTGTCATTTTGCTTTATTTAGACAGAATTGAAAACTTACAGTCATGCTTGGCTCCACGATGAAATCAATGAATCCTATCTGGGATTCTGCCACCAGGGTATTGTTCCTGTCGCAGAGAGGACTGAAAGGGAGGCCCAGATCTCGCTCCTTGTCCCCTTGTAAGAAAAACTCGTCCAGTAGACTCATTGTCCATCGGTGATGGAGGTCCCATCTCTGAAACATTATGAATTTTATTTCAATGCCGTTTAAATGCTATTTTCTTAGAGTCCAAATAGAGTTTGACACTAATCAAGATCGATGTCTTTTCGAAAGCAGAGTTTTATATTTCACATTTCGTCAACTTTTAAGCTAACTTATGATATTCTGACTTTATCAACCCAGGGAGATTGAGTTGAGTCGTATTCAGAAAATAATGAGGTATTTGCAGCTTTCACGTAGGTATAAGTGAAATGAAAAAAATTTTTTTTTTTAAACGCTTTTATTTCAATAATGTTTAGTTTATAAAATTAGCTACAAGTTGTGAAAATTTCAAGTCTCTACGTAAAATAGAACATAGAGAATTATGCGTCTAAAGTCTGAAAATCGTTTTTTTTAATTTAACAACAAATAAACAATGAAAATTAGTTTAAAATATGATTTTCGTGTATTGTCATCGGAAATACACATGTCTGCCAAATTTCATCAATTTTCATTAAAGGGAAGTCATTCAAATTAACGTTACAAGATTTGATGCTCCGAAGTGAAAGTAAATAAAAGCGTTTAATAAACCAAAGAAAGTTCTGCGTAAATGAGACTCCCGTGAATTTTTATGAGATTTTAAGTTTGCACCTACTACACTGGGTAGCTAACTATAGCTAAGATTATTGGGTAAAACCTTTCTTGATAATTTCCCAAAGATTAAAGCAACAAACTTCCCCAGCAAGTCTTACCTTAGCCGGATGCGAGATATCACAGCAATGTAGCACCAACGACGCCGCCTTGGACTTATCGACGGTGGGTTCAGCGAGCGACAGCAGTGACCTCATGTTCTTCAGCTGCTGGAAGTGGAAGGACATGTCCGTGGCCAGCACCATGTCGATCACCAGCGTTCGGAACTCGCGGAACTCGTCGCGCGACAGGTTTTGAAGTATGTTGCAGTCTTCATCACGCATTAGTCTGGGAAATCAGATGTCATTATAAGTTCCGCAAAAAGGCATGATCTTTGGATGGCCTAAACTGATAACTTTTACTAGGCATGTGCGTCTATTTATGTATCGTCCGAGTCGTCGTATTTCGGCTTCTTTCCTTTCCTTCTTTCTTTCCTTCTTAGTCAGTGGTTACAAGCTGTTCACGGTGTCCATGGGCGACGGTGGTCACACTTACCATTAGGCGAATCATTTACTTGTTTGTCGGCTCGTTTAAATAAAAGAAAGTTGGTAGGACTAGAGGTATAGGTATATACTTATTGATATCGGATTAGGTGGGTACTCATTTTTAAATGATAAATAAATAAATGACGCTTCACACTGATAGCCCCACAGGATTCTGTGTGACGTGGGTGCCATGAACAACACACATGACAAGAACATTTACACCCAGACCGAGAACAGAAATTCAAACTCATCATTCACATTTTCGCCTCGCTGGGAATTGAACCCTTGGCACGGGGATCCGGCATGGTAACCATTTCGCCACACGAGTCGTCAATTGATACTTTAGAGTATGGCCCTAACCCTACCTCTATCTCTTTACAAGATGTGATGTAAGGAGTTTTCCAAGAGGTTTAGATATCTAGACACAAACAATCAAAAGTCTCGCTCTAGAGCCATTAAGGTCTATATGAAAAGTAGGATGGACATTGCAATTGCTGAACTTCAACATAAATATAATTAAAGCTAAAATTAAATGAAGATTTTCGTCACAAGTTTGCGTCACAACATTGCGTTTTCGTAGCCCTTGTTCTCCTTCGTTGCAATTTACTACGTCTTGAGCAGTAATTGCAATTTTAACTCGCAGTTAACTCTAGGCTCCGCCGACCCGCTCGTAATGGGAATAAGAAATAACGCTACGCTACGTTAGTACTTGCAATACTATAAAATTTAAATATTTTGATATAACCGCGTTTCACTTGAGGTGAATCCCCAACATATCAAAACTTTCAAGAACTTACAAACATGACCCTAGGGGAGTTAACGGCTAAAGTATTCGTGATCGGCTATACACACTTTCGTCGTATTTCCATACTAATGCCCGCGTTTTCTGGAATAATAGCATAATAAAAAGTGTAAGTGTCTCAGTGGAAAAAAGCATAAGTCGTGTTACTTTGAATTTTAGTTATTAATATGATTGGAAAAAGAGACAAAAGCTTCTTTAATCCCTCCTTTATTTTTTTTTTCAAATTTTTATCATTAATCTTGACGGATTTGTGCAAGAAATCGTAACGTAAATTCCTTTGAGTACTTACTGATACTTTAACTGTTTTTTTGCTTTCCTGTAAAATTACAATTTTCATCTTATGCCTTTTTTCCACTGAGTGTGCGATATGTTTGTCCAGATCATGGTCTAGCTGTGTGCTAAGTTTCGTGAAAATCCGTTCTGTAGTTTTTTCGTGAAAGTGTTATAAACATCGCCACAAACTTTCACATTTATAATATTAGTAGTAAATTCTAGGGTAATTCTAGCGTAATTCTATTGTAATTCTAGCGTAATATTCATTCAAAAGATAACTGCTTAATTCAAACAGCGTATGTGTATACATAAGTAAATAGATAGGTATTACCGTGGTAAATCGAAGTCAGTGATCCAATTGACAGATGCTAATTGGCTTACTGCTCCATTTGCTTAAACGAAATCTATCAGACTACTAAACTCTCATAGGACAGGTTTTACCAATACGTAGAGAAACTTGACAAAACTAAGGATACATTCATATTTACCAATCCGCATTGCTGCACGTAAAGTACTTACGTTTTGTAAGAGTTGTGCCGAAAGCTGAAAGTTTAAGTTGGCGTACTAAAAATAAGTATCTGTGGAAATATGACCACAATTTTTTTTTGAAAGTATAAATAGGTTATACAAACGATCTAACAAATGTATTCGAGTTCAGGGAAAATATATTGAAAAGGAAAAATAGTTTATGGATATAATTCATATTGCTTCCCTATCATTCCGCGACCTTTTGACCTCCCCTCGTATGTAATCCTGCCATTAGGGGCTAAATTTTGCAAAAAATTAAACGTTCAATTCAATTTCGATTCCAAAATGGTTGTATTTTATTTCGGTCGTGAAAATAGCTAATTCTGTTCGTGACTGATCATGCTTAACGTGAGCTCGTAAGTGGCTCCATCTTTGCTCTTATCTGTGGAGCTAAGACGCGCCAATTTATTATTAAACCGTCGGGGGCTTCGCAGGAATTTACTTCCGCACGGACAGATTGATGGATCATTTGAGCAAACTCTTAATTAGTTACTTGAGTATACATAATTATATTAATGTAGGTTGTTCTTGTATATGTTTCGTATATTTTCAAAAGTTCTTTACCAAAAATTTGATAGTATGTAAACTAAGCCTTAGTTATAGATACTGAGGCTTAAGGCTAAGATCTAAGGCTAAGACTAAGGAGGCGGATACTTGAGGCTTTTGTTAAGGATAAGATGATGTGGTAGATTTACAAATTGTTTTGTCATTACCTCGAATATTTTTCTTATCTCTGTTCCCGCAGAATAGGAAATTGTAAGTCACTACAGATTTAGAGATTATTAAATAATGATTATGATAAAACTGAATAAACAAGAATTCTTACTTAAGTGAATACGAAAAAAACCTTTGTTTGGTGTACCTACTTTTTAATTACAGATCCTTGTGCTTAAAATGTGACTATTAGGTACAATTAGCAAAGTGAAGAGAGAGATAGTTATTATAAAAAAATGGTTTGTCTTTTGGCGATGTGTACCTACTTCCATTGTCAAAAGCAGCAGCGTATCCCTAAACAATTTCTTAAAGACCTTCAGTACTTCTCGAATAACTTCATTAACCGAGTATCTAAGAATATTATTAAGCTATCGATGAATATTAAGGCTTCTTGCTTCCCGAAATTGCTTTTAGCCGTCATAAAGGTCCGTTTCGTCCCCTATTTAACTTGGAATTTAATTATATACTAATCCGAAGATTCATCGAATTTCGGAAGGTTTTGGTACGTGCCGTTGTAGACTGTAAATATAATAAAATAGTTTGAAATCTTACACCTTACCGGACATAAAAACTTAAATAACTGAGTAATTCATATTCAGTAGTAGGCCATAACTAGGTTGAAGCACAGAAGCCAACGTAGTATACATTAAAAAAATGCATAATAATTTATTAGAAGCTGTTTGTCGAAAGCCTAATTTAATTTTAATAGGTAGATAGGCCACATCTCTATTGGGAGAGACACAGGAAGGGAAAGTGAGTAGAATCTGATAAGAAATTTTATTCCCATTATAGCTATTACATGAAACTAAATCCTGTTCAAAGTATTGAAAATTATTTTTTAAAAGGCAATTAACTATGAAAATTAAAAGTTTAAAGATTTAAAGATTTAAAGATTTTATTTGTCATAAAAACAGTTTTACAATAGACATATATGATTGTAAACAACGACAATAGTTGAGACTGTGTCGCCGCTGTTTACGCCCACCTCGGAGAAGCAAGGAATACAAACAATACCTTAAATCTATTACAATGACATATTTGTGTGTGCGTGTGTGTGTGTGTACGTTTGTGTATGCATGCGTGTGTATGTGTGTGTGTGTGTGTGTGTGTGTGTGTGTGTGTGTATGTGTGTGTGCATGTGTGTGTGTGTGTGTGTGTGTGTGTTTACAAGGAAAAATTTATAAAATATTATTAGAATTAATTAATTAATTATTAACTATTAATTATTAATTCGGTCTCATCGTATGTTAACTTTTGCAAGAATTCTGTCAATTTTAATTTGCATTCATGGTACCTAAGTGGATATAGATGTAAGATTCCATTTACTTTATTATACATTCGTGTTGCAAGATAATCAAAATGACGCCTAGCTAATGCACTATTACATCTTGTTATATCAAATATCCGAGCTGCCCGTCGAGAGTTTGCATTTATATTGGCATAAGGGGCACTTAAATGTTTACGTAGTACAGTCTGCCGGATGTATAACTGTCGAACTGTCAGAACATTAGCAATCGAGTAAAGCTCGGTTGTAGGAAAACGGGTTGGTTTTGAATGAATTACCTTTAAAACTGCACGTTGCGCTCTCTCTAAACGGAGTATGCTGGTTTTGCCAGCTCCACCCCAGACTGGAAGGCAGTATAGCAATACAGATTGAGTCAAGGAGTAATATACCATCTTGAGAGTTTCCTCGTCAATAATTCGGCTCAGCGTTTTAAATATATAAATTAATTTTCTAACTCTGGATACTGTTTGATCTATTTGTCCCTTCCAGGACATAAGGCGATCTATTTGAACTCCAAGGTACTTAACTGTATGAGTCGGCGTTAATTTTGTACAGGAACAAGATCTTTCATCTTTACAACGATGGGCTGTAATAGTGAATGCTTCAGCAGGTAAGGAAGATGTACTAGCAGAGAAGGTTAAAAAAGTAGTTTTATTTAAATTTATGGTGAGTAAATTTTTATCTAACCAGTCGACGATCGTTCGCATAGCTATTTCGGCATTGAAACAGGCTTCAGCCCAAGTGATACCGTGAACAAGAAGTGCAGTATCGTCCGCGTAAGTCAGTATTTTACATTTATTTATAGCCAAACTGCAAAGGTCGTTAATATAAATAAGAAATAATGTCGGCCCAAGTACACTCCCCTGTGGAACGCCATAAGTTAAGGGTAAGTCGAAACTCACGTAATTTTCAATTTTAACACGTTGTTTACGATCGGTAAGATAGCTACGAAGTAACTCAAGAGTCTGCCCTCGCACTCCAATGTGCTCTAGCTTCCTCAAGAGAATGGGGATAGAAACAGTATCGAATGCCTTAGAGAGGTCCAGGAATATACCGATTGTTTTCAATTTTGAATTAAAGTTACTTATAATAGTATTTGTAAGATCTACGACAGAGTCTTCGGTGGACTTTCCATTTCGAAAGCCATATTGATTCTCTGACAGGATATTGTAAGTACTAATGTAATTTTTTATACGGTTATTTATTATTTTCTCAAGAATTTTGGATAGAGTAGTTAGTACAGAGATAGGTCTAAAATTATTGATACTGGTTCTATCTCCACTCTTAAAAATCGGGTGTACGACGGCTATTTTGAAGGCTGTCGGGAAAATTCCAGAAGTTAGGCATAAATTAAATATGTGAGTTAACACCGGTACAAGAGCGTGACGTGAAGCTTTTAAAAGTGTTGCCGGTATTCTATCCCATCCTAAAGCACACTTTTTTAATCCTAATATGATACGTTCAACTTCTTCAGTGTCCGTGCTTATCAGAGCCATAGAATTGACTTGAGGGTTAGATTGGAGTAACGAGGTTTTATTATGGGGTAAATCGGTGAATCTAGAAGCCATATTGCTGCCAATGGAGCTGAAATATTTGTTAACGGTGTTAACAGAATGACCTGGGCTTGAATCTATTTTCAGTAAATCAGAGGCAGAAGTAGTTTTGTTATTGAGAAACACTGTGTTTTTGATAAAATTCCATGTAGCCTTGGGGTTATTCTTAGCTTTTTGAAACTGCAGACGATCGTAAGCTAGTTTTATCTTTTTTAATAAATTTGTGCAAAAATTCCTGTAGCGGGTGTAAGTTAGTCTAGTTATTGGGTTATAAGGATCTTTCTTGGACAATTTATGAAGACGGTCTCGATTTCGTACACAACGCAGTAACCCAGATGTCATCCAAGGTTTAATTATTCTGTTTTTGCTTGAAACATGTACAGAGCGTGAGTGCGTCTCCACTATAATCATAATTGTATTAACTAACGCATTAGTCGCAATCTCTGCATCTGCCATAGCCATTATAAAGGAGAAATCAGTATTATTTATGTCATTTGCACAGGAAACTTCGTCAAATATAATTTTGTTAAGGGCAGCTTTAGCTGTTCTTATACTTTTACTACAGCAGAAAACAACGGGTGCATGATCTGTAATAAAAGAGTCAATAACCAAGGTGACAGAGGCTGTGTTCGCTTTAAGTAATACATGATCTAAACAACTACTGTTCCTAGTCGGAAATACATGGGCAGGGAGTAAAGAGTTAGCAGCAGCAAGTGTTAAATATAAATCAGCATTGGAGTCTCCAGACTCTGGCATTATATTGATATTGATATCCCCGATTACAGTGATTGTTTTAAAATTACTTAGCGATTTAAGAGTGACATCAAAAGAGTCTAAAAACGTTGATATATTTCTCTGAGAAGGTGAGCGGTAGAGAGCTACCAAAGCGAGCTCATTAGCAAATTTCAGCACCAGGCAATTTGCATCATTAAAAGAAGGTTTATACACTGTACAAGGCAAGTTGTCCTTAACATAAGCCACCACGCCATCGTTCTGATTTGTGTGATTAGTCTGAAACGAGGAGTATCCTGGTAACGTTGGTAGATAGGGACATTTGCTTAACCAGCACTCACCTAGAATAAGAACATCGAAAATTATATTGATTCGCTTCAGTAATATTTGGAGCTCGTTAAAATTACAGCCTATGCTTCTAATATTTAAGTGCAGAACAGTGAGAGAATTATCAATGGTTTTAATATGATCTATGCAGTTTTCTGGCGAACATATGTATGCTTGTGAAATGGATATCTCCTCAATATCATTAGTAATTTCAAGTGTACTATCCATTATTATAAGAATTAGGAATAAACATAAGGTACTGCAACACGATAGACCAGTGAAGAGAATCGATGGTTTTAGCAAAAGAATAACATATTATAAAGATGAGTAGAGACCGAATAAAATGTATATGTGTAGTGTAAGTGTGTAATGTGTGTAGAATAAGAAATAATGAGATCAAACATAAAAACGACTTAAATAGTAAGCAAAACAATAAAACTAGTCACAATTTTTGAGAGTCACTCAATGGCTTCAAGTCACATTCATTTTTAATAAGTATAGCTGCATCGCCTTCCTTTTTTCTCAAAAAGATCTTGCCATTAGTAACCCAGCAATAGTCAAACGAGTTTGATCTTGCATATTCTTTACTGAGATAGAGAAGCCTTTTCATTTTCGGACTTAAGTTTTCGGAGATAAAGACAGGTTTACGCGGGCCTTTTATATGGAGGGTTTCTGTACTAAATTTACTTGTCTTATTGCTCTTATTATAACTTTTGTAGTTCCGTATTATCTCTTCTTTTGTCATAACAGATGTAAAGTCTACAATTATTGTTTTAATGTCAGGGTCTTTAGAATTGATCCGGAAAATGTCTCTCACGCCATGCGGATCAATAGTCGAACTTAGGACATTAGCTATGGATGTCACCTGTTTAAGAAGTCCCTGCTTAGTTTCACCTGTGGTATAGGGAATATTCTTTATCTCTACACACGTCGCCCGCTTGTGACGCTCCAATTGTTCAAGTTTCTCGTCTAATACCTGTATAAATTCCAAGTTTTTACGGCGTTCAGATTCAAATTTATCTATTTGTGATTGTATGGCATCAAATTTGTTCGATAGGAAGTCTGCAGTGGTTTGAAGAATCGTGCTTTGTGACTTGATCTCTTCAATAGCAACGGCTATTTGTTCCATTTTAGAGTCTTGAGTGGCTTGATGGCCCTTGAATTCTTTAAACATGGCCTTAATTTCGGACATAAATTGAGACAATTCTTCATTACTGTGCTCAGGGCGTTTGCGCCGATGACTGACATTAGCAGTGCCTACATCCAAGTCCTCCATAGAACGTGATCGGTCAGATTCAGATTCGGAGTATTGAGCAGTTTGCAATTTTGCGGTGTTCTTACTTTTTGTGGTTTGGGACGAGGATTGCGGAGGGGAGCGGCGAAGTGGCATTTTTATGTGTGGCAGTGAACACGAAGTACCAGGAGATCAAAATAGCAAGGTGTAGTTCCCAGTCTATCCACGTGAGCAATTTACTACCGCTAACTCTCGTTCTAAAGTGGTAACAGGGTAGCAGACGTGTGATAGCGGTTGACAGTAATGCGTGAGTGAACCTCTGTGAGCCGTGAGTGAAGTTATCCTTACGGTGTGCGTAGGCGTTATTGGAGCCAGCAATCCCAGAGCAACAGCATATAAAAGCGAAACTTCCCGCTCAGCAAAATAAATCTTATGGTTTTTAAGTTAAAAATGTTGCGGTTCATGCATCAACAGTACCAGGCACTCATAATATTGAAGTATAGCACATTCACCGTCGAAGAGATAAGAGATAGATGGGTCCTCCCTGTGGGTGTGTCTTCAATAGGTGGCGCGAGCGCACTTAGTGTAATGTGGGCGGAGTTTACATACCGCGGATGGTGCGACGTATCCGGTTGACAACAACAACGTTTAACTCCGCTTAGCTTCTGTGATCCGAATATTTACTTTGAATTTTTAAGCACAAAAGTAATTTAATTTTTTATTTAACAAACTGACAATAGTTCAAGGCACGTCTACTCGCTGGCGAGGTCCGGAGGGAAGGGGAAGTGCATGCAGGATTCGACCCTCAGCTCCACGCGGGAAATCTACGTAGAAAGTAGACTATCAGCGTTCTAAATAATTCAATCACGCAAGTAAAAAACTTCTATTTTTAACCCCCGACGAAAAAAGAGAGGTGTTATAACTTTGACGTATCTGTGTATCTGTATGTCTCTCTGTGGCATCGTAGCTCCTAAACGGATGAACCGATTTTGATGTAGTATTTTTTGTATGAAAGATGATTTAATCCAGAGTGTTCTTAGCTATGTTTAGTGAAAATCAAAAAGTCGGGGGTTTTTTAAATTTCAATATTAATATTTCTCGTCAATATCGTAATTTCATAGACTAACTATAATAATCAAAACACAGAGAGCACGAAGCAAACCGAGGTTTAGGTGAAACCTAGGAGATACAGGAGAACCTAGGAGAACCTAGGAGGTGTATTAATGAAAGAAAACTTCCGCGAGGAAGAAATATTCATTGAAGGAATCATTTATTATACTTTTTTTGGTAATGTGTAGAAACAATTGCAAGCAAGTGTCAATTTATCCCAAATTGGTATTTTTGCACTATAAGAATGATCCGGTGTTGAGTCTCCTGGGAAATTATCGTATCACCATTTTACGTTCGCACCGTGGCTTTGTTGTCAGAAATACATACCTACCTATTCAATTCAGATTTTTGTGAACACGCTTTGTGTGATCGATATATAATATTTCACGAGTAGGCTCCGTGCCAATTTGTATACAATGTAATGAATTGAATAAATTCTTTGATCGTTCGATTCGGGGTACTTCAATAAAATTCAATAATTGTAAGAAAGGTTCCTTTGATATGAGATTATTGAGATCATTAAAATGAATGATCAATGTGTTAACTTTAATGTTATATCTTGGAACTGAAAATAATTTCTTCTTTTTCATTGACGAGTCTTCAACGTTTGTAGGCAAACTAATTAGACATATTTAAATGTAACACTTAAGGCACAAGTCAAGTAACAATGAAAAAAGAACTTGTTTATCTGTATCATTTTACATTATATAATAAGCAGGTCGTAATCTCATTTGGGAAAAAGAAAATTTTTGGAGACTCAAAGGAGTTGGAACAAAAAAGAAATAATCTTCTTAAAGAATCGTAAAGAAGAAAATTTTGTGTATTGTCCCAAGGTGTTCTTAAATATTATAGCACTTGATTATCTTGATTACACAATTTGTCAGTTGCATCGCTGTAATAATTCTAAATTGTAACGACTCTAGTCCCCGCTTCGGTGGTCGCTTGTTTATATAATTTATATTAATGGCGTTGTTTAATTTGTCGAGGTTGTCTTTGTCATTTAGATACCAAGACTGCTTTCAAGACAACGAAATCAAAATTAATTATTTTATAATGGTTTTTGTAATACATGAATATTTTATAAATAACATAATTGAAATTTTAAAACGTTTGATAAAACATTTATTTAAAAACAAGCTTTTAAAATTTTGTGTTTATGCTGTTGACCGCTGAGGACATTTCTATTATGCAGCCTACCTTGATCCCGGCAATCGTTTGGAGACACACTCACAAACACACAAACATATAAAAAGCTATTTCACATTGACTAGGAAGATTAGGTATCAATGTTGTTTAGTAATCAAAAAAAAGATCTGTACCATAGCCTGTACCATACAACTTACCGAAACGCGGCGCTGATGTGATGATTCTCCAGTACAGCACGATCGTTGTACAGCAGGGCGGTGTCGGACCCTGACATGACATGGAAGTTGTTGGTGGTGCCGGTGTGCTCATAGTCGTGGACCACGGCCGCTACCAGCGTCGCGAAGATCTCCAGGTCTGACAGCCAGTTCTGCAATGAAGCTTCATCGTTTCATTGAGTCCAAGCCGATTTTGTTTGCTCGTGGTACGCAAAGACGAAAAATGAGACAATGAAGCTAGGTCTTATTTTAAGGGTTGCTGAGTGTTTTAGTCGCTTTATGTCTGACTAATAGAAAAAGATTTGATATCTGCTTGTTACACACAGCTTGCTTCAAGCATTGATTTTCTGTTACGGTGTGAAGGTGTTCACAAAATTCATGTTTGGTGAACCATTCGTGCGGGTGCAGCTCACAGGTCAGTTGTAATTGGGACCCCCAGACCTCTCGGTACATTCAAAACATGGTCATTCTCATGTGTGGTTGAGACTTTCTCTTTTTATCGCATTTTACTGCTTCAAAAAGAAGAGTTAGAGAACAGCGAGAAGAAATACAGTAGGTACTTTAGGGAGCATCACAACTCCAGCTAAGGTTTTTTTATGGAAATAGCCGGCAAACGAGCTGACGATCCACCTCATGGTAAGTTAATGGCTATCGTTGCCCATGAATATCAGCAACACCACAGGCATCACTGATGCGTTGCCGGCCAAGAAAGAAAGAAGAAAAATAAAGAAAGAACTGGCTCTCGAGCCCCAGTAGTACTGTCGACAGGACTACTCAACAGGACAAGTGGGAATAAGCGGCCGGAACACGACGAGTCATTTGGCGGCTGACTCATGCTCAAGGGCTATCCAGACGAACCCCATGTAGAAATAATAATATGATAGTAATAATGGTATTAATTAATAATTAAAATCAATATTACCAATATAATACCTCTGAGGGCCCTACACCAGTGGGCTGGATTTAGTCGCCTCTTACGACATAAATCCGGCGTGGGATTGGGGTTAGTATTTTAATCCACCCAATACGGCAAAAAAGGTGATAGGTATCCGTGCACTGTGTCGGAGGCAATGCTTGTCATCTCACTAAGCAGAAAAACTGTGATAAGCATGGAAGACATAAACACCCAATCACCGTTTTTTTTTTAAATTTGGTGAGATTTTGGCGAAATTTTTGGTAGAACACTTGTTTCGGCAAAATGTGAAGTCCATATAGACAATGTCGTGGGTAGTAACAAATAACAATTATGCTTATAAACTTCCATATGTACGTTGCCCGTAGTAGGAATCAGGGTGTTAGAAAATATAAGTTGTATGGTTTGAAGGAAAGAAAACCTCACATATTTTTAAGGATATTCAAAAATGTGCTATTGCTGTGTTTTTTCCTGAGTTAGTTAGTCCACCACACAAACTGAAAAGGTCTATTTTATACAAATAAAATTCAAGTGAATAAAAATATTTTATAAAGATCTGACCGCTGTGTTTCAAGCATTGTTATTTGAAAAAATTATGGAACAAAAGCTTGATATTTGTTTTGTGGAAATAGCAATTATTTTCCAACAAGCATAGCACTAGCAAGACGAGTATCTAAAAATAGCACTACAATTTCCTTTGCAAGATATTTCCAGGGATCCGTTGGCATTATTGTTCTGGCTTAGTTGCGAAGAAATATTGAATTGACTTAGGTTTGTGGGCACTTGTGGCGTGGGAAGAAGAATATAAGCTATTATTGTTTTTCAAATCGGTTGTGAAAGAATTTTTCAAATTGGTTCAGTAGTTTCGGAGCCTATTCAATGCAAACAAACAATGGAATCTTTCCTCTTTATTTAACATAGATAAGTAAATGTTCTTCTTACCATAAGTCCAGTTTGACACAGCATGTAGTGCACCGTCTGTGCGACATCGGCCGCGTGCAGGTTGTTGTGGTAAGGGTTCTGAAACTTGCAATAGCCTTCTTCTATCCTGCTGAGGAAGTTCTCCAGGATTGTGGGTGGCACCTGTGGATGAGAGTTTATAAGTAATAAAAAAACATGAGAGGTGTCAAGGGACACCCGGATGGAACGAAGTTCCTTTCGATTAAGTATTGTTTTGTTGTACAGCGCCATCTCTGTAAAACTTAATTAATCACGCTAGCGTGATTCAGAAAGTTGTACATTACAGCGCCATCTCTGTAAATTTCACTGAATCACTTCAAAAAAAGTGTCGTCATTCGTAAAATCAAAAAGTGTCGTAATTTTCCGTCTTGCCCCCTTTCACAACGCGCGATAAGGAACTTCGTTCCAAAAAAATAAACGCTACACACTCATAGCTCTATACTAGGATTCCCTGTGTATGTGACAACAGACAAAGATATAAAATCACAGACACATCAACAACTCACACACATCCAGACCGAGAACAGTAACTCAAACTCAGCATTCTTTCTGCTCACGCTCCCTGAGAATCGAATTAAATATTGTCTTAAGGTATAAGTACGATGAGATGGATGATTACACAAAAACATTTGCGCTGAACTTAATGTGGTTTACACCAGCAGATAAGTTTAGTCACAAGAAATGTTATTGCATGGGTAAATTAAAAATGAATATAAATTTTATGTAAATTGGCTGGCTGTGGTGGTAAATAATGATTGAGTGGCTTTTCCCACTTCGTTTTTGGTCTTCGTTTGATAAATTATAAAAAAATTACGCTAAGTTTTAATCAAGTTACTGTATTTGAAAAATTATAATGAGTTTACATTGAAGTATAATGTCATAGGACAGACATCTCGAACAAAATGTGTGTCCCGCCCGGGAGGTTCGAATTTCAAAATTGAGCCCCCGTCCTTTCAAAATCGAACAAATTCATTGAAGACTGATGCCACGTGGCGCCAATGCATTGGGACATACATGGTGTTCGCGGTGTCGGTTCTATACGCTAGTAATAATACTTCAATGTGAGTTTATCCAGTATATTTCTGATGATATAGATGGGATTATTTTTGTGCATGGAGCAAAGTAAAAGAAATATTACTGAATAACCAATACCGTAGAATATACCTTCTTAATATTCATAATATTCCACAAACGAAATATTCTTAAGAATAGACAATTCCCTTACGACTATCATTTTGTTATAAATCTTTAATAGATCCGCTTTTTATAATAATGAGCTGCGCTTTCATTGAGGTTTCTTGTAAAAACAAAAGTTTGAGTTAAACCACAAGAACATGCTAAACGAAGCTTAAGTTTCACTTAGTTTTTGCTGCCGGCTCCCTCGATCCAAGCGTCGCGTCGCTAACGAGATAAAATAGTGAAGACTTTATTAAACAACCACTGGGGATTCAAAGCACGAAGTTAGGAATACTCTGTGTTCATCAACTACATCATCGTTTATCATTGTTCATCAAATTTTGCATTCAATAACGGAATGTTTCGAGGCAATTTTGTAATTTGACCGCGCTTCCCAGATACTAAAGTACGATATAATATCGTCGCTTGAAAGGAAACATTGACTAAGCGACATTGAACTAACTTTGCAGGAGAGCAGATTAAAGTTGGAATTTTTAAAGAAAATCATTTTTTTGTAATCCTCCCACCGACGTTATTCTTACTGTTTTGTAATCCTTATTTTAACATCTATATTGTGGCTTAAACAATAACTTTTCTAAAAATTCAACTTTAAACTGCTCTCTTGTAAAGTTAGATCAATGTCACTTAGTTAATTTTTCTTTTCAAGTGTCGATATTATATCGTACTTTAGTATCCGGGAAGCGCGGTCAAATTACAAAATTGCCTCCAAACATTCTGTTATTGAATGCAAAATTTGATGAACAATGATAAACGATGATGTAGTTGATGAACACAGAGTATTCCTAACTCGAGGCATTCCTGTTTGCAAAATTGCATAAAAATCCATCCATTAGTTTTTGCGTGAAAGAGTAACAAACATTCATACAAACTCAAGAATCATATTTAAATATTAGTACGATTTTTATAGGCGTTGAACATTAAAACGGCACAATATAATGCCACTAAACTGTCTCTCTATTTTGTGGTAATGGGTACGAAAGAATAAAGTATTCTGTATAACAGACTGCAATGTTAGTTTATGACAGCTGTTGCTTCAATTAAATCGCATTTTAAATTTATTTATCTGACTTACTGAGTTTAAAAAGGCTGTCAATGAACCAGACATGCCTTGAACAAAAGTTATAACTATTATCATTAGATAATATGTATATAAGTTATAACATCTTGTATATTATACAAGACATTCTTGTACTTACATCAAAGAGATTCCTCGTATATGATTTACGAGAACTTCTATAAATTGCATCACCGAGGTTAATGACTTGCTGCAGAATTGCTTTCACATAGAACTAAGCAAATAAATGTTGACAAGCGATTACTTCGGGCACTATTGTTATTAAATTCATATAACTAAATAGGCAAAGCCAAGCCACAAATTCATGTTACCTAGGTACGTAATAACTTAAAAATTTTATGATTTTAGATCGACAATTAACGAATGTAAATGACGAGAAAAATTCTTGAATACATGCTTAAGTTTTCCATAAAATTAAATGTTCTAATAATGATTATGGTTGAATTGCGACCTCAGGGAAAACACTTGTTAAAATAAATAAAACAATTGGATAAGATCTTACTGAAGCTTATCTCTCCTAAAAAATATATTCGTCTCCTAAAAAATGGTGAATCACAGAAGAAAGCCGTTATTTAAACTAAATATCAAAATATTATGTACACCAAATAAAACTTATGACACAGGTCTACATTGCTGGTTCTATGGCCGAGTATACTTTTTTTTATCTAAAATACATCAGACTTTATCTTAAAAATTACTTTCTCTTCTAAAGAATTTTTCATTACTAAAATTCTTCGTGTCGTCATAACTTTGTTAAGGTTATGCCATCACAGAGTAATTTTATAAATATTTTTATGATATACCTACCTATAGTCACCTGTACAATTAGTATTAGTCAAACAGCGTTTTTTAAACGCTTTATTTTTTTGTTAATTGATTACAAATCGAAATATATTTTGTATTCGTCATAATAATTGACATAATTATGTTATTGTACTTCCATGTACGAATATGAGTGTTATGATTAGATATTATTATGATTTATTGTACGATATTAAAGTTATCGTACCAATAGGTACTATTAACGGTTCTGTGGTTATCGCAGACACAGTAGAATTGGACGGATAGTGTTGCAATCTAATGCAGAAAATTGGTAGTAAGGGGGGTCGATATTTCTGTATATTTATGTAAGAACAGCATTGCCTATGTCCTGGCAACATTGTTACATTTGAGTTGTCAAAGTGGTCCGTCGAATTATGGATTCGATTATAAACATGGATCGCAGTCACGGCGAGACATAGCAAAGAACTCTGTGGGCGAGACTACGGTGGCGCGGGCGGGGAGAAACCATGGAGGTACAAGGAGCTGCTATACCTACGAAAAAAACGTGCATACTTACGCAACAAAACATGGCGGTTTTGTTCCTACTAATGTCCAATTTGACGTGACTGACATTACTTTGTCAAAGTAGGTATTAGTAGTTCGTACCTTAGTACCTTCGTAATAAGTCACAATTTACACTGTAGTAAAGAGAAATCCAAAATGGCGAACATGGCACACGTCTGACGTCATGAAAAATTTGACAGTTATAGCGAAGCTGTTGCGTATAGAGTTGGATTGTTTTTATTTCATACGTTAGATAAGGACGCCATTATGTTTCTTATTTCGTCTTTTAAACTATTCCATAACTAAGTATCTATATGACATTATACCAAATCTATATAATTGTTATATCTATGGGAGAAACTCTTGACAGGTGACACTTGATGTTAATGACAGATAAGCCCGTCTACCTTCCTTCCATGTAACTAGGTTAAAATATTGGTGTTATTACTATTATATACGAGTATGTACTATTATTTCTTCTGTGGTATTGTAAAATACGTATTATGATTACCCGTTGCATTAAAAACGTTATGTTTAGTACAACAGGGAAATTCGTTTAAGCTGAAGCTTAAGTAAATCAGGTAGTTATTCTCCGAGCGTGTTAGGTAAACTTTGTATTCGCAATTTCGGCTCAACGTAAATTGAGTTTCGTAGCGTTATAGGCTAACCTGAATCTGTTAAATTCAGATTGCAAGTTGTGGTTATACGCGAAGCTTTCTTTGGTGGGATGAGATAATTATGAGAAAGTGATAGATAAAAATTTAATATTATTATTTTTACCCTCAAGAAACGCTCAGGGTAAATTGGAGTATTAGTTGGTTATTTACCTATATTCGAATTAAGAGGGTAGTTATTAGGCGTTATAGATCAAGTTCACTTCTACCTATGGTCTTCCAGTCAAGATGGTATTTTAAAAGTAAATGTACATTGTAACTGTGACTACTACAGGAAAAAATCTCCTAGAGTTGTAAAAATAACATGTAACATAAATATTATTATTTAGCGATACTAAATCTTACAAGACATTTCAATAAATAGTAGTGGTACCGTGTAACTCGCTTATTCAATTTCAATATACATTGATTATATATAAAATAAAGATAATGCTGTAAAAAAGCAAAAGCCAAAAGGAGATAAAAATGGTAAAAATGAATCACGAAAAATAGCGGACTCGTCAGTTTTTAATGTTATAATTTTCGTTCTCGCACTAGGAGAGGATGAAATTGCGCCGAGATTTAAAAATGCTACAAATTTATTCCACAGTTTAAGCCAGTTTACCTCCTTGCGGACGAAAGACTAATAAAATAACCAAAATATTTCCAAATTGAACTCGAATAATTGAGAACCTCTTCCTTTTTTGAAGTCGGTTAAAAAGCAAAGTAGATATAGTTATGGTCTCTCTCTCTCTCTTTCTCTCTCACACACACACACACACACAACACACACAGTTCTTACCTTAAACTTATGTATCATGCCGTATCTGTTGAGGAGTTCATATCCCAAGTACTTGACGGGCGCGCCCGCTGACGCTTCGTGCAGCGCGAACACGTCGAATGACCACTCGTCTAAAGTCTGCAAAAAATATGACATCAGAGGAACAACAAGACAACTTCATTACCAATAATTTATAAAAATAACAGTAGTTTCCTCTTCGATAATTTGAAATATTCGTATTCTGCATGTGTGTGAAGCGAGGAAACTTGTGTAAAGCTGTCCACATACAGACACCGGAGGCTGAGGAATCGCTGCGGGTTTTCGATATTGTTAAAATTAGTATGACTACACACGTCACACAGAATCAAGAGTGGAGCCGGTGCGATGCGGCAGCAGACCTCCACCGACTCCACACCACTTCCCTTGCACCATGTTAGTGTCACAGACAACATATTTATGAGTGCTTTAAATATTCTCGCAGGTGTGTGAAGTCAAGTGATGGTTAGCAAGTCAGACTATGATCATTTTAATAGGTACGAGAGGACACCCAAATCCTTAGAGCATATTATTTTAATTGGAAAATAATGTAATGTACAAAGGATAAAATATTAAGCCCGCCTTCCAATGAGGAAGGGTAATGAGTAGGAAATAGCAGGGCGAAACGCTGTAAATGAGTTTCGGCCGTCCACTGAGAAAGAGTTAAACTGAAAATTATAGTTTACCTTTCATTGCAAGCGAGCTTCGTGGAGTGAGCTAGGCGGGAAATGAGATGAGTGAGATGAGCGAGGTGCGGCCTCCCATTGTGTGCAAGCGTTGCGAAATTCGTCAGTACTGGACTGTTTTTCGAATAGTTACTTGCTGTTGGCTCTAGTGGCCTTTACAGCTTCACACGGTCGGTGGGCGAGCCTGAAGAGGCTCAACAAAGAAGACTTTTTTCCGAGGAGGGAGTGATACCTCCACACCTCAAAAAGTTGGAGCATGCGCCTTCCTAAGGGTATCCCCTGTGGGGTTTGGACCTCGGCTTAGGACCTCACCTGTTGGAGGATATCAGGGCAGGACAGCCGTATAGAATATTTTTTTGATCATTATTGTTTGAAATTGGACGTAAAGATGTGAAAATGACCTTTAATGTCAGTAAGAATTAATTGAACAGATCTCTTGAGAACGGACCATTAGACGGGAGATTGAACATCCCGAAACGGATCACGCTATTAATTTTAAGGGATTAACTTGAAATGCGATTTAAAAGATAAGAACGTGATATTTTTCAAACTTTATCGTAATCCATTGTATTGCTTAACGAGTCTTTAATTTGTAATTTTTTATGATGACAATTTTAAAAAGTACCAAGACAAAATTATTCTCAGAAGAGAACGTTAAAATCAATAGGTTCAATAAAACTTTAAAAGCCTGGGAAATTGTTAACACCTATGAGAGGATCTTAGACGGTTTCTATTGTTAAAGATATTCCCGGACAAAATAAGTCTTAATTACACGAATGATTGCTTATCTATTATAAATAGCGTAGCGGCTTATGTAGGTGTAAGCGAAGGATCAAGGATAAGGAGTTGTGAATTAGTTATATCCATCAACTCGACCCAGGGTTTAGTCAATTTGCTGTTAAATTATATGAAAACATTTGCTTAAGTGGAATACACATTGCGTTACTAACGTTTTTAGTACTTATTCTTACACCTATGTTATAACCATGTACCCCTTGTACCATGTTATTTTCATGACGAAATAAATGTTTCTTTCTTTCTTTCTTCTAGTTTACATCCTGCATGCAAGTGTTTGTAACTAGCCGGCCCCTGCGAATATTATGTATTTTTCTTGGCTTAATTTGTTTTCATGTTAATGTTAATGTCGTTTTAATAAAAAAAAATGTGAGCTTAATTCCAGCTTAAGTTTTAGGTACTTACGAGAGTAACTTGTAATTACTTAATACTTACCGTATATGCTTACCGTACGTAAGCACACTTTGTAATTAATTTCTTATTAATTGTGTATGTTTCCCAAAGTTACTTACGTAAATTTTACGGATTGGTATAACTTACGAACTCTAATACAAAGAAAATCAGAGACGCAGTACTCCCAACTAATTTTCCGACTTTTGTGCTTATAAGTAGCTCGATAACAATACTACGAGTAACTGGTGTCTAATATGCCAACCATTGATGCTTTTTGTATAATACTTGGACAAAAAAGTGTTTTACTCGTCATGCAGTTTAGATAATATTATAAAACACATTAGATAAAAAAAAGAATGAGAGGTGTCAAGGGACACCCGGATGGAACGAAGTTCCTTTCGATTTAAGTATTGTTTTTTGAAGTGATTCAGAAAGTTAGCGTGATTCAGAAAGTTGTACAGCGCCATCTCTGTAAAACTCTCTGAATCACTTCAAAAAGTATCGTACCAACATTTCGTAAGAAAATTTTCCTTCTAGAGCCCCCTTTCATAACGCGCGATAAGGAACTTCGTTCTAAAACACAACTCCATAGACCTGAAAAAAATTGTAGCCTAAATATTTCATTTAACGTCGCGTCGGTTCAACGTGTATAAAACTTTTTATTATGTTTTGGAAACCCTTATCTTATCTCGTAACTTATGCTAAGCTAATAATTGGTTGACCTGTATGACAAAACCCTCATCACGCACGCTTAACCATGTCCTTTTGTCAGTTTACCTTCGAGGTAGCGGCTAGCGCGGCGTTTTAAACACAATATAAGTAAATTTACCGAGTCCTAAACACTCAAAAGCTATTTACATAGTTTGGTATATTATTTTGTGTCGCGTGTTATTTCACTCATGGGCCTTTTCAGCCCGCCAGGGGAAATACATAGATTATGGCACACACTTGTGTTAAGTACCGTGTACTAATCTGGTAAATATTTAAGTTACTAATTGCTTGTGACTTCGCGTGCGGTAAACGAAATGAAATGAAAAGGAAGTGAAGAGTTTCGCACACGAAACGGGCACCGGCTGACTGTCTATATTTTACTACATAATATAATTAATATCTACATTGTTTTTATACCTACTTGATAAGTAGGATTAAATTCTACATAGTTTAGATAATCTACTCGAATATGTAGTTTTCTTCCACTTTGTAACGCCTACGAAAACGTCTCCCTTTCCAAGTCTGAGATTTTTTTTTAATATTTAACATTTTTGTTATTTCTCTTTTGAATTGCATCATTGTTGACATAAAAATTATGATATTATATGAGGCGTAAAAAATAAATACCGAATAGACTTCAATATTCCGTTACGTTACCAGTTATTTTAATCAAACTAAATTTATGTTATTTAATTTAAATAAAATATTGTTTTTACCTTTACTTTTTATTAGGCAATAAAAACTTTTCTTTACTGGCGTAAATTTAGTTAAGCGAATGTCACTAAAACCACATTACGTTGTAATTAACTTACGTTGGACGAAGACAAATGGCCCTTAACTAAATTAGGTTTAACTTAATTTGTTGACCTTCTTCTATTCCAAAAGAATCTTCAGCTTGATTGCTTTGGCTTTGTTTTTTAATACTGACAAAAAATCGTAGCGGGGACAAACCTGTACATTAAATATTTTTTCTAATTTTACCGTTACCTATGTAACTTTAGTAATTACCACATATTACTATTTACTAAGAGCGATGTTGAATTTTTTTGTGCTTTAGATTTTGGTTTGTGAAATAAAAACTCAATTAATTTTACTGTGGCTATGTGCAACAGGTAATTTAAAAAACATTTTTTTCACAACCAACAATAAACAAAGATCAATTTAACAAATTAAAATATAGACACAAAGCAATCAAACAATCATAAATCAATGAAATCACCAATACAGCATGGATTATTATTGTAGAGACCGGTAATTTTTCACTAATAGATAATTTCTCTATAGCTTTGTGGACGAATTTATAGCCAGCCAAAAATATCACAATGAATGTTATTTCCACTAAAATTTCAGCTTCAAATTAGTTAATTAGTTTTTAATGTTGTACAGGTTCGAGATGACTTGATAATTAATCATTTGCCAAACTTTATATCGGAGTTTTTAAACTTTTCAGACGGTTTTAATTGGATAAGTTTTGTGACAGATTTTCGTCGGAAATTTTATATAATATAAATATTTAACCTTCATAATACAGGATGTCCCGTAAGCAGTGGATCAACCGAAGATGGCAGATAGCTGAAGGTAGAAAATTTAGAAAATTCGGCTCCTTTACCCTACTTTTTCCTGTTGAGTCTATAAATGAGCATTTTTTCTAGGAATTCTCAGATAGTTGATTTACAATTGTCAGTTTGCAATTTTGTCAAAATTATCAGGGAACCCAGAGAAAATAGCGTCCACTTTGAATATTTTACCATGTTTTCAAAATATTTTAGATGTTGTTGGCATTGCATCCATATTTATCTTGATTGGAATCAACGGAAAAATAATACGAATAAATTCTATGAAAAGTATTTTTACGTCAAAATGCAACTGGTAGGTTGCAATTGGTAATACATCATAAACGAAGTTTAAAAACCAAGTTATCGTATTATCACTTAAAACGAAAATAGAGAGCTGATCAATCATCTCAACCTGATGCAAAAACAAAGAATTGTTGTATTGTTGTCCTTCGAAATTATCTAGAATTTCTAAATAGTGTTGTGAAAAATGCAATCCCAAAATCTTCTTTGTATGTACATTAAAAATAAAAAATTTTAACAAAAACAGAACCAACTTCAAATGCATCAAATAAAAAAGGAATCATCGGTTGGCGTGATATTGAGTTATTCGTCCATTTATCGCGCACATACTTAATGCAAATTTAAGACTTATATGCTTTTGACATGGAAGCCACTATCAGATCTCGCTCAAATTTAAGTGGGACCACACGACAAGCACCAGGTTTCGATTAAAAAAAGAATCATCAAAATCGGATCATCCAGTCTAAAGTTCTGAGGTAACAAACATAAAAAAATACAATCGAATTGAGAACCTCCTCCTTTTTTGAAGTCGGTTAAAAATATAAACTAATTTTGTAACAACTGAAAGGAAATAAGTAATAAAAGATGCACACTAAAAGTACTGTGTGTTGTATTTAAATCATTTTTTTTTGTAATTTAATTGTATAATTATTTATGTATATCTGTTGAACACTACTGGTCAGTTACATTACAAAAACTTACTATGTTTTAAGGGTTAATAATATACTAACGCCCCAACTCAGAGTCACTAATGTTTACTTAAATCTCTCCTTAGTACATAATTTGTATGGTGATTCTTTACTAAGGAGCAATTAAAGTAACCTTTAGTGGCTCTGAGTTGGGGCGTTAAAGTTCTCGGTTGAAGCTAATTATGACAAAACGTACCTTGAGTACTCTAACAACGTCTTGAGGAAACTGCATAAGCGCAGTACTGGTGACCCGCCTGTAGATTCTGTCGACGAAGATCCCCGCTCGGATCGCGTGGGCCACGGATCTGAACTTGGGTTTCTCGTCCGACTTCCGCTTGGCCGTGGCCAGCTGCCTCGTGAAGGTGCTCGCGAGCCACTCCCGTACCTCTGGGGGCACGGCATCCGGCTGGACTTCTGACAACTCGTCATCTTCCTCCGCCAGTCGCCTGTGCACACCCAGACAAAAATTACCAATGATTCCATGTAAGAAACATACGTATACCAAACCAGGAGAGATTGATAGTTAAATTAGCATTATTCCAGACCATGACCAAGGGTACAGATAGCTTCAGAAGTCTTGCTAAGCTACGCAAGTATGAAGTTATTGTAACGAAGTATTAATAAAAGCCAATGTTTTTATTAGGTACAAAATTTCCTGTTCTAATTCTATGGGCGTATCAAAATCACAACTTCGATCAAATGCCTCCAACCGAATTCCCATTTTCGAAGTACTTGGCAGATATCGCCTCAACGCCAACTTTTCATTTACTTGATAATTTATGAATAATTTCATGACTCAAGATCCCGTTGCTACGTAAATTGAAAGGGAATTTTATAATAGAATCAATTATTTGCATCATTACCATCCAAACTCAGTTTTCATATCTGAGTATCTAATAAGTAAGGTAAATTCTGTGATTCAAGAACCTGTTATTTGTCGTGAAACGGACGGTCTGAATGTTTAAATAATTGGTGATTAATATTTATTATGCTTTCTTTCAGCTAAATAAAATATATTTGGCCCACGCATATGCTGAGTGTACTACACTGTAAAAAATAATTATTATATAATAATTAAATAATATTCTAAAGTATTTTATACGACTATCATAACATAATACTAAAAATACTGTGATTTTACTTAATTAAATTTCTATTCGTTGCGAAGTTATTATTTGAAATTAAAATAAAATTAAAAAGTGAGAGGAATAATTATTCTAATTGTAAGTTCGAGTCACTAGAGATCTATCGTGGTGTTGAGAACTTAATAATTTGATATATATAATACATCTCAAGTATAGAAAGAATACTTTACACAAAGTCTCATCTAAGAGGCGGAAGCCATGTTAGGTGTCTTTGCAAACGTCGGTTTTAATTTACTTTGCGAACTAGATGTGACTTTGTGGAACAATCTTTCGTATTCTCTTCGCTCGCTTAAGTTCTACAAAACTATTCTTTCAAAGAAACTATATTCCATTCGTGAACTAGTTGTGTTGTTTTTTGTCTTCTTTATTTCTGCTTCAAATGGTACTTAGTGGAATTTAGAAGAAGTGAAATGAAAGATTCGCTACATAATACTTAGTAGGCTTTACAGAGAACATCACTGTTAATGATTCAGGTAATGATAATTATTTTACACGACATTCATACGTAAACATAATATATACATATTTTAAAGTACATGCAGCGTGCTCAAGAAGTATAACTAGAACATTGCTTCCCATTTATCTGAAAAATTACTTTAAAATGTTCTGAGAACACTGATTTTAAAAAGTTGAATATTTTTTAATAAAATTTGTATTATACTAATACTCGTTTACGCTTATTATTTTTATTACTTGAAGACGTTTTAAATTAAAAATATTCAGATTGTTTCAGACAAAAAGTAGAAAATGTAAGTAATTAAAGGCGATCCCCAATTTTCGGCCCCGAACCATATGTAATCTGTGTTAGAACATCGGACTAGACAAGAGTAAACTATATACCAAAAAATTCGTCTTATTTATAAGATAAACATATTTAAATCTTAGCTTCAGCTGCTCTTGCCAAATGAACAAAATAATGCAAAAAAGTTTTCACAGTATTTACCTCATTACATACGATTTTATAATCGATTGAATCGATTGATAATTATCGATTGATGGAACATAATAATATATTTTATGTATTATTTAGTGATTATAATTATAACATTAATTTATTTTTTACATATTTTCGTATTCCATATAAATCAAAACTATGTAATATATTATAATTACCATTCAATCGTTACGGTAATTTTATTAAATTACATTTCGAATATTTTGACATCGATTAATCGATTGACAACAATGATGATGTAATCCCTAATAATGTCATTTTGGTAACCATAGTATTTATAAATAACACCACTGTATTGTCATATTTGTCATCGATCTTTTATCTTTCTACGCGTGTTCTTGTATATTTTTACTATCAAATATTTTCAGCGTATTTGGAGTCCTATTTACTATTGAAACTCATCGACACGTACACAGTGATTTTAATTTTCTATTGTATTCGCTTTCGTACTTGTGTTTTGGTGAATGTGTTTCGCAGTTTCGCTACAATTTCTTGCAAACCAATACTATATGAATATGGACTCCTTAATCGCCTGTTTTGTGACTGACAAAGGTTCAGAATAAGTCCTGAACACTGGATAACGTACCCTATACATCTTTAGAAGATCAGGAAGTTGCTGTGGCCATACTTACAATGAGTATATTATGGTATCTTGATTGGGCAAGGTACTAACGAAATATAACGCCTCCTGCACAACTACACGAAATATTAATGTATTATAATGATAACTAATAAAATGTCTTGAAATATGCAATAGCTTTTATTATACAACCTTTTTATGACATTCGTTTTGGGTGAAAACCATTGAAGTAGTAGATATTATAATAGACACCCGCCAACGTAAGTGTAACATACACATTAAATAGCACTGTGACACGAGCATAATCATAACCTATAATTAAGGTGATTCATTCTAGGATTTCCTTAGTTGGCCATTGCTGGCAGCCGTGAAAATTGGAGAAATTAAACTTTTTGCAATAATCTAATTAACAGCCAATTTCCAGTCTTGTCTACTTAGGCCTGAGTTTCTATGGAAACTGGGGTTCTCCTTTAAGGAGTTAAGATCTCCTTTCTCTATAGAAGAGTTTGTTGGAAAAAAGGCAAGCTAAAATAAGAACTCACTCTAAACAAACTGTGAAAAACGGTTTAAATACATACGATTCACTTTTTTACTACACGAGTCATAGACGAGTTATCAAATTAATATGGTCGAAATATATCCAGCTTTAAAGCAAATTGTACCTACTGATAAAATCGTCTGTGGCTGGGCCACAGTTTGAGCCACTTTTTTTTCTTTATTGGTTGGCAAGGCTTCGATCGGAGATTTGGTGTTGTTGATGTCCATGGCCGACTGCGGCCAGGAGGATCATCAGACGTTTTCGGCTCATTTCATTAAAAAAATAATGCACACTATAGCACTTTATATTTCTTACACCTATCCTAATTAAAGAGAAATTGAGAGACATAACAAATTGTAAATGGAAAGCAACATTCATCACAATATCACACACGACGTAAGAAGCAAGCAAGGGTTTAAACAGAGATCTTAATATTACCACTTGAATGTTAAATTACCCAAAGTAACAAAAAACTTTACCAATTAAAAGGAAGTTCAAATATAAGTTACTTTTGTAAAATGAATTTGCCTAAGAATATTCTCTAGATTGGTATGTAAATAATGAAATTAGAAACGTAGCAAAATTCGTTGAAAATTGAAAAAGTTTGTTTAAGTTAAAGTTTTCGAAGTCTAATTAAATGAACAAGTGAGAATAACAATAAACACTTATGTCGACAAAATCCCATTAGGTACATATTACAAGGCACGGGAATTTCTTTAGTTCCAATACAGGTTCCAATCCTAGGGTTGTAAAGAGGGTTTTAGTGGAATGGAAATCCAATGACCCGATATTTTTCCTACTTAAGATTTTCTGGCAATTAAAATTAATATAAAGTTAGTTGTATAAAACTTCGTTAATATGTTTTTATAGTGGTGTAGAAATTACTGATGTTAGAAATCATTTCACAGTTTTTAAGGTGCTAGGAAATGTTATAATACACACAAAACGACTACCATGTTGTCGTCTAATCAGACGTCGATACAGCGCATACGGCCTTATAACTTCAACACGCATTTGCATTAGATACATTTGAAACATAATCTCCACTAATCCGCAATGGAGCAACGTATTTGAGTACCTATGCTTAGCCTCCTCAAGAAGAGAGACCCGTGCTCATTAGTTGGCCACCCCCCCTTAGACAAAGACAGATCATGCGAAAATAATTTCTATTCAAGTGGTAATAAAGCTCTTAATACGAGGTAACATCGACACACCTAAACACGAGGGTCGGCGCCGACTGCTGGCGTGCCACGGCCGGTCTAAAATAAAACACGATCATTGTCCTCAAATCCAGGGAACACAAAAGGTACACTAAAATAAAACAGGATAATTTTCCTCAAATCCAGGAAATACAAAAGGTACACTAAAATAAAACACGATAGTTTTCCTCGAATCCAGGGAACACAAACACTAACATTTAACATTTGGATCTTCAAACATAACACTATCTGGGCGTGCAATGGATGTTACAGTACGAAGTATTACCTACTTCAGCCCATGGAGTCAATCTTAAATGAAGTTGTTCATGTTCACTCAAGATTGATCATTGAGTTGACCGAGATTGATTTTATAATCAGGAATGTTTTAAAACTGACAGTGCATTGGGGTACGCCACGTTTTAATTAATGATGAGATGGTGAATATCTATTGTAAGACATGGATGTAAATGTAAATAATAGGTATTATTTTGATCCGTGGCGGAAGGGTTGTTTGTTTGTTATTAAATCATTGTTATTATATTGATTGTTTAGCAGTTTATTTTCACAATAATTTGGGAATAATATATAATAATATAATATGTCATTTTGAGTCATCATCAGTTGATAGTGGTGATATACAAACTGTAAGCCATATTTGTTACACATTAGTAAAATTTGTTACAATAGTGAAAATAAATATTTTTCCGAATAATTTATGCTGGCAAATATCCCAATGCATGTAGCAAAATTGATGTATGTATTTTTTATTACTTAAGAATTCTTAAGGAACTTAACGAAATATAATATTTTACACAAATCATGATCTACAAATAAATCTCAATACAAAACTATATTGAATATAATATCAATTGGTATGTAGTAAACTATAAGAATTATAACAAAGCTGCTTATAATTTTGTACCAAAAATTTAAACAAATGAACGGTAAGCAGATGCTGCTAAAATATACACTAAAACGTGAATGATATAAAACGCTGTAAAAAATAAAATGTATTCTGAAAAAAAATGATACAGCAAAAAATTTAACGTCGTAAACTAATTGGGGTCACCCATATTAAATCTAAACATCATGCCTGTGAATAAATATCGAAGTAATGAAAAAGGGACGTATCACAAGGGTTGAGGACGTCACGTGGGTAATAATCATCGGACTAAACTAAATACAGAACCGCTATAGATATGTGTCTACATGAGAACAAGTTAAGCAAAACGCCCAATGTAGCAAACTCACATCATAAAATTTCTTTCGCCTAACTCATTCTCTAAAGGGGTTGCAAGAAGAAGATCCAGTTCACCAGTTTGGAGCAAAACACCAAAACATGCATCCAAAGTGGTTCTTGGTCAGGAACAAACTACCAGGAGGGTAGGAAACAGATAAAGTTCGTTACGAAGCATCAACAGAACAGAAAGACCTAATCGCACAGAGTGGACAGAAGGGAGGCGCGACTACTTGGCCATTGCCGGCGTTGTTGTAACGGTATTAACTTTGCTTCATTCGGTTTCTCTACTGAGCACCTCGCCCAGCAAGGTGTTCGAAGACGCCGCTTGTGCAGGGCTGCGGGCTGCGCTCGTGGCTGCTCAGGATCCCTCCTATCCCTGCGTTAGACAGTATCACTGGACGCGAGAGCGCCAACCTTACGCAAAGCTAACCCAACTGCTTACTTAATGTAAACAGGGCTTAGGACCATCTGTTACCAAGTCACCGACATTAAACCTGCAACACCTAAGCTGTGTCTTCTTGTGCCCAGCAGCTCACGGTATAGCGAGATTGTAGCAGGAAGTTGAATCAACTTGGTTGTGAAAATGGTATTTTATGTTGAAAGAGTCAAAAGATCCAATTGTTTAAAACAAAATTTATCGAAAGTGGATTCAACTTCATTTAACTAAGAACTAATGAACGATCCTCCCGTAGAAAAAGCAGAGAAAGAGAATAAAGAAAAACAAATGCGAGAAACAAAAACGAAGGTGTCCAATATCAGAGCATTTATTTACATACTTGAATGATGTATTGATATATAAATGGAAAGCTTAATGAAAGGAATTTATTGAAAGGAGAAGGGTTTAATGTAATTACTCCATTACAATCTATTCTTATTATCTCACTCGAAATGAATTTTACAACGAAAATCGAGGACCTATGTAATAATGTAGGATTACACAATTTAATGAATTTTATTTATAAATTGCTAATTATATCATATGTAGCTATTAATTTTTTCCTACACTTATCTAAACTAAAATAAGTAACGCTGAACTTTGAAGTAGGTTATTCAATTTTCTTTACATTTAATCACTATTTCAAAGGCTTCGTTTACAGCGGTAGGTTCGGAGATGGGAAGCCAGTAAAGCGATAGAGCATAAGTAATTTATTATACGGTAAGCTCCCGAGAACAACAGGTTGTTGAACTGTGAGTAAACTAAAAATGTAATTAATTCAGATATAAGCATTCAACCGCCGACATCGTAATATAAGCATTTTTATTGTTAGGTCTATATGTCATCAAAAACATAAATGTGAACTCATTTCACATGTGTGAGCCATGTTAAAAAAAAGAATTGAGATCTAAATAGGTGTCAAGTTCTGTGTAGAAAAGCCTAAAATTTTAGTCTCAAGAACAATGTATATATGATATGTATGAATATATTTATAGTTATTATTATTACATACATATATTATGTAATGTATGTTATTATATATTGTGTATATTATGTATTGCACTTGTTAATTTCTTTAATTTTTTTTTCATCGTTTGTCAAATATACCGCCATCGTTGTTTTACTACTGTCCGAAGGTTGACTGGCAGAGAATGCTTTTAGCATTAAGTCCGCCTTTGTTTCTATACTTTTTGTATGGTACATAAAGAAATAAATAAATAAATGTAATTCAAGCTCTACATTTGACTTTGTTAGTTCTCATTAGTTAGCAAGACATTATTTAATCTTTGATAGACTTTTTACTCGGAAGTTATCAAGGGACTGGGTTCTAGCTTTTTGATTCTTGGATTAACTGATGTATGGCATAGTTGTTACTTTTGTTTGTTGTGATAACCCCTGCTCCGCAGTAGTCTAATAGTGTCACAAGCCCTCGTCGCTAAAACGTCAGAAATTCCAGGAATTCATGCATATGCAGCTTATCAATCTACAGCTTATTCGAATGCAAATAGAGTACAATTTGCATCCACGAATATATATTAGATGCAAATACGAATTCGCTGGCGTTTATGTATACTTACTAATTTATTTGATATAAATATACCTGGCCATCCATTCATGTTTGTATGTACATCAAATACTCGTTGAAACATTTTTTATTTACGGTAAAAAATGGATGTTGTTGCAGCTATGTTAAAATCGATTTCAGTAGGCTTATTTTTTAATCTTTATCATTCCTATGCATTAGAACAAAAGGCGGACTTATGTGAAAAAACATTCTCTGCCAATCAACTTTTGTGCTCAGAATACAGAAACAATGGGCAACTGGATTACAATGCAATGAAGGAGGTTGCAATGAAAAATATAACAAAAATACATTATACCTACCATATTCATAATACCTTTTCTTAGTATGACTATATCATTGGAATTAAAAAAACAAAAAACCCCATTGGGTAAAAAAATTAAAAAGAAAAAATAAGCCCAACAGTTTAAGTTGTTGTTAAAAGTAGGTACTTAATACTTAATAACAATACCATAGAAGGACCCATTCTTCAACCAATTAAATCTTGTTTGTTTTTTAACAAGCAGCCCTGTAAAATTTAAATGTGTTCCGACTGTTAATCCTTCTATGGTTTACTTGTTCAATATTACTTTCAACAACATTCTAAACAACTGGGCTTACTGTTTCATCAATCAAATCAACGATAACCCACTCGATAGGTTTTGAGAAAAAAAATTTTTGAAGACACAATATTGCGCCAAAAATCGGCCATTTCAGTTTTTTTTTAACCGACTTCAAAAAAAGGAGGAGGTTCTCAATTCGACTGTATATTTTTTATGTTTGTTACCTCAGAACTTTGGACTGGGTGAACCGATTTGAATGGTTATTTTCTTAATCGAAAGCTGGTGCTTGTCGTGTGGTCCCACATAAATTTGAACGAGATTTGACAATGGCATCCATGTCAAAATCACATAAGTCTTAAATTTGCATTAAGTATGTGCGCGATAAATGGACGAATAACTCAATATCGCGCCAACCGATTTCGATGATTCTTTTTTTAATTAAAAGTTGGTGCTTGTCGCGTAGTCTCACATAAATTTGAGCGAGATCTGACAATGGTTTCCATGTCAAAAGTACAATGTACTTCATTTGAAGTCGGTTAATTTTTTTAAATGTTAGATTATTCAATTTTAATATACCCAGTGTCACTCATAATTAAGACAGAGCGTGCCAAAGAAGTATACATACATACATACATACATTCACTCGAGAAACATAACCCTCCTTCTGGTGCAGCCGGGTAAAAAGATACATAATTTATTCCGCGTACATTTTCTGTAACTATCGTATTCGTACAATCATGGCTGTCGGTAACAATAGACGACCTCTAGGGTGGTACCATTATTTACATTGTATTTTTTATATAATATAATATTCACATTGAAATATTTGACAGGTGTGCGAAGTGACGAATGTGGAATTGTCGAATCGATCGCAGATAGGGTTGCCAGATGGTCGGGATTCGTATGCATTGTCCTGACTTTTCACATGATGTCCAGAGTCCCGACAAAATACAAAATGTCCCGATAATTCCCTTGATTCAACAGAATGCGTTTGCTGCCCCGGCGATCGCGGCCCGCCGCTCACGATCTAGCCGTGTATTTTTTTCATCGTCAGCTCGTTTGCCGGCTATTTCCAAAAAAAAATTAACCCGACAAATCCCGACTTTTTGAAGTTTTGTCCAGATATTTCAGTATTGCCACCTGACAACCCTAATCGCAGCGCGCTCTGTAGCAGAAATTTGATTTTCCTGATAACTGATAGCTTCAAATTGCTTTGATATTTCAATACGATTTCACAGAATTTCGAAGTAATTTTAGTAACAGACAACGCCCACGCTACGCTACGGGAAACCTTTACCGTGCCACCTACAAACACGACCTACATTTTATTCACACACGTTCAAACAAAAATGTATAACAAGTCTTTAAAATGACAGAACTTTTCTAAATATTAATAGATTGAAATAAAGTACAAAGTGTTATGCCAACCAAATCAGTTGAGCCGTTTCTGAAATTAGCGGAAACAAATGCACATAAAATAAATTGTCAATGGATCCTTTTAAATTTTAATAAGTAGCTCCACTTACAGTTTTTCTCACAGATACCCTGCAAGTCCATTTCGCATTTCAATTACTTCAATTATATAGTTTACCTATACCATTATGTATATATACAAACACACATACACACACAGACAGACAGACAGACACACACACACACTTGCGTCTATTAGAAGAATGTTGTATTAAAGAAGAGCGGGAACACTTGCCACAAACATATGTTTTTATATGTTTAATAAGTGTTCTCAACCACTGTTTGATTATGTAACTGTAACTTTAATAGACAAATAAAGATTTTTGTATTTTGTATTTTGTATGTATTCGAAAATGGAGTGGAAATCTGATTTTCACCCAGCTAGGCCATGCCTTCTGGGAATGAAATGACGAGTGACACACAATTTCAAACGGCATAGTCGTCATTGTTCCAAATAGAACTGTTTCATGAAATTTGCAATGAAAGCTGCACAGAGAGCTAATTACGAACCTCACAGTATTAGGTATTATCTGTTAAGAGTATTACGTACTCTGCTGATGAACAATATTGTAATACCGCAATCCCACACATACTCGTAAACAGAACAATTATAATTGAACCTGTCAATAGATACCTTAGTAGGTAATTATGCGATACGACGATCAAAGGCTTCGTATATTGAATCATATACTTAGATTGCTCGGCTCTATGATTGAACTGTGTTTTTGATTGAGTTACTTGGCTTTATAAAAATATGTTTTAGTAAATTATCTGTGTTCACATATTGCATGCAAGTCCGATCAACAATAATTAGACAAATATTTTGTGCCAGATGTAAACTATATAGAGACGTGCCGAATATGACTTCAACCGAATATCAACATTCGGCCGAATGCTCGATCAAAAATGTGTCGAACCGATTATTCGGGCAGACCCGTCGGCACTATTATTCATTACTGTATTACCTATAACACTAAATGTAACATAAATATCATTGAAAACGTCTGGGAAATTCTTACTATAGATACCTACCTAATGCTGGGTAATAAGTATGCTAATATAACAACGATTAACCTCACACCACCGCACGCAAAATTACTGTGACAGCGATTGTTAGCGTGCTTTCTATAATATTATTAAAATGTGAGGCGCCCCTTGGGACTATTATTTTGTATTATTGTGAATAAAAGTATGGTATTGTATTTAGGTATACATGTATGTGTGTATTTATTTATATTTACTATGTATAATTGTTGCACCCCTACCTCAGTTCTTTAAATGTATTTTTGTCCTTCGTTCAAAGGGTTGTCTGGAAGAGATCGCTACTGTAGCGATAAGACCGCCTGTTGTGTATAACTTCATTTGCTGTTAATTTCTCTGTTTTTGTAATTTATTAGTGTGCACAATAAAGAATATTGTATTGTATTGTATTGACAAAAATATACTACCCTCATCAGTCGCCACTTGGTGGCGCTAGTGAGCGTATTGACGACATTGATGTCGACGTTAGAGCAAAGAACTCAGAATTCAGTAACCCGAACATTCGCCATTCGACAGTTGACCTGAACGGTCGCCCGCAAACCCGAGGCAAAAGTTATTTCTCTATTAAGTCTGTGATTTTAGTGATAAGTTATTTTGTGATAGGTGTAATGGAAAGTGTAATTAAAATAATAATATAATACCATTTTCCCAACTGTACTTAGATAAGTGAAATTAAAAACAAAACAAATATGGTGGATGTGAGATGACATTGTTTGAAGTATCAAAAACGAAAAATAAATCGAATAATGCAATATGGGTATCAAATTCAAGCTTACCACGAGGATTTCATAAAGGTATAATATCATGATAGTTTTTTGAAGTGAAACTTCTTTAGAATCGTTAGTGATTTGAAACCGGATGCAACGACAGGTAAGATAATATAACCGCTAATTTCGACTTTCAACTTAACTTCTACGTGGCTCAATGGTCAGGACGTAGATACACAATACCCGATGCGCAGGTTCGCGTCTCGAAGTATTTTTTTTTTAGTTTTATTTTTTTTTAGTTTTATTTTTATACTGTTTTTAAATACTTTCAAATGCTCTTTTAAATATTTTCAAAGAATTTATCAACAAAAAATAATAATTTCATTCTTTCATTCTGTCGATTTACCAACCGATTATACAGACAGTAAAAATGCTAAGTTGTATTCATAGATGGCGCGAGGAATAAGATAGAACATTCGTTTTATTGCTAGATAGATTTTTAAAAAGTGCTAAGTTGTATTCATAGATGGCGCTTCGATTTATTGCTTTAAGATTCGATTTATTGCTTTTTCATCTCATTATTTTGAAACCAAAATTTTGGAAAGTTTCACTTCTACCACGTGTGAATTGCACACATTTTCTTTTTTTTTGATAGCTGGCGGGTTTTTTAATTTTTTAATTTTTAAAACCTGAGCAAATAAAATATTGTTTTTTAACGTTGCAATTTATTTTGTTATTGTAAAATAAAGACCAATTTTCCGAAGCGAGGGCGAATGACTAGTAAAGGTTAAATTCAACTTTTTACTACACAAAACCGTGCCTCAGTATTATAAGCTCCTACTAACTATTTATCAAGGTTAACAGGTCCTTAGAGCTAGTTAAGTATTCATATTGTTCTCAAGACTTTGGATTTTGTAACAAAATTTAACTCACTGATAGCTCCTTATCTCAAAACAGGCAAAGTTAATTTGTAAGCTTACAAATGTAATAAACGTGCAGAGTTTTAAGGCACAATATTTTTGAGCTAATTTATTATATTTACGCTATATTTAAGATATTACTAATATTTAAAAGCAGTGATAGCCTAGTGGTTAGAACGTTGGTTTCCCGGACGCGGGGACCCGGGTTCAAATCCTGGCACGCACCTTTAATTTTCAAATATTATGTGCGTATTACAAGTTAATTATCACTTGCTTCGGTGAAGGAAAACATCGTGAGGAAACCTGCACACCTGAGAGTTCTCCATAATGTTCTCAAAGGTGTGTGAAGTCTACCAATCCGCACTTGGCCAGCGTGGTAGACTATGGCCTGTACCCCTCACATTGTGAGAGGAGACCCCGAGCCCAGCAGTGGGACAATTATGGCTTGTTGATTTGCTTTTTTTTTGCTTTAATATTTAATTTAGGTAAAGGTGGATTTTTAACCGCATGAAACACGCTGTGGAGATATTTCAAATTTCAATGTTTTAATATGAGTTAAGTATGAGTGAGTGTAAAGGTTTCTTTTGTGTGAAGGCCTTATATTTCATAATATTCTTAAATACGTGTGTATGTCTGTCACATTTTGTTCACATTAAGACTTTCGTGGCCCAAAAAAGGAAATGGAACCGAAGCTCGCGAAGCGTGGAAACATTCAGAGAATGTCGATGGACTCACATCCAATTTGTTGAAAATAGCAGAATTTTCTCTTATTAGATTATAATTATAATATTTTTATGAGAATGTGAGAATAAGCTTCTATTTTGTAGATTTCTAATAGGTAAATAAAGATAATAAATCATTATAATTACATTAAAGTAATTAATATTTGAATCTTAATCAAATACCCTGATTTATGTCCAAGAATTACTTCAGTTTTGGAAAAGGTCCAAAATTACGTTTGCGTGATTTCAATTAAAAATTACTTGTTCGCGAGGATTTCCTGAGAACACTCTTTCAAAGTTTTAACGAGGTTGGATCATTTCCGAGTGGCGATCTTTGCAAACCGAATAGAATATAAAAAATGTGCAATTAATTAATACATTGCGTAAACATATTATTTCGAAGCAATCGTGTCTCCGTTTTCATTAATTATATTTATTTAATTATTTATTTAACACTTTATTGCTTGTACTCCATACAATAATATACGTAAGAGCACAAGAAAAAATAATACAAAACAATGGGCGACCTTATCGCTTTGAAGCGATTTCTTCCAGGCAACCCAGCAGTAGCAAGAAAACAGCAAGAATATAAATTGGGTAAAGGCGTACATATTACAGATACACACAGATATTACAGTGTGAAAAGGTGAAGGGTGAAGGTGAATTATCAAGTTATCTATAGCTTTACTTATTAAACATCTTTTGTGTTACTGACCAACACGTCTTATATGTTACTGCCCAAGACGTCTTATGTGTTGCAGACCAAGGCGTCTTTTGTGTTTCTGACCAAGACGTCTTTAGAATTAACAACTTAAGATATCGCATTCTATTCACTCGCTGGAACTACAACAAGTCTCCCATTTATGTGCTTAGTTGATTAACCTGATTCTTGTTTCGGGCCTTATTAAGGTTTGTGTTCAAAACTCGGACTTTAGGTTAGACGTAACATTACGTGATATCTTTCCTTTTGTTTACTTAAATACGCTTACAAAGTATTTTACTTTTGAAGAGGATTACGGTATCTCTTGTTAAGTATTTCAACCTCAACCATTTTGAATTTGAATATTACGTTGAATTATAATTTTGAAATACCTCTAATGAATTTGGGTTGAAAAGATAGCATACAGTCTTCATCTTAAATTTGGTCCATTCTTAAGGTGAAAATGTTTTTTTTTTGTTTTTATCAAAAAATTATGAGTGCAATTACATTAACCTGTTGGTGAATGATCCACTGATCACTAATTGAAATGGCATTTATGAGATATGATAATACAGTGACAGATACAGTGTATATGTGAATAATAATGTTTAGATTATGAATATTGGTTAAGTTCTTAACGTACCTTGAGAAGCTGATAGATATAAAAAACGGTTTTACAATACCATTCAGAATGAATGCTACATTACTTCAGGTCTTCGCAACTGAAGCACGGGTAGCCATTTGTTTATACAACTAAAATGCTCCGACATTTAGACACAATGGAAGAGAAATTGCGGAAAAAGTGAAAATATGCAAAAGTTATAAGCATCGAACAAAACAAATATTCGAAAAGAGAAGTAATGGTCTTTGGTTGGCAATATCAGCTTATATTAACTGTTTGTCTCCTTCGAGCTGTGTTACAGGAATATCTGAAACACAAAGATTATGAGTCTTGCGAAAATATTTAACACCAACATTTACAGTTGTATAAAAATATCAACTCTTTGAAAGGTTTCTTTTTTATCTAAAAGTTAAACGACCCCTAGTAAGCAGTACGCACGGTTGAATTTTTTTTCGAAAACGTTACAACGTTTAACGTTATTTCTTTCACGTTACTTTTAAAAATAAAAAATATGTTAATTAAAAATAGATTATGTAAGGCTTTGCATTCGTCATATGTTAAAATACAGTACGATACAGTACAATGCAAAACAGACTATAGATTTTATAGGCAGAGAAGGATTTTACAGTTGTGAATTTAATTTACTTCAAATTTATCATTAAAGCATTGAGATTTTATTATATAAAATACAAGAATTTTGGACAATATTATCGACTCTTCTACTAACTAAGAAATTTTGACGTGTGTTATTGTTTGTTTGATTGTAGCCTATTTAAGTCGTATTCGCATTAAAATTTCTTTGTTTCGGTATGGGGGCGTTGTTTTACTTTCAAGCCCACGGGTTGTTCAGTACTAGCTAGACTTGCTTACGCAAATAAACTTACAGCAAAATGTAATTAAGAAGTTGTGCTTCAAAACTTTTTAATTTTTGTTTACAATACAACTGTAAATGTTATCTAATTTTGACATAGAATTTACTTTATAACTTCAAAGAGTAAGCGAAGGATTTAATTGAGCTAAAGTTAAATATAAATAATCGTTATTAATTTTATTTATAGTAGAGGTAGGTACCTAAAGTTCATTTAGTCCTTAGTCAATTAAGGATGTAATTTAGAAATTATAAAGTAAAGTCTGTGTAACAATATTTTGTCAGCTTATTTTAAATATTCTTCACTGTCCTAAAAACGATGTAAAATGTAATACGTACTTGGTTTCATCGAGGTAGACTGCTTCGAGGACTTTGGCTGCATATTGTAAGTTTTTTTGTAATGTTTCTGCGGGTATTTCACCCCTGTTTAATTGTCTGAGGAGATAGCGTAATCTGTGGACAAAGAAAGACAGTAATTAAGACCTATATATTACACAGGTACACTGAAGAAAAAACTTAGTAATAACGCAGACACTCTTTGTGGTGGTAGAAAGTAGACGCCGGAGTGTGAGATCTGGCATAAATACTTAATGTTTAAATGGCGAAGAGGTGAGCACAATATCAACTGGTAATTTCATGAAACCTGATCACATCATGAAATTATCAGTTTAAACATTTGGCTACAACATAAAAATCTCATTCATTTTTCCAACTCTCGCTCGCATTATCCTTAACTTTTATGACTAGGTTTAAATCTAATTAAATTACTAGAAAGTACTTTCAGTATCATTGATAGTTCGAGATCCTTCTAGTTAGAAGTTTCTCAATAATTCCGCGGAGTGCTAACTGCTCATACCAGCGCGTTATTTGAAAAAATATTTTCCTTTCTCCACGCCATTAACATTGTAAACAGAAAGTGGAAATATTGCTAGCATTTAATTCAAGTTTGTTATTACAGGCAGAATAATTTTGTTCTAAAAATGCTTATAAAATAATATTATATTTAATAACTTTGCTTACAAGATTATGTAAATTTATTTGATTTGAATTTAGTCAGTCATAATCAGCAACAAAAATAAATTAAATATTATGAAAGTATTAGCGGATTACTTTTATTTCTGAAGATACAATACCCAATTTCGATGATGATGGATAATAATCTAAAATTTTAACAAAAAAAAACCGACTTCAAATGAAGTACATCCTTTCCAATAACAATAAAAAAAGAATTATTGAAATTGGTTGGCGTGATATTGAGTTATTCGTCCATTTGTCGCGCACATAACTAATGAAAATTTAAGATTTATATGGCTTTCTCATGGACGCCATTGTTAAATCTCGCTCAAATTTAAGTGGAAACACATGACAAGCACCAGCTTTCCATTAAAAAATCATCAAAATCCCAGTCGTCATCATCGTCCCATCATCAAAGTTCACCCAGTCGAAAGTTCTGTGATAACAAACTTAAAAAAATACGGTTCAATTGAGAACTTCCTCCTTTTTTGAAGTCGGTTAAAAAAGGAAACAATGAAAGGCAAATAAGAAAACGATCCACCAAATGATTGGTTTTAATCCATTAACGGCCCCCTGCTGAGCACGGGTCTTTCCTCTTGAGGAGGCGTAGGAGCCGGTAGGACATACTCCACCATGCTACTTCGGTGCGGATTGGTGGAGGAGTAAGTGGCCAACACATGTGTCGAAAGTTTTTATGCCTCCCGAAGGCCTACGGTATGGCTTAACAACTGCTATCTTACGATAACAACTAGGACCAAACCAACGGTTTCAGGTACGTGACCTCCGAAGCACGTTAACGCTCAAGAAATTTTTTACCACTAGCGGTCACCCATGACACCCATCCAACTACCGACCACGCCCGCTATTGCTTAACTCAGTCGATCACTTAGGATCGACATAAGCCGCCGAGCTATGAGCGCTTCTGAATTCCGAATGATTACCTTCGTAAAAATATCTCACGGTCGACGGTACCGTAGTACCAAGAAAAGTAAATTGCTTTGCTACCACGAACGAGACATTCATTTGTTTTTATCAAGATTAAAGTGGTACAGAGTACAATCATTTTCACTAGGAGAGATTCAGCTAAGAATAAAGACGCTTACATCACAAATGAGGATTAGAAATTAAAATACTTAAGTTAACGATAAGTAAGATGATCAAACATATAAAACAAGATACAGATAAAAATAATCACATGAGAGATCATCCCATTCATATCCCAAGTAAAGTACAGACTTACAGCGAGGAAAAAAATAACAAGTGAAATCCTTTGAGTTGACTCTTGACACAGAAAGAAAACCTGTAGGTATCAGAAAGGGATAAATCAATGTTATGCTAAGACCCGTTTAGAAGCTTTTTCAAATTGTCCGGTTAATCTAAGTACCGAATGAATTCAGCGCCATTTCTAAACGCACATCAATAACAATAAAAATAATCAGAGGGCCGATGATTTATAGGAATAAAATCCACCAAGCGAAAAATGTAAGGGTTCCTCTTTTGGTCGTTTTACTCGTATTTTGCCAAGTTTAGCGATACGGTACACGGAAAATATACCTACAATACATTTTATTATCTGGATTTTATTGGAAATATTTCGTTCGGTTAAGTTTCTGAAGAATCTCTTTCTTGGCCGGCAACACATCAGTGATGCTTTTTGTGTCGCTGATGTCCATAGGCGACGATAGCCACTTACCATCAGGTAGACCGTCAGCTCATTTGCCGGTTATTTCCGTAAAAAAGAAATATTTATATTTTATTTCACGTGTCATCAATCAAGTTCTCGGCAACGGCTCGAACGATTTCGATGAATTTGCAATATTTACAGGGGTGATAATATCGATATAATAATCGATCTAGCTCGGTCTCATATTTGATAAAATTTCTTTTTTCTTTTTTCACCCGAGTAGAATTTGGTCACCCAGGTACAATTACTTAGGTATTATAAGTAAAAATCAAAAGTCTTGTTCTGTATTGAGTGAATTCAGACTAAATTAGGCCAACGGCAAGTTAAGAACTGCCTATAGTTTAACGCAAAGTTTTCACCTGGAAAATAGAGAACTGCAATTAACCTTTCAAAGTTTGCATAACAAAATGTATTACAATGCCTTGTTGCCAATGTTCCAAATCACCTTCAATTTATACCCAAGTAAATCAGCGTCGAATGGTTTATTTTGTTTCAACACTAGTTTGCAACAATTGTTAGTCAAATTTGCACGAAAAACATGCTTCTTTTATTTTATCCCAGACTTTCAAATATTTACTCGACTATTCACGAAGCGATGAATGTTGTTTCGGCGTTGTTCTATGGATACAGCGACACACTTGTTTTTATAACGCTTCAGATACATATTAGGGTAAATAAGGTGTATCTCACTCTGGCCACGTTCAATAACTGGCCACTTGTATATTTACTTTCACAAAATAAGAATTTATTTAGGCAAACGAGAATATCCCAACTGGTTTATATTCACACATGCTCTTCTTATTTAAGTAATAATTAAATCTTAACATAATTATCGCTTGATCATGATTCCATCTGATACATAATAGGATGTTACGGAGAGTAAAACTTATAAATAATGTAAAGATCATCTTTAAAAGATGTAAAGTACCTATCTGTTATATTTTCACTGTTCAGTGACATCGTATTTAAAAAAAATCATGAAAATTTATGTGAAGTAGTTAGTTATTAAACTGACGTAGAGTTTAATAAGGGTCTCCTGGTGTTACTGAGAATAACGTGCTAAATTTTCACCAGACATACGACATGCACAGTTTTACAAGTTGTGGTGGGTTTAGACATGTTACGTTAATATTCCCGAGGTTACATTGTTTATTCATTTCATAACCCTGTTTTATCAGATAAACAAACAATTTCAATAACCATAATATTATCAATTACAATAGCTTAGTAAGTTACAAAATAGTAGTACTTGAAGGCTTTATTGACATACACGTTGTATAGATATTGAAACAGCAAGAAAACTGACGTAAAAAGTATATTGGAATGGTATTTTAATCTTCGAGTTTCGTTTACTTACGTCTACCACGTCTTTGTGGAACAATTTATTTCAATTCAATCAGCCATATTAATCGACCCTGCGCCGATAAAACGGGATTACTCTTATATCCTATCCGTCGCGCGTTGTTACGACCTCGACAATTTTTATTTATTTATTTATTATTTATTTAACAGTTTATGCACACGTATAACAGTGGTTACAAAAGGTCATAAAAGTAATTTTGTACATAGGCAATGCTTATTTCTAAAAGAAATCTCTTCCAGCACACCTAGGAATGGAAAAGTGGTATAAAATTAATTTAGCGTGCACTTGTTTATAAATAGTATATAACAGGGGTGGCCAACTTGATTAGACATAAGATCTACTGTTTACTTACGAAACCCTATGCGATCTACCAGTTACATACTTCTTGAAATCTTAAATGAAACAGCATAGTTTAGTACACAATCATGTATGAGCGTCTGTCAAGCGAGAACGGTGTTTATTTTTTTGTTTGTTTTAAGTAGGAAAATGCTGAATCACATAAATATGTTGAACCAAAACACAAATGAAGTTGTTCAACACATTTCTTCAAATTTGGATATTTTTCGTTGGAAACCAATGCCCAGAAATCTTGACCTGAGGATGACCTTGCTTTTAGAAATATGTCGCAGCGCAGAGTATTATTTTGTTTTGTAACATCATGTGTTCCATTTGAAATGTATCTGCAAATTTTGTAGCCAATTCATAGATATCACTATGATCAATGGAATCATTAAACGAATAACTGAAAAATTGAACCAACTTCTCAATTTTTCTGAAATCACTAAAGCGAATTTCGAAGTCTGCTATCACTGCCGTAATTTCTGTCGTGTACTTCTCAGAAATGAAATTGTAAGTAGGATGTTTTTCCATATGATCCTTGATGTTTACAATTGTCCAAATTTTTTCTTCTTCTCTATATCAACTATCATAGACGCTGTTTGACTTTGAAATGCTGCAATAGAACTCATCATTTTTGTTCATGTTTTATTCTTGCCTTGTCGATTCAGATTTAATGTACACTCAGTTTTCCAGTAAAATCGGCCAAGAAAGCTAAATCACATTGCCAGTCTAAATCACGCAATTGCCGATAATCATCACCCCTTTCATCAAGAAATTTTATTATTTCGTCCAATAGATCTTGAAATCTTTGCAAAAACTTGCTTCGACTCAACCACCTTACGTCAGTGTGCGATACCAATTCTGGTTCCTTCTCATCTAATTGCTGTTTAAAAAGCCACCTTTGGAGGGATTTTCCCTTTATGGAATTTACAATTTTGAAAGAAATCACTCACAGGTTAGAACACCTGAGTTTCAGAAGAGACATCGGTTCTCTCTGCGTGTTCTACCGACTTTACAACGGTGAGTGCTCCGAGGAATTGTTCGATTTGATGCCTACGTCTCTTTTCCATCATCGCACCACTCGCCGAGGATTGAAGTTCCATCCACATAGATTGGAGTCATGGAGTACCACTACAGTCCGATTCGCACGAACTTTTTTGCCACGTACGTGCAAACTGTGGAATGAGCTTCCTTCCGAGGTATTCCCGGAGCGCTATGACATGAGGCTCTTCAAAAAAGGTGTAAAAAGAGTTCTCCTTCAGGGCCGGCGTTGCATAGGCGATTCCTCTGGTATTGCCCATGTCCATAGGCGACGGTAACCACTTACCATCAGGTGGCCCGTCTGCTTTTTCGTCTGCCCTTCAGGCTATAAAAAAATACCCATCACATATTTCGTGTTTAATTTCTTACTAGCCAGTACTTGTTAATGAATTATGCAGTTGTAGCTAATGAAGTCTGGAAAATCTTCGTCTTTATGACAAAGAGCAATAATATCATTATGAATAACTGTCATTGCAGGAGCTCCATCAGTTGTCATTGATACGAATTTATACAAGGGTAGCTTAATCTGACAAATATATGCTTTGAATTCCGTTAATATATCAAAGCCACGAGTTTCTCCTTTTAAGGAAATTATACTTAGCAGTTCTTCTTTGGTTGAGAAATTTTCGAAGACCATCCGAATAAAAATAAGTAATTGTGCAGTATCAGTGATATCTGTTGACTCGTCAAATTGAAGCGAAATAGCAACGCAGAGGACGATATCTTTTTGTAGTTGTTCGTTTAAGTTTTTACTTATTGTTTCTATACGGCGCATCACAGTATTTCAAGACAGCTGTAAACCATGAACAGTTTTTTTAATTTCCACGATCGACTGGACTAATAGTCGCGATCGACCGGTCGATCGCGATCGACCGGTTGGCCACCCATGGTATATAAGATACATATTAAAAATACCATGAATACATACATACATATATACATACATACATACATACATACATACATACATACAAACTATGCATACACTAATACATACACATTTTATAAATATATACATTATTAAATACATACATACAATATTACAATATATACATTATTTATTTATTTTTCCATTTTATTAATATTCGAATGATATTGTTAGTTGCTTTCAGCCAACAATATTCTAAATTAGCCTTCTGACCCTAGTCACAATTTTTCTTGACACTACACTTTCAATAATTTCTTTCAATAACTACGACAGTAGAAGTTAATGATTCCTTGGATTAAAAAAGTTTTACTTTTGACGTAAGCAATGAAGTTATTTTGTCGGTAAATTGTGTTTTCAATTGTTTTTTTTTTAGGATTTAATTTTTCTAATACTACAAGAACGTTTAACACTTATTCTATTGGAATTACTTTTTGGCTGTATTAGGGCATTATAGAATACTGAACTCAATTCCATTCCAGTAGCCGTCCCGTGCTTGGTAATAAGGATATCAAGTGGACCAAGAAGCATGAAGCTTTATAGGTATATAGTCCTTATGAAGCGTGGGGGAGTAAGAAAGGATTTTTATAAATTCTATCCTTATGCGGTACAGGTGTATGTGTGATTTCTTCAACTTTTGGAATCAAAATGTTTCAGGAATGTGATTCGCAGGCAAAAAGTTTATGAACAATATTTGACTGGAGACCTTTGACTTCGAATAACTTTTAAATAGCTTAAATCGACGAAGACTTTTCTAAAATGTGGATTAAGTTATAACAAAATTAGTTTAAAAATAAAATCCAATTTACTTAAAGCGTACAATTTACTCGTTTTACTCGTGGATTTTAGCAAAGGAATAGGTGTAATAGGGATGATTGGGATAAAATAGGGATCTCTAATATCTCTGAGAAATCAAATAGTTCTACGGGCGCCAGATAATTATACATTTTCGTCGTTCTTAATCTATACAGGAATACTCTACGTATATTACAGTATTAGTTACTATATTCGTAACATTGTTAAAGAAGACCCGAGCCCAGCACAGGGTTGGTTATGGGTTGTGATGGTGTATAATAATGACGTTACACACTCATAACCCACATTACGATATCCTGCGTCATGGGTGCCATGGATATCACACAAAGACTAGAACACACATCTTGGCCGAAAAGAAATTCAGACTCATCATTTAAATTTCCGCCATTTAAATTTATTCCAGTTCTTCGCGGTACGCATAATGAAAGAAGAAGAAAAGCGCGTCGTCCGTATTTAGTCCGTATTAGAGGGATGTTGACAACGAAGAGATAAATACCTGCGGTGTATCGGGGTGTTCGATGGTGGAAAAGAGAAGGGGGAATTAAGTCATGTATCAATAACATTGTGTTACCTAAGTGCGGCTTTGTCGCAGGCGTCGGGCGTGTCGACGGCGGGCAAGTGTTCAGTATCCAGGTCGAGCTGGTCCAGCTGTTCGTCGGTAGGGGGCGCCTCGGCCTTGCTGCGGCTCGACGACCGCCGCACTATCGTGAGGGCGCCTTGTTCTGGAGACAAACATACATTCGTTACTTACTGTTCAAAAAAATATTTTTCTTCTCGAAGACAGACATGATATAAAACATCGGAAATATGATAGGTACATATCGCGCATTCCCGTATTATTTGTGAATTAAGTTTTAAGAATGAAATAACTTTGGACTGGTAGAGTGCAACCTATTAATCGATATAATAATACGGGTATGGCGATATGTATTGCCCATATTTTGGGTCAACTGCTTAATATCGAAAGAAAATATTAACACAAAATTATAGACTACTTTATTTATTTATTTAACCTTTATTGACAACAATAATGGTCTTGGGCCAAGTTAGGGGAGGCCTATGTCCAGCAGTGGATTTCCAATGGCTGATGGATTGATGGATGGATGACGACAATAAAAAAATATTACGGTACAAATGGTGAGCTTAATGCATATTGCATTCTCTACCAGCTAATATTGGACAAAAGAGAAATGCTTACTTTACTTACTAAGTTATCCAAAGATTATGGAAAGATAGATATTGAACACGGCCGTAAAATAGGAAAGTTAGTATCTATTCAGTCCCTAAATCCCTAGCACGTCTGTCGTATGATTATTTTTATAACCCGGACGTTTCCCTCCTGTTTGTTGGGCATATTTCGTTTCCATAGCAACGGGCCGGTCAACCCACTCGTCCTGCATTCAGAGTCCGTCATTAAGGGCTGTAATTTTACTCAACGAGCAGTTTGAAACGCACGGGCGATGGAAATTGAGGACTTGTGATGCAGATGTTAAATACACGTTCCTTTTTCATTGAGTTTCGTTTTGAGGATTGGAACTGACAATGTATTTTTAATTAATGCTTAATTGGCTATGGCTGGATGGCTTCAACCCATTAATGGCCCACTACTGAGCACGGGTCTCTCTTGAGGAGGCCTAGAGTATACTCCACCACGCTGCTCCAGTGCGGATTGGTGGGGAAAAATGAATGTCTTTCATGAAATTAAAATGCCGAACGATTTTCATGAAATTTAGTATGCAGGGGATTTCGGGGGCAATAAATCGATCTAGCTAGGATTCATTTTTAGAAAATGTTGTTTTATCCGTGTTTCCAGGCAATGAAAAACTGCTACAATAGACTCTTCGTGACATCTATTGGCGAGTAGCAACACTAAAGATAAACCGAGCAAGGCTGAGTCCACGGAACACACAAGCGTGGCTCGGTCATCCGGGTACTATTACTTAACGTATAAACATTGTACTCGTTTTTAGTTCTTTCCTTTTGGTCGGGTTTTGTCCGCGGCTTAGCTCAGAAACCCTAAGTACAAGAAAATTGTAAATTGGCATGGATATACATAATTTATCTCGTCGCCAAGTGGTAAAATAAAAGCTTTTTAGGTAGGGGAGATCCCTACACGTAAAGTGGACGTGCGAGTTTTTTCATCTATCCTATAGTAGATACACGTGTATAGGTTTAAGGATTAAGCTTTACTTTGCAGTGGAAATTTTTGTTAGAGTTAAGTGTTCCCCCTGGTGGGTTAGTTTCATGTGAAAAAATTCACGGCAAAAAATATACAAAAAATTAATCAAGGTTTTTAAGCCGTAACACCTAGAATTCCGAGAATTACCTTTATTATTTTAAAAATTATCATTATTACTTTATCATTTAATCTCCGTAAACAATTGATTAAATACCAATTTTATATTCCAATCTAGATCACAAAATAATACAATTTTTTTTATTTCTGTTTAATTATTTATACATTAGTAATCATTTATAATGAGCTGTAAATGTGTAGAAATTAATTGAATGAGAAAACCTGGAAATCCAGGTGTTCTCATAAATAAATAAATAAATATTGTATATTTACAACGTTATGCTTCCAAGCGACGCATGCAAGAGCTGAGATATATATTTTCAAACGAGAGCATCCCCTGAATTACAAAGAAAAAGTATTTCTCGATCATGATTCGTCGGTGTCCCCCGGGAACGGTACAATATAACCTTACAAGGAAAAAGTAAAATTGTTCGCCGGAATTTTACAACGCGCTGACACGAATACGTTTGCTACTTCTCAAGTAACTTTTGATAAATATGTATATTTTGTGCTTGTTAATATCGGCTTTGTATATGTACTGGTAGGCCAATTATTATCATACTTTAGGCTTTCAATTCTGTAAGATTAGATTAAAATGAAGCCGAAGAAACATATAAAAAGTACGGAAATAGTATTGGCGTTTTAAGAATTATAAAATCAATGTCTCCTGTTTAATATAGCACAGTGGAAAAAGCCATAAGTTGAAAATTGCAAATTTACACAAGAGTAAAAAACTGTTAAAATATCAGTAAGTACTCAAAAGAATTTACATTACGATTTCTTGCACAGAACCATCAAGATTAATGATATAAAATTAAAAAAAAAATGAGCACAAATGCAGCTTTTGTCCCTCTTTCCAATCATATTAATAACTAAAATTCAACGTAAGACAACTCATACTTTTTTCCACTAATGGTGCGATTTATTCATACCGGTATAAGTCAATTTTAAGTTTTTTTGCATAGGACTTAAATTTTAACTTTCTTATTAGCCAAGAAAAATATTTAAAAACATTCATAGTATTTCTCTATATACTAAACACAGAATAATCTATGACATCAATATCTAAGCATTCACACGTGCTTACATTTTTCACAATAAAAATACAGAAACGTGCACGAATAGACATAGTGGCAACCGCGACAATTTACTAAATATTATAATAATGTAATATTTATTTAATAAAACAACCAGACTATAAGGCTTTATTTTTTTAATATTTTTCTAAACATAGCTTGCAGTTTTTTTCTATTTTATAGTCAGGTTGAAAAATTTGAGAAAAAGCTAAGTACACTGCTACTATTATAAAATAAGTAAAAACAAAAAACAATCCAATAACATGTGATAGGATATTGTAAATGTAAATATTATAATATAAAAAATACAATTATAATAAATACAGTGCTTAAACCATGCAAATATTTAAAAGGACATTAAACAATATATTTAACGAAAAAAATTAGCAAAAATACAAATTTAAAAAGATTTTGTGAAGCTGTCAACATTGGTTTATCAACTTCTACTATTAACATTGGATTTATACAAATCCGGTGCAGCGAACTTTGTTAAACTACCAAACAGTATTTGAACAGATTGTATATTCTAGAAACTATCTGAATAATTTATTAAATTGAATCTGATTCCGTTTTGAAGTTGGATGATCAAAGTATTTTTACGCTATTAATATTTCCGTTAACTTATTTTTAATTCAACAACAAAATTTAATAATTAATAACCTCCAAACATCAAACTTCAACCAATCAAAAAAAGACAAAAAAATTTAATTTTTCCATTACGCCTGCAGTTGATCCTATTGTTAATGTTGACAACTTGACAAGTTAAAAACCGGTAAGTATCGCGGTAGCCACTGACGTCATAACACCGTGCTTACTGGGAGAGGTGCCGTTGCGGGGCGCGGGGGGCGGCGGCCGGGGGGGCTCCTCGCGCGGCACGCCCGCGCCGCCTGGCGGACTCGCAACTGTAACACCAATCGTGCGTTATAGTTTGGTCATCTATTTATCTATTTTTGTACATTGAATAATTATTACTAGCGTATAGAACCAATGTCCGCGCAATAAACTGTCGCCAATTGGCAACTGTTTTCAGTGGATTCAGTTGAATTTGAAAAGAGAACGGAAGTTGGGGGGAGTGGTTCCTCTTGGCGCGATACTTTGTTCGCGCTACCTGTTCTAGTACATTTGTACATTATACTTCAATGTTTTCGTGTGTTTTCATGCGTTTTTTTAAACAAAGAAACAGTGACAACTATATCTGTAAAGGAAAAGAATTTACAGCTGCTGTTAAAAATACTGGGTGTACTATAATCGAATATCGACCTGTTCTCACACAGCTTCGTTTTAAAGTAGAAAGCAAAAATCATCAGATACCTGACGTTACACGCTGTTTTTCGCTCTCTTAGCTTATTAATAAGTTTTAGCAGGCCTGGCGTACTGTGCAAGTCGACGTGACGGGTCAATTTCAGAAGGGCTGCCACGCGCCGCCGCGCCTCTCCGTGTCACATTCGTAAACTATCACACATGTCATCATAAAAAAAACAACCCTGACGCTGTCAGAGAGGATAAGAGTTATGATTAGAAAGAAAGGCAACGTCTAGATATCAACGTCTGTTGACGATTAGCACTGTGGTGTCGGAGCCAGAGTCGCTATTTATTGTAATGATTTTGCGTAGTGACTCTTCTATACCAATATAGTCAAGGATCCCTAATACATTTCTGCACTTTGATTACTATCAAGCTAATTTAAAAAAAATGTAATAGAGTTATAGGTCCTATTATGTATTTTGTGGCCTTAGCCAAAAGTGCAATAGTTTGAGTGGTATTACTGACGTGCTCTGTCTACTACGTTTCTACTTTTTCCCCCACAAAGAAAACATACGTAACGCAATTTAACTCACAACTGAAGGACTTACTACCTCTACCTTAGATTATAATTAACCACTGATAGAGTATTTGAGTATGTTTGTACTAGTTTGTACTAGCTAGCACGTTGCCTTTAGTAACATCATCCGAGTGAATAAGCATTAGCGCGACCGGGCGACCTTAGATTCAGAGCTAGTGGTAAGGTCTACCGCAAGACCCTTTAAGCATTCTGTTAACTGATTGATTATGTCATGGTTTTACTACGTAATCCCTTTTATAATGGATCTCTGTGTAATGTGTACAATGTTAATTAATTTCATCTTCATATGAATATATTATCTAAAGTTTAAGACCGTCAAGATAATATTACCAGAATATTATCTTGAGCTTCGACTTTGCATATAAAATTGATAGATGCTCCAGAGCTATTAATAGCTCGGCTGTATATTGTAGCTGAGCTATTAATCATTATAGTTATGGTTGTTTGTAATAAGTAATTATCAAGATACTCAGGTTACTGGAGTGGAGAGTAGGACAACGCAATTACAATCAGAGATATTAAAAGTGCAGGAAAACAGATGTACAGGATTATAAGTGATAAGTGTTACATACTAGTACAAAATTATACCAATTATACCTAAGTAGTAAGTAAACTATAGTATCATAATTAATTAATTAATAATAAAATAAAAAATAAAAATTATCATTACAATGATTGTGGCTGTGCTACTATTATCTATACTAATATTATAAAGAGAAAAGATTTGATTGTTTGCATTGAATAGGCTTCGAAACTACCGAACCGATTTGAAAAAAAATTCCACTGTTGGGAAGCTACACTATCCCCGGGTGACATAGGCTATATTATATTCTTTCTTTACTATTTTTCCCGACGAGAAGCGAGGGCGACTAGTATATTAAATGCATGTACTAATATTTCTTCTGTGGCTCTACTGAATACGACATTATTTGAAAGAAAGAAAGAAAGAAAGAAATTATTTATTCTGTTAAGCACTGCAACAAGTTACAAATTGAATCTTAGTAAAACATTCCTAAAAAACTATAAGTTGCTACAAACACATAACCTGCTGCAGCACTGCATAACAAAAAAGAAAACAACGAAACAACGAAAACAATTGATTGTTTGATTTGCAATGTGCAGACAGAACCTTATTATTACACTTTTCACAAATACATTAGAAGGCCCGTAGTTGCTTCCCTCCAAAAAACATAATTAATCAAATTCATAATTAAATTAAAATCATTTAATCACGGCGATATTTTTTCAATAACAAACGTAATTTTTTGCTTCTACCACTGTATCGGAAAAGCGCTTTATTATTCTTCAGTACATATAATATGATTTTCTATAAATGAAATGTATATTTTGTTTGTATCAGAAATATCCACAAAATTCCGTTAGCTAAGCCGTTAATAAAGCATCGTCTGACCAATGAGCCCGCCAGTATTGATGGGATCGAGCTTTCAATTGTTCGAATGATTCACGGATCTGTTATGATGTACTGCCTCGTAATAGCTATGTCGATTAAATCCATATTGGATACTGTTTGTTACCGATTTGAAATCCGCATTCGCGAAGAATATCGTTGATTTTGTAATAAAGAGTACTCGTATTCACTGTATTTAAAAAGTTATATTATTTTCTCTGGCTTCCAGAAATGTGTTTTTATCAAAATAGCCGGCAAACGAGCTGACGATCCACCTGATGGTAAATGGTAAACGTCGTCCATGGACTTACAATTGAGGTTGTTGCATGGTTCTTTACGAAAAAATGATTACATAATTACTGGGAATCCAGTAATAACTACAATTAGGTACTATCAATAAACAAATAAAGGGTGACACACTCATAATATCATGACACACTAATGCGGGGGGCATTAGGTACACATATAACACATCACAATAACACCCATGACCCGAGTACAAATATTTATATGTCATATTAATATCTGCCCCGGCCGGGAATTGAACCCTGGGCCCCTCGCTTCGCAGGCAGGGTTGCAACCAACTAGGCTAAAGGGTCAATAAATATGATAACTCTATAAGGTTGGATGTTATATTATAATAACTTGGCATTGGCTAAAATAATTTTAAGTCATAGTAATTAAAAAAGGAAATGTCAAATTGAGTTTGCAAAGAAGGCGGAATGTGTAATTATAAAGTTAGAATAAAGGTATAAAGCTAAAATGCGAATCAAATTACAAATAAAGTAAAACTTACAAAAGTAAATACGGAGAAATTAACTGAGTTAATTTATATCGAGTATTCCAGTTAAACCAAAATTATGCCAATGCAAATCTCAAAGCTCTTCTCAAGTTTAAAGTCCAAGTTACAAGAGTTGTACAATAGTTATAGGGAGATGAAATGGAACTTAAGCTGAGATTTCAGTCATATAATATTCCGTTTAACGGAAGCGCATCTCCGTCATTCACATGTCGATCGCATTCCGTTCCGTTCGTCCTACTTTATGAAGGTATGTTGTAGACTCGTCGTGAAATCTGTGATATCGTGTAACCTACGTATGATTGTAACACTACTTCAAGCCTTCAAGGTTTGTCTCAAGTGGTGATATACCTATACTCCGTTTTTTCAGACGAGTCCTATTTAGATAGTAAATAAAGTTACACTGTCTTTTATCATTATATCGACGCTTAAAAGGAAAAATTGACTAGGCGACAGTGAGCTCACTTTACAGGAGAGTAGTTTAAAGTTGGAATTTTTAGAAAAACATCATTTATTTTTTGTAATCCTCCTACCAACGGTATTCTTACTATTTTGAAATCCTTATTTTATCATCTTTATTGTGGCATATACAACAACTTTTGTAAAAATTCAACTTTAAACTGCTCTCCTTTAAAGTTAGCTCAATGTCGCTTAGTTAATTTTTCCTTTCAAGCGTCGATATGTAATTTAAAATTAAGACAGACACAAAATGAAAATAATTTAAAGGTGAATAAACTATTAACGCCTTTAATAAAAATATATTTTTTTAAAGTAATTTAAATATTACCTTGAAAAATCGTGCTAAGATTGTTAACCTAATAAGTCAAGCCTGAAAAAAGGAGTACCTACTCGTATACTTTCAGGTGCCAATAAAAATGAAATGGCGCTAATAAACAGTACCTAAAGTGGAACGCTTGCGTACATTTACCTTTCCTTGCAAATTTTAATCATTAATTTCTGCCAGTGAGCACAGACGTCGTCGGGGGATTAGAAGCCAAGTAATTGCGTTAGAATAATATCTAATAACTAAAATGGCTAGTATTTAAATTTAATTTCACTCGTCATTGACTTTAATAATTGGTTATCATAAATTTTATCATTATTGAACTCCTACAGTATTCGTGTATAGTAAACATTGTAACAAAACGTGTCTAGAATAAATTAACGTTTTGAATGCGTTATTCAAGATTACGATTGATATAAGATTGGATTGTAGGGTTCTGTATCGCAAAATAGAAAAACAGAACAATCTATGATAACCCTTAAAAGATCAATTCGCACCCTGAGTGGAAAAAAAGCATAAGCCGCCTTACGTTGAATTTTAGTTAATGATATGATTTGAAAGAGGGACAAAAGCTGCATATGCTCATTTTTTTAATTTTTATCATTAATCTTGACGGTTTTGTGCAAGAAATCCTAATGTAAATCCTTTGACTACTTACTGACATTTTAACAGTTTTTTTGTTCTCCTGTAAAATTGTAATTTTCATCTTCTACCTTTTTCCACTGAGCGTACGACTTGTCCATCTGTCTGTCTGTCTATTAGTCAACCCTCTTAATGAACTAATGTTACAGCAGTGATTCACAAAAATTACATCACATAACAATTACATCACAGTATTATATATGTATTACACGCAGCCCATCCATTATTTTTTGGCCGTCCTCCTCGAATTCTTTATAGATCTATGTTATTAATAAAATTTTAGAATGATTCCAATATCGAAAACGAATACCCAAGACTTGCACTGCTACTTGATAATTAAGTAAACAATCCATACGCCGTATTGGATTTCACGTCGCGTTTGAGCTAGTCCAACTTGTTTAATCAACGGACATTCCATTTGGAACGGGTCGCTTCGATTCACGGAATGAATCTGTCTTTGATCTATGCACAGCATGACATTTCAACGAGCAATGATTGCATTGGTCAAATGAGCGGAAATCCAATGTAAGGCACATTGAAATATAACATTTTTTGTTCAGTAAAATTTAAATTATTTGTTCAGTAAAAAGTTAGATTTTTTACCAAATAAGTCTCTCCCAAAAAATGGAGAAAGTATAGAGACTGTCTACTTTAAAAATGAACGCGGAGGCATGTTGTTTTGATTGTCTTGTGTATCTATTCTAATCTAATTGACAACTATCATTGTACTTATAATTTTATTGATGAAATCCGTAAATGAACTAAGATAACCGATATAGCCAAAAGAATATGCCGGCTGAAGTGGCAATGGGCTGGTCACATGTTTGAAGGACCGATAACCGTTGGGGAAGAAAGGTCCTTGAATGGCGCCCACGTCAAGGAAAACGGAGAATAGGACGCCCCTCGACCAGGTGGACTGACGACCTGAAAAAGACAGCGGGCATCCGCTGGATTCAGAAGGCTCAGGACCGGTCAGAGTGGCGCAAGTTAGGGGAGACCTTTGTCCAGCAGTGGACCTCCAGGGGTTGATAGATGGATGGATTGTACTTAAAATAGTTTATTAAATCTCTTAGATGCGCCTTTCAAGTTTAATTCAGATAATTAATAATTAATTCAGATAATTTTTCATCATCACCAGGGTTGACTGGTAGAAAATGCCACTTGGCATTAAGTCCGCCCATTGTAATTCAGTGTATGAATGCAATAAAGTTTAAATAAATAAATAATTAACGCAATTCAAGTTTCAGATTATCTGTCTTGATATGCTTGAACGTATGTAAGTATGTACTCGTATAAGCGGTTCAGTATGCATACTTCCTGGTACCGCGCCGCGCGGGAAGCAAACTTAATTATCCGACCTACTGACTGATTCAACGGTAGATAGCTACGAAATGCTACGAGAATTATTCGTAGCACGGAATTGTTTGGTCTTTGAATTCGTTCATTCATTCACTGTTCATGAAAGTAGATATGAAAGATTTGATTGTATGGTTGGAGATGCAGTCTTTTTTTTGTTGTATGTTTGTGTATTACTAGAGGAGCCCCTTTTTAAAGGTGTATGAAAATTTTTACCCTCAATAGTGTGAAAGTATTATAGATTAAAGCATTGTAAGAACGCTTTATTATAATAAGAATTCTTTATTCGTATAAGAATTGATATGGGTTGTGATATTTTAGGATGATTAAATAAAAATGTCGTCTTCCTTCTTATGAAAGCATTTTATCCCATCCAAACACGGTACTCGTATACGTACTCGTAGGATCAATCAATGTGTTCATCCCTTTAATATCCGATTTATATCACCCATCCATATCTATACAATAAATCCAATTTAATATCAATCTACTGGATTGAAAAATTTAGTGAAGTTATTTTTGTGGAAAGAATTATTTTTTGCAGGTCGTTAAATCCTATTATAGGGATGTTGACACTAATTATAAATTAATATAAATTTATGCCTAAAATATTAGTGGTAACATTTAAAGGCCTAAAATATGATTATTTTATTGAAATCAATCAGAATAAATTAAATATCATTAATTTAAAATATTAAAAATTGTACTCACTGTCTCGTGACCTCAAACGCCATTTTGAGAATGTGACGTCATTGGAACAATTTTATATGGAAATTAAACAAAATTGGTAGACAGATAGTATTGAATATAGTTTAGTGACGTCACGTGACGTTTTTGGTAGGAAATTTGATAATGATTTTTGTTTTTAAATTGAAGATTATTATTTTCATAATATTTTTTTCGTGAATATTGAGGTTCTATCTATAAAATTAAATTGAATCCTAAAATTAGTCAACATCCCTATTATGATCATAAATTTAGCATACATATAGATCATAATCTAAAATAAGATATAATATACTTTTTAAATAATTGTTACCTCGGGAAACGCGAGCAAAGCACTGGCCAGAGTGCTAGTAAATTATATTTTTACCAAAGAACATTTTTACTGGCAGCGCATGTGATTTACTGGTTTTTAAAGACGGATTTCGAGAGGAATGAGCCAATTAATCTTGAAACGGGAGTTCAAAGATATTATGCAAATTTATTTTGTTGAGCTTCATCATTCATATGACCTCGCGTCGGTTCTTCCTGGGGTTCTTCTTCTATTGGGATATATGCAGGGTAAATTTTCCTAGGGTACGTGGAGGGCCAAATCCGAAATACGAGGAATAGCGAAAAATGCTCAAAGGAGTCTCGGAGCCGATTTTGATGAAAAGTAAAACTCCATCATTATTTTTTTGAAAAATCAATATTTCAAGCCAGGAATCGAACCCGTTGATTTTGAAAAAAAACACATCTATTTACACCATTCGATAGCGTTGCTAACAAGGATGAAATTTTGGAAACTAGTAACATAAGACACACTTAAGGAAATGTTGAATTTTAAGAAACTGCTGCATTTTAAACGTTTTTATTATTTTTTTGCTTTAAAAAATTGCATTCTCCTTTAATTTGCAGTATGAAATTACTTCCCAGAATTTGATCATTATTAAATTTAAGTCTATTTACAAGCTATTATATTTATATCTAATGATTTTTCATGAGATTGATACTTGATAAAGGAGAACCCCAATTTTCGGCCTCGAACCATATGTTATCTGTGCTAGAACATCGGACTAGACAAGTGTAAACTATATACCAAAAAAATCGTCTTATTTTTAAGATAAACATATTTAAATCTTAGCTTCAGCTGCTCTTGCCAAATGAACTAAATAATGCAAAAAAGTTTTCACAGTATTTACCTCATTACATACGATTTTATAATCGATTGAATCGATTGATATTGATCGATTGATGGAACATAATAATATATTTTATGTATTATTTATTGATTATAATTATAATATTAATTTATTTTTTACATATTTTCGTATTCCATATAAAGCAAAACTATGTAATATATTATAATTACCATTTAATCGTTACGCATATTTATTAAATTACATTTCGAATATTTTGACATCGATTAATCGATTGACAACAAAGATGATGTAATCCCTAATAATATCATTTTGGTAACCATAGTATTTATAAATAACACCACTGTATTGTCATATTTCTCATCGATCTTTCATCTTTCTACGCGTGTTTTGTATATTTTTACTATCAAATATTTTCAGCGTATTTGGAGTCCTATTTACTATTGAAACTCATCGACACGCACACAGTGATTTTAATTTTCTATTGTATTCGCTTTCGTACTTGTGTTTTGGTGAATGTGTTTCGCAGTTTCCTTTTTATGTCATTCGTTTTGGTTGAAAACCATTGAAGTAGTAGATAGTATAATAGACACCCGCCAACTTAGTTTTAGCCATTAAACTCGTAGTTTAAGTGTTAGTATTTGTGAGAAGAGGTTTATAGTAAGTGTAACATACATATTAAATAGCACTGTGACACGAGTATGACATAATCATAACCTATAATTAAGGTGATTCATTCTAGGATTTCCTTAGTTGGCCATTGCTGACAGCCGTGAAAATTGGAGAAATTGAACCTTTTGCAATAATCTAATTAACAGCCAATTTCCAGTCTTGTCTACTTAGGCCTGAGTTTCTATGGAAACTGGGGTTCTCCTTTTATATTATTAGGTATAAACAATAGCACATAACGGATACAAATTGCTAATAAAAAATTAAAAATTTAGCAATCTGAAGTAAAGGGGAAAGTAATCTCCTATGTGCTTATGTTCATGAAAAATTATATTACATTATATGAACAAAGCGAAGCGCTCATAGCCTAGCGGCTTGCGTCGATCCTAAGCGATCGACAAAGTTAAGCAACAGCGGGCGCGGTCGGTAGTTGGATGGGTGACCGCTAGTGGCAAAAAATTCTTGAGCGTTTCCGTGCTTCGGAGGGCACGTAAAGCCGTCGGTCCCGGTTGCTATCATAAGATAACAGTCGTTAAGCCATGTCGGAGGCCCTCGGGCGGTTTGAAAACTTCTGCCACTCTGGTTGGCCACAAACCCCTCCACCAACCCGCACTGGAGCGGCGTGGTGGAGTATGCTCTAGGCCTCCTTAAGAGGAGAGACCCGTGCCCAGTAGTGGGCCATTAATGGGTTAAAGCCATATGAGCAAATAATTCGTGTTTCGGTTCTCCACAAAGAAAACCATCAAGCTAAACAGTTTGTATGCAAAGTGCTAAAAATAGGTTAACGGAAGGAGTGTCGCTGTGAATCTCATTACGGCTACGAGTTTGTAAGACACTTCATTGTATGTCTGAATACTGTTATATCGATGCTCCTTGCGTACAATAGTGGAAAACAAAGATATGACATAGGGTTCTTCTCGAAAGGCGTATAAAACCTCTCCTTTAGTGCCAGCGAGACATGATGTTGCAAATTATCTTAATTATATCTGCTAAATCATTTGTATTACTTCTTCTACCAATAAATTCAAATAATATTCAAGAGAGAGAAATTTTATTATAAAAATAAGTGTATTGTGTTTTTGATGAAGCATGAAAAAATCCTTTGATGTTAGTAATTCGTCACAGACAGGTCCAGTTTGTTTCAGATAAATAATGATATTATAAAAAAGTCTAGATAAAAGAGTCTCAACCCTTTTCTCGTCTGTTTGTTAAACGATTTTTTCATTTTTTGTTTCCTACCTTCTAAAGGTTTCGTGTAAAATATAATATATAATATAAAATATAATAAATAACGTACAAAAAAATATATATATAAATAAATAATAATAATAATAAAATAATAAAACTTTATTTTCATCTCCACACATTACATTTTTTGCAAGTTACACTCTTATGACTTAACAATTAGTTGTTTACATTTTTGTGGTACCTAATACATATTTTTATTTGAGAAACTGATAATGTAATATGTGGGAAATCTGGAATCTATACTAAGCCGAAGCCTGTATCATAGACACCAGGTCCCCCCTCTCTCTTAATGGCTTATATGTTTTCTTCTTATATACCAACCAATAACTATATATATTCTATATGAATAGTTTACTTTCGTTCGTGTTTGTATGTGTAGACGCGTGTTATGTTGTGGAAATTTTTCATATTTTTTTTTATACAACCTTATATGTATGTATGTATCTAAAATTATATCTAAGTAGTGTTTAATATGTTTGTTTAAGTAAGTAAGTAAGTTTTATTTTATTCACTTATATTATATATTTAAACTTATATTACTATATAAATATATTATGTATGTGTATAAGTTGTTTATGTACGTATGTGAATATTATATATTTGAATATATCTAATCTACATGTGTATCTATGCTATTTGCAATATATATTTTTTATCCTATCTCGTTTCTAACTTTCTATATTCATTAATGTTTTATTTTGTATGTTTAACATAATCCTGTAGTGTCACCTATTTTGTGCTTGCGCTTATACTCGTATGTGTAACGGCATATTATTGTTGACTGTTATCATGCAACCATGTAAGTATTACTTTTGTGAAACTTCTATTAATGAGTATATAATTGTATATGTTTTTATATATTTGCATGAGTACCTATCATATCTGTTTGTTTTGTATATTCATTGTTGATCGAATTTAATCATTCAATATTTATTTGTATTATATGTCAGTTATTATGAGTTTTTCTGTTTCATTGTAATTTAAGGTTAAAAGCCATTTGGTCAGATTATTTTTTAGTTTGCGTTTTTGACATTTCGCTATGTTCAATATTTTATTAATTTTGTTGTACAAAAAAGGACCACGAAAATGAAAGAATCTTTTGGCAAAGGTTGTGCGAACAGGAGGTACCTCACATACTGTATAGTGTCTCCTTGTTTTGGCCATTTCATTTATTACCGTTAATGATGTATTTTTATGTTTTCTAATCATGGTCAGTAGTATATATGTCTGTCGTACTGTTAATATTTGAGCCTCTTCATATAGTTTCTTTGTTGAGAATAATAAAATGGATAGGACTCGCTATCTCCGAAATTAATGAAGGATTAAATACAGACATTTTTTTATGTTTTGATCGAAGCTTGTAGGAGCCTGTAATAATGCGGCTTCTTTTTTAGCCAACTTTTATGTCTGAAGTTTTCATGCCACCCGAGGGCGTCCGACATGGATTATTGACTGTCACCTTATGATAACAACCGGGACGGACGGCTTTACGTGCCCTCCGAAGCACGGAAACGCTCTATAATTTTTGCCACTAAGGTCACCCATCCAACTATCGACCGCATCCACTGTTGCTTAACTTTGTCGATCACTTAGGATCGACGCAAGCCGCTGGGCTATGAGTGCTTCGACGGTGACTACCATTTGGTTAACCTACTCATTTATCAGCTATCAAGTTGAAAAATACATACTAGTTTACTCTACAACGTAACAAAACACAACCATGTGCCAGCCATTCCATATAATACAAATAGCTTTCCATCACGTTTCACCGTCATATTGGAAGCATTACTGTTCTCAAACAGCACTTATCACGAGCAATATACTTTAATCAGGCGTCTCGTGTCTGTTTATGGGCGCTCTCTGTGGATGCCGCGATGGGTTATATTAAATCATTTATTACATGAAGATTATGGCGTATCATAGTCATGGCTGGATACGTTTTTAAGAGTTTGTTAAGTGTATTTCTCGTGACTTGAAAGGTTGTGACAATAGTGATTGAACGACTGTGATAAGAAATGTCCATCCATCTATCCATCAGCCCTTGGAGGTCCACTGCTGGATATAGGTCTAACTAGCGCCACTCTGACAGGTCCTGAGCCTTCTGAATCCAGCGGATTCCCGCTGTCTTCTTCAGGCCATCAGACCAGCTGGTCAGAGGGCGATAAGCAACGTGGCTGTGTGCAATGAGGGCGTTGGATGGGAGCGGTTGGGGCGAAATCTTTTGAGCAGCTCGATAGAGGCCACGCTAAGGTATCAATTGTGTACCACGCAGCAAAAACTGGCACTGTAGATATTCCTTAAGCCATGTCAGAAGACTTTGGACAGCATAAAAACTTCCGATACTTGCCTAGCTAATAATCCTCTAGCAATTTGCGTTAGATCCACGCAGTAGTTATAATTATATAAATTCATAATGCTGTGATTTTGTTCATAGCTTAAAGGTTAAGTTTACAATGTTATTCAAGTAAGACTTTTAATTTAAATGTATTGTTAATTTTTTGTCTTTTTATCAAATAGTAAGTTATGACGTCATGCCATTGTAATTTCAAAGGATAATAATTAAAATAAACAATAAGTATTAGGCAAGGAGGCAGTCAACTCATAAAGCTGTAAGATAAAGCTAAGAAGTCAACGTGAATTTTCCACAAAGGCTTCAGTTACTACAAATCTCGCGAAAATAATGAGAAGCCCGCAAAAACATTGAACGAACTTTCCGTTTTTTAAATAAATTCGTCGGATTGTCGACATCCGCGATTAGTATTATATTACTTTTAATATGCACGTAATTTCATACTCTATAAAGGTTTTTTTTTCAATTGTGTTAAATTGTATGGTAGGTGTTGGCTTCAAACCATTAAGGGCCCACTACTGAGCACATATCTCTCTTGAGGAGGCCTAGAGCATCACCACGCTGCTCCAGTGCGGATTGGCGGATGAATTAATTGCCAACCCGAGTCGGAAGTTTACGTGTAGCCCGAAAGCCCCCGACATGGCTTAACGACTGTTATCTTACGATAAAAATTTCAGTGGAGAGCTGAGGCATTATGAGCCTTAAGTATTGGAGCATTTGTCATCCACGAATTCGTCACCTTTGTTAGTTGCAGTTCACATTGCAACATTTTCTTGTAAAAATTTAAACTTGTATAATTTAAGGTTATACAAGTTTAATTATGAAAGTATGAATGAGTTGTTGCTATTGAAGAAAAATTGCTTTTATTCTTATGAATCGCAAGTTATTTCTTCATTTCGAAGGGATAAATATTGCGACGCGTTTTATGAGACTCGTATTGGGTGTGTTTATTGGTAATAATAAAAAGAGGAGACACTTTCAAGATCCCTTATGGGTCGGGTCTATGGCATTTTATTGTCGTTTTATACTGAAGTTTGTTTGTTTTGATTTTTTTTGTAAAAAAATTGATATGAATGTGACTTACTTATACATTTTACTAATAATTTCATTCGGCTCTCCATTTTAATTCACATGACATAAGACTGCAGTTTTTACTAAATATAATTTTAATGTCTTCATCTTCATACACTTTATGTACTTCACTTACTACTCTACTATCACTTTATATGATTCACTGAATTCGTCACCCCATGAAGGTCTCTGAAGGTAAAGGCATCACTTTTCACTTGACTTTCCATCACCGTACAATGGCGCATAACCATTTGAATTGAGTCCGAGGTAGCCAGAAGGACCAGATTTTAAAGCCTTGTGTTGAGGAAAGGTTGACTTGGACTATAGGAAAAAGTCAGTGTAACAACCCATAATTGTCCCACTTCTGGGCTCGGGGTTTCCTCTCACTATGTGAGGGGTATAGGCCAGCGTAGTAGACTATAGGTCTACTATGCTGGCCAAGTGCGGATTGGTAGATTTCACACACATTTGAGAACATTATGGAGAACTCTCCGGTGTGAAGGTTTCCTCACGATGTTTTTCTCAACCTAAGCAAGTGATAATTAACTTCTAATAGGGGAGACCGGGGGCAAAAGTAACAGTTTTTAGTTCGTGGCCGATTGTGCCAAAACTATTGATATCTAACAAAGTACTGTTATTCTCCAAGAAACTCAATTTAAGTGTCTACCAATTTGTCTAGTCAACGTTAGAGTACTAAACGTAATTATGTTGCAATCCCACTTTTAAAAAGGAGTGTCGAATGTTACAATTGACCCATAGTGCGGGGTCGTTTGTAACATTGTTTTGATGAACAATAAAATGACAATGTTAATGAATTTACCCATATTTCAATTTTAAAAATAATCACAATCTTAAATACAATCAGTCTTTTAATTGGTAACTGAAATAAATGCTTTTACTTCTTCAAGCCACTTCGAAACAAAAAAGTATACACTTCTCTTTATAACTGATCAAAAGCGAATATGTTACTATCTAAAATTACAATTTTAGACAAGTTATAAGCACTACGTCATTAAATAACATTTAAATCGTATATTTCTTTATGAATTCAACAATAATCAACAACAACAAATTTGTATGAAAACGTGTGTGTTACTAACAACCCCCTGTTACATTTAACCCCTGTCATATTTCCGCGAACAAAAAGATTACAAGCACCGCACGCACCAACAATACGAACAGCCCATCTCTGAATAAGTTTAAGGGGATCCACTTGAGTAGTCGGTGCTCCAGCCCAAAGATGGAATGGATGAATTTCCGTGTACGAAGCTGCGGGCAATAGCTAGTGTAAAAATAAAAGAAAAAAAGGCAAATAAATGTAGCTATTTAAGATTTCCAAAATGCGCTTCCGGACGAATGTTTTTGTCCTAGATTTGCGATTGATGACACTTTAATTATTAATTTAATAAAATATGATGTTTAATATGTTATCTCCAATACAAATTAAGCGTGTTTGTATTTTCGACCTAAACCGCGTTGAAGAGGTGACGGAACAATGATATTAGAAAAACAAAAAATAATAAAAGTTTTGACTAGATAGAAATGACGTAATGATTGCCCAGCCATCACGTGAAGATTCATTAATATAATATTTTATTCGGGTTAAGGTTAGGTGTCACTGGGTAGAGGTTTTCCCACGAAGAGGATAGCAACTAAGATATAATATAAACGAAACTTTTGGAAAACCGCATTTTCTAATTCACGCGAGCGAAGCTGCGGGCGTCCACTAAGTAGTATGAAAATACTAAAGATTTCTTAATGGCTCAAAACATATAAATTAGGTAAAACAATTATTTTCACCTCGGGGTCATTTGTAGCAAGGAGTCAATAGTACGTTACCCCGTTGACCCCGAAAAAAATGGTACAATTGTTCCTGAAGACTGTTTTATTTAAAAACAAAAATAAATCAGAAACTCTGAACACTATTTTATTTTTGCGATAAGGTTTATATTGTGTGATTTATATAGATTCTAATATTTGTTGTTAATTCACTTATACTTTGTAAATTAAAGAGTAATAACTGATTTTTCAAAGTACGAAAAATTACTTCGGGGCTGTCCAAATGGCAATAGTCAATTACACACTTCCACGCTGCTCGGAGCACATTGCTCAGTGGTTAGCCTACCCGAGCACGTTACGGCCTATACCCCCTCGGCCGCACACTCTTCAGCGTTGCTTGCCAACCAAAATATCACCAACGTTACTATTGCCCCGTGATACTTTTGCCCCCGGTCTCCCCTACGTACATAACATTTGAAAATTAGAGGTGCGTGCCAGAATTAGAACTTAAGTCTCTTCGTTCGGGAGACCAACGTTCTAACTTCTAACCGCTAGGTTCTAACTTCTAACCATAAACTTGTATTTAATCCTATACACCAAACAGTTTACTCCCACACACATTTGATTGAAAACGTAGATTCCACGCTCCACAGGTATCTTTTATAGTCTGTTGCATATCAAAATGGCCGATCGAGCTAACAATGTAACAGAATAACAGCGGGTAACAAAAATTAATGTACATCGTTTTTCGATGTCATATCGCACGCAACATGAGTCTTGTTTGTGTAAAGGACTCCTACAACGGCTAATAGATTGTTGTTTATAGGAAAGATACATTTGACACGCCTATTTGTTCCATGAATGGCTTGTGGGTGAGGGTGTGGATCGCTCACTAACTAATGAGGTGTTGAATCTCTTTTGTTTCTCTGATCTGAAAAGTTACAACAGTATATTTTGTCCACCAGCAGGGTAATTCACGTAACTTAAGAAGTTCGATTGCAGTGCAGTCGAACTTAAGTGCACTTGCGACTGCACTGCAATCGAACTTCTTAAGTTACGTGAATTACCCTGCTGGTCCTTTGTATTTATAAGTCCGTTTATTCGTTTTTGGCACATGGATGTCGCTGTTAGCCTTTATAGCTTCACGAAACTGTTCGTCTGATGCAACATTAAAACGAAGTTTCTAATGTTATAGGACCTATAGGTAAATGGTTAACATTTTCCAAAATAATTAAGATTTTACTATCCTATTTTACCAATCTGAACATATAAGTATACCAGAAAGTAAAATAAAAGCGAAAATTTACCTACAGGGTCAATTGAATGAAAGTAGTGACCAACTCAGTTTACATTCACTACACCATTACCGCTACAGAGCGTAAAGCCTATAAGAAAAAAATAAAGCCGTTACAGTTTTGAAGCTTTGATTTTATATTTTTGTGTTGAATACTTTACGGCTGAGTTTAATAAATGAGAGGCGTAAATAGCTCTTATTACATTTGTATCCTGTATAAATACAAATACAAAGAGTTTTAACATTGGCATATTGCCTAGAATATTGCCACATGACTTTGTGGTAATATTCTAGACAATATGTAAATAGTCCTTCAGCTATGCAACAACGAACTTGGCGGAATTTATATTTACATACGGAATCTGTAAGCATAGAAATGTGCTTGTAAATCCAGCCCTCTCGTTGAATATCACGAATCGAGTATGACCTTTCTACAACACTCTCTTCCTACTATATTTGGTAAGTACACTTGTCTTGTGGGTCTAGCTAGGTTGAAATTTCCAAATAAATTAATCAATGGCGAACTCTAATAATATTCATGTGTTCTCACTTAAAGTTACACTGCTGTCTAGTTTGATTGATTGCTAGAATTACTTAGTATTTATTTGGGTATGACAGTTCTCTAGATCGTTGTTTAATCATAGTAAACAGGTTTTTTGGCATTCCTATCAGATTTTCTAGGAACCTTTCTAAATCAATATAACATCTAAAATCAATTATTTGTTATTCCAGACAAACTTAATTGAACCGTGCTCCTGTACAGCGTTATTTATATTTGCGTCGCTATCCAAGGATAAATAATACTAAAATCACAGACTTAAAAAAAGAACAGATGGAATGTCAACAATTCAGTGAGGCCCCCATAGTAATACCAACTCCTCTATTTGTACAAGTATCACACGTACACATGGACACTATCTTATATCTTTAAATGAGCAATTCTTGTATATATATAGCAGAAGGAGGTATTCTATGATGTTGGTTATGAAATGATATTCCTTTTACTTTGCACCATGATATTATGACATGCCATTTCTTATATGCCAGCCTCTGCATCAGACAAGCGCTGTAGAATAAAGAGGTCCGTCCCTGGACCTTCACTGGAGATTCATGGCCTCACCGATATATAATTGGAAACTCGGAATCGGCTCCAACGATTTTCATGAAATTTAGTATATAGGGGGTTTCGGGGACGATAAATAGTACTAGCTAAGATTCATTTTTAGAAAATGTCGTTTTATCGGTGTTTCCAGGCAATGATTAACTTCTACAATATACTCTTCCTGACATCTATTGGCAAGTAGCAATACTAAAGCTACTTCAGTAAATGGCGTTGTTAAGCAACACTAAACCGAGCAAAGCTCGGTCATCCGGGTACTGCTGTTATTAATCGACCAACATTACCGCGTCGAACCGCACTAAAAATTTTGCATGGTAGGCGGGCGGCGACACTCTCGATAAGACAAGGTGACGTCCGTGTTATTTTCACGTCCGTGACTAAAATCAATAAACTACAAGTTGTATTATACATAAAAGCCTACTACTATAGAACGATTGTCAAATACTTGTGATACTTTATCCGCCCTTAGCCCACAACTGAACGGGACATACACCATTTCTGTGGAATTAAATTAATCTGTCGTGGACCCTCCTAACCCAACATTTTTTGCTGGTTTTTACCTACCCTCTCTTATACTTAAGACACCCGTGACCCGCGCTGTTTCACAGACTGATCAAATGATTATGTGTCAACTGAATTGAATTGAACGGAATTGAATCATTGCTAAAGGCAAAACTACGTGATACAAACATTACGTACCAAGAGATTAGGCACAGATTCTTGTATAATGAAAGAAGAGGTACTAAATTAACATATTATAAATTTTTACAGTGTCGCCATGTATAAATTATCCAATTAGTAAAAAATTTAATGTTAGTAACAAGGATTCCTCAACATTGATGTCCATTGACCAATTCATTGACTTTCACAGCCATTTACTTTTCAAAGTCATGAATTTGTTGACCGTGAAAATGTTAATTAAAGTTGATTAATGTTTAGATCCGTTATTTCAGCAAAGCTTTGTGTTCAAAGTTGATAATTACAATTAAAAGACATCGAAACTTGGGATAGAAATCTAATAACGTCCCAATTCTCCGAACGGATAACACATCAATTTCATCCCACAAGTGTCATGTTCGAGACATTCATAACGAGTTGGGAGATAAAGTGGCTTGACCTCGTGATTGCTGAGCCGAAAAATTTATGACCCAACACGATCTTATGGCTCAGACGATCAATGAATACAACGACCCGACGCGCAATTTGTATAAACGGGGTAGAGAAATGTGAATACGAATGTGTGAAGATGACCACAGAAAACAGTTTCACACAAAACACAGTTTACAGTTCACAGTTCGAAAACAGTTTCAAATGTTAATCACAATCCGGAAAGGAATTGAAGGTTGAAGAACTAACACATAACAAAAAAGTTTTGAATGTTTGTATTTTCAAAACGCGTTAACTGTTGTACAGATTAAGATGACACTTGGTACACAGACAGACGCACATTCGTTCCCAAAGTGTCCCAGGGGTCCACAGGAGACTCGACAGGGGTCTACGTTGGCGTGAGAAAAATCAATTAATTAATTAACCAATCAATTCTCACTTTTTTCCGAAAACTATTGATCTCTATATGTATAATCTAAACTCAGCAGCAACGCAAATTTTCATAGTTAGATCTAATCTTCAAATTTTTTGTTGAGTTTTGGGAATATGGTAGAAATGTAGCTGCACGGGGTCCACCGAAACCACATAAATTTTGAAAGTGATCTATGAGAAAAAAAATCTAGGAACCTCTGGTTTAGACTTTAGAAGCTACGATGCTACAAACACACAGACACGTTAAACTTATAACATCTGTATTTTTACGTCGGGAGTTAAAAATATTGTGAAAAGTAGAAAATTTCAAGAAAAACTCTTTACTTTGTCTCGACGACAGTCTCTCCATACTACAATCTTATTCAAAAATTAAGAAATCAATCTTACTTTTTGAATAAACTTAGCTACTTACTGCGTTAACAAGTATTGTATTTTAAGGATAAAAACAAAAATATAATACCTACTGTTGAGTGAAATTAATATTTAAACTGAATGTTATACAATCATTCCTCGTAATCTGTTTCCGACAATTGAAAATAGAAATGGATATTTTGACTTACTTGTTGGAACGAAATACCCAACAGTTTGGTCGAAATATCCATATCATATTTTAAATTGTTGGAAACAGGTTTGAAAACATTTTTCTGCAAAAGCTGTCGACGGTCATAAACCAAAAACCGTTATTAATTTGACCTACATATAAATTAAACACATGTGGCCTACAATATATTTTTACAACTTGCAACATGCTGTGCATGTCATTGTAGTTTTGTGATTTAATTTTTTGTTATAGGTCCTGTATTTGATGACAACAAAATACCTATAATTTTTTAATCATACCTACGAACCCGCTCGAGCTTAAAAAGAAAATACCTAACAAACAAACAAAAAATTGCTCGTATAAAAATATTTTGAAACATTTATTAGCGTTTAAAAGCAACAACCATCCAACAGCCACGCTACATAAAATCTGTAAGGTAAATATTTAAGAAAGAAAATCATACTTCCATTTAACTTAAAATAATCTGGCAAATTCCTTTTGATCACAAATCAGGTTTTCGTGTTAAAATTGGTATAAAGTAAGCCAGATAATTGAACTAAAATCTTTTTGCCTTAGATTTTTACCTCCTCGGATTTGATTTGGCAGGTATAGAAAATGTTTTTGTTGAAATTTATTCTCTACATTCACAGCGCAGCGGCACGTAAAGTCGTATAGAAAAATATGAATTTATTCTTCACACTTAGAGAAAACGTTTCGTTATTTCTAAAACACGGATCCGTCGTGACGTATTTACGTTATCCGCATTTTTATCTGATGTGTCCGCATGTGTGAATAGCGAAATAAGAATATGTGCGCCATTAAAAAAATAATAATCACGTATATGTATAATGATCCGAATAATCACGATCTGAAGAATAATCCTGGCTTAAAGCCAAGTGAGCATGGATTTTTCGCCATGAGGGGTCCTAGAGCATACTCCACCACTCTGTTACAGTACGGATTAGTGGAGGGGTTAGTGGCCAACCCAATTGTCGGAAGCTTTCAGGTCGCCCGAGGGCCTCCGATATGGCTTAACGACTGTTATCTTACTACAGGGTGGTCAAGGTCAAAGTCATGGTCAAGGTCAGGATCAAGGTCGTTTTTGGCGTAAAATTTTCTGCTCTTTTCGAATCTGGAATAAAATATAGGGATTACAATTTGAAAAAATTAAGTTGACCTTGATTTGACCTTCAAAGCTACGGTCAAGGTCAAATTCAAGGTCATCATCGGTTAGTCAAGGAAAAATCAGAAACTTTTGAAAGAAACATTTTCCTCCAAAAAGCATTCCTGAGGAGTTATTCAGGGGTTTCCATACTTTTGGACCACCCTGTATACCAACCGGGACTAAAAATTCTCGTCACTAGCGGTCACTCATTCAGCTACTGACCGCGCCCGCTGTTGCTTAACTTTGTCGATCATTTAAGATCGACACAAGCCGACGGGTTATGACCACTTTATCAAGAATAATCCTAATGAGAACAAACCGTAAAGAGAACAAAATGACCAATTCAATTAAGCGGCTGACTCATATTATTTTACACACAAAACCCTATATTGCTTTTCAATTTAAGCTTCGCCCAAATCAACATTTTCTCCGTTGTAACATATTTATTTGTCGCCAGCGGTTAAAGTTTTAATGGATGTCGGATCAAAATGCAATATAAAAAGAAAATGATAAGTTTAAGTTTAAGTTCATCACTGAATACTTTTATGTCCGTCGAAAAGAAGTTTAGCCGAACATTTTAGCCTTTGTTTTACCAGTAACTTCAAGTATAGGTTTTTTAACGAAGTTTTAGCCCAACGTTTTAGCCTTCGTATTACCAGTGGTTTCAAGTATAGGTTTTTTTAGTAAAACTAAGGACGTTTTAAATTCGAATTCAAATTTATATTTCTATATAAATTATAGTTCTGATTAGAAACATATTTATCTAAAAACAATTTTTTGAATCATGCTGTATGAAAAAATATAATATTTTAGTGTGAATACGATGAAAAATCACCAAACGTAGTGCCAGCTTAGAGGAATCGACATATACACGTTGTCTGCGCTGATGTCAGTCGCGTACATCAGCCGCGTGTACCTTAATAGCGGATACAATATTACCTTTTAGCTATGAAGCCTCGCACTGCGATGTAGAATTTTTTTATGGTTTTCATAGGACATAATATTTTCCAATGAGTATTTGATTAGTATCTACATAAAGTATGACCTCAGCTCTTTTCATTTATTTATGCGAGCCTAAGCTGCCTAGTCTACTTTAGGTAGCAACAAATCTAATCTACCCTTTCACAAGACAACCCAATTTACTTTGTTTACTTATGAGCACATCAAAAGATAAAATCTTCTTTGACAAAAACTTTACATTTTTGCTTGTTGTTAATAAATACGGACTAGAACTATGTCATAAACATATTGTTTAATTTTACATCTTTCATCATAAGGGTGCGTTTCCACCAGGGATGTGATATGCTACGTTATTATGGACGTGTTTGATATCCGCCAATCATATTAATTGGTTCACATAGCATAGCACTGATGGAAACGGATTCAACTAAGCTACATTTTTTATATGTAAGTATGTATGCTGTGGAAGCATGCTATGGATTGCAGCTGGCCGCACAGATGCACTTGCAGCGTTTTCCCAGTTGTCTACACATCGCATAGCTCGAGCTACGCATATTCCTCACACAACTACCTTGCAGCAGCGCATCTTCAAAGCACATCTTTCTTGCTCCGCTACATAGCTTAGCATCAGTGGAAACGGTCACTTAGTTTCGTAGCTTAGCTTTTACATTCTCGCCGCATAGCTGCATAGCACATCTCTGGTGGAAATGTACCCTAACTCGTAACATTTTTACCACTGTAACATACTTTGTATAATATCGTATTACCTAAATTTAAAATAGACCCATTCGTAAGAGCCTCCTTTACAGACAATTAACTACGTAATGATAAATTATACATTCTCGTTAGGATATTGTACCGATCTTTTATGTTGCGTCAGGTTATTTCACAGTAATTTATTCTCACATAGGTGTGCTGAAAGTACTGCAGTTTATCGGGGAATAATTTATCGTTCTCTCTCACTTTGGTTACGCCAAAGTGAGAGAGCGTTAAATATTGAATGCGAGTATTGGCAGCGGTTCACTGAATATTACGTCATATCATAAAAAAAATTAACAAGCTACTGAATACGCTGGTACAAAACTAAACTAAGTTTTGATAAGTAGTATCGGATTATTAGGTATGTAAGTTTCATTTAAAATGCCTGAGTAGGTCTTGAAAGATCAACACTTCTTTGTTAATACCTCAGTAGAAAAATAATCTTAATCTAGTCATTTGTTTTATTTATATATTTTTCAATATAAATGGTGAATATCCTGTGTGAATATCGATTTGAGTTTACTAATCGTTCAGATGATTTTATTAGAGAAACCTTCAGTGATCCCAGTGGGCGAGTATTAATTAATAATACCAAGGTAACCATTAAGGTAACCATCGATTCGCTCCTAACTGATCTCATTAGAGTAGATAGGTACTAGGGGTGTTACGGAGGTTTGATTCCGATTCCGAAAAGTTGGAACTGATTAATAATGTATGACTGTATGATTTTATTTTATTAAGCCTACTTTCTCTTAACACATTTTTCTTCAGCTTTCGCTTTTGATTCCGATTTGGGTTCCATTTCCGATTCCGATATACCAATTGTAAAACCCTAATGGAAAATACATAGTTTCTACCGCCCATTGACATCAGTCATAATGGTAAATGTCTGTGGGTAATAATATAAAATGTATAAATCCCCAGCCGCCAAACGACTCGTCGTGTTCCGGCTGGGGGCTTGAGAGCCAGTTCTTCCTTTCTTTTTCTTTTCTCTTTCTTGACCGGCAACGCGTCAGTGATGTCTTTGGTGTTGCTGATGTCCATGGGCGACGATAGCCACTTACCATCAGGTGGATCGTCAGCTCTTTTGCCGGCTATTTCCATAAAAAATAACAATATATTTATTATGATCATAAATAACATGACAATAGTTTAAGCCATTACTTAACCTGATTACAAAAAGTAGATGCGATTATTATTAGTTAGATTTCAGCCAAGCTAAGCACTAAGCGAAATTAAATTCGCTTCGGTACGTGTAGACCTAACTTAAATGTTAATTACGGAAGAAGCAATTAGGTAATTAAGTCGTCCATGCGTTTATTTTCTGTGTCATAGCTGGCAAACAAGCTGAAGAGACGTGATTATGATAGTAAGTGGTTACTAGCAACCAAGAAGCTTATAATATACTAAGTAGAGAACACAATTCAAAGAGGTACATGAAAAAGGATCACGTGAATGTCACCGCACGATCATCTGGGGCTATCAAAGGGCGATCATTGGTCGAAATTATACACCGACACCCTATGAATCGTCTCGGAAAAAGGAGCAGAAGACACCTCCTGACCAGGTGGACTGACGACCTGAAGAAGACAGCGGGCATCCGCTGGATTCAGAAGGCTCAGGACCGGTCAAAGTCGGTTAGGGGAGGCCTATGCCCAGCAGTGGACCTCCAAGGGCTGATGGATGGATGGACGCTACGAGTCTTAAGATCAACGTTAATCAGGCCTATGATTGGTCGAAATTATTCATCCAATGTAACTTGATCCGTCTTCAGGTACCTCTTCGAAACTTGCCGTCCAGATGTACATAACGCTCACCCAGTAATACAACGGCACATCTACGTTTGTCATATTTTACAGAAACGAATTTCAAAAATTTTATAAAAATGTTTAAAATTAATTTATGGGTTCTGTTTACGTTTTTTACAGATTGTATGGGTTTCGTTACTAGTATAGACATTAATACATATTTACCAATATGTAGATTATGCACTTTTATACACGTATACCATATAAACTCAATTTCGCATTTCTTGTAGATGTGCCATTATATTACTAGGTGAGCGATATACAGTTCTTGAATACACATAGAGAATCTACATAATGTAGATTGTGGACCGTCTGTCGTCACGTACGACCTACGGCGACCATTTACGTTACACGTGACTAACCGTGATATTTCCCACATATTATATTATACATTATGTGTACGTATAATTATTAATTTCTGCTGCTTTAAGGCTCAGATCCGGTCAGAGTGGAGCAGGTTAGGGGAGACCTATGTCCAACAATGGACCTCCAAGGGCTGATGGATGGATGGATGATGATGCTGCTTTATGGTATGAAGGGAGATCCCGTACCGTGAAGCAAATATTTTTTGTCAGGAAACCTAATAATTATAGAAAATCAGAGATAAGTGCATTCAAACAAAATACAGGAAATAAAGCTTTTTTGTATTACTCGTAGTATGAGTTATAAGGTTTTATATCGGCCTGGCTTGCTATTATAGTTTTAGAATCAATGGTAAAGTTTTCACGCGTTCTGATGTCAGAGGTCATCGATTGATAGGAAATATCTTGATAATGTCATCAGCCGACAACTACATGGCCGTATCACACGCCGCCTCATAAGTCTCATAACTAGGATGTGGGTTGACGGTTTCATTAACGACCCGTCAATCGTCAGTATGCTTATTGCTTTTATTTTATTTACAAGATAAACACATGGGTAAATGAACTGAAAGTCAACATATAACGTAATTAATGTTTCTCGAATAAATATTATGAAATATACTCGTATTTCAAAATAAATAAATACCGCAGTCTCAGAAGCCGTCCAAATAAAAGTAGCTAATCCAGAATCTTAGCAAAGATGTTGCTTCAAGTCGTGGCTGTTATTAAATCAAGTGATTTATCTTCTGTAATCTGCCTTACCACGCCAACATTCAAAACACGGTTCTACTTATTATTCACAAGGCATATTTTCAGCGAAAAAGTGGTAAGCGGATTTGATGAAATTATGCGAAGACTTCACAAAGTTATGTACATTTTGCCTCAAGAATATGCATTTGGATTAAGGAAAAGAGCTGTTTTATCTTTTATTTTGTACCAACATAATTTACAGTAGCTAGTAATAATAATCATAGGTCCGGGCTGTCATCGTAAGATAACAGTTTTTAAGCCGTGTCGGAAGTCCTCGGGCGGCATGAAAACTTCCGACACTTGGGTTGGCCACTAACCCCTCCATCAATCCGCTGGAGCAGCGTGATGGAGTATGCTCCATGTATGTATGGAGTATGAGAAAGGTAGATTTGTAAAATGATTAAAACACTATTAATTTAAAATTTTATTTGATACATTGGTGCACATGTAAATCTCAAAACGTGTGAGTGAATATTCATAAGCACACAAAATCCGGCCAAGTGCGTGTCGTATCAATGTAGAGTTCCGTAGTTGTAAGTTCGTCAAATGGCATTTTTTTTAACTTCATCATAATATTATTATATGCTACTGTCGTATATTACTACTGCCTTGCATTTTCCACATGTCCAACATCCTGCCATTTAGCTGGCATACTTAACTGTAACTATAAATTGGTACTTTAAAGCCGAATATTTTGCAAAAGGGCCTCTGAATCGAAAAATGGTCTATACAGACCCATGCTATTTATGTAAGACTTTTTCAACTATACCCAACACTGGGATAAACAAGGAAAAAAATTACCCTCAATTTACTTGTCAGAGAAATTTGTTTAATATTTTATTGTATCACTTTGTTAACGTAATGAATATAAGTATCATTGTATTGGTAGTTTTCTACCTCGCACGTGTAAACTGTGGAACAAGCTACCTGCATCGGTGTTCCCTCTAGGCTATGACATGGGGTCCTTCAAGAAGCGGGTCTATCGTCATCTTCTTGGCCGGCAACGCGTTGATGACGCCCCTGGTGTCGCTAATGTCCATAGGCGGCGGTTATCACTTACCATCAGGTGACCCGACTGCTCGTTTGCCTGCTCAAAGCATAAAAAAAAAGAAAAAAGTATATTCATACCAAATTATAGCTTTTCAGCACTAGAAGTATCTGCGTTGTGCTGCGGACTGAATAAAGGTTCCATTTTACCTACGTCGCCTTAAAAAGCGAAATACCTCCCTATACATTTTCAGTTTTGCATTTACTTATTTCGAAAACATCCTCATATAATGATGTCATTGTTCAAAATTTTTTGTACAATAACGCACGCATTCACTCGAAAAACCAGCGGCGCGCCTGTGCCTTTGACGCGAATAAATCGATTTTATCGCGAAGCGAAACATTGATGCAATCCGGAAAATTTAAATTGGACTGAAGGTTCCGAGAAGCAATTTTAACTTCGCGTAAATTGTTGCTCATATTTGTCGGCTACCTGAATAATTTTACAGAGTTTGATAAAAACTTACAGGCATATCAGAAGGATAAAATGGATTTGTATTTACTACGCGTTATTATAAAATACCTACTTATGTATCGCAAAATCAATGTTGTGTTTTATCAAGCGGTTCATATTTAGCCTTCATATAACTTATTGTACCTACTTTGAATAACAACAAAAACAAAAAAAAAAACCATTCTGGTTTGAATTTTTTTTTATTATTATAATTATCTACTAGCTGTTACCCGCAGCTTCGCACGCGGAAATTATGCTTATCATATTTATGCCTTATTTCACCCGCTTGGGTGTTGAATTAAAAAAAATACTTCCTTAGAGGATGCCTACGTCATAAGAGGAATACGTGTGCCTTTTAAGTTTCTAGCGCTAAGTTTGGCCTGTGCCAACATCACTTGCCACATCACTCAATCATTTTTACCTTTTATAAATACAGATGTACATAATATTACAGCTTCATCATAAAGAACTTCAACATGATATGTCGTGTTGCCGTCCCGCCTTAGGAAAAGGAACGGATGGATTAACCACAGATAATATGTACACCTAGAATAACAAATTCAATTATTTTGTTCACGGGTTGTACGAAAAATAATATTCCTTGAGAGTTCCAACATCCCAGAGAAAACTATAAATTTTTGATGCGATAAAACGATTAACGTTCCCGTAGAGATGAGGTAAATTATTACTGCAGGTTTCTAAGAATACAATATACAGCAAAGAACATAAATCTTTTCAACTAACACTTTCACGCTATTGTGTAGCATAGATTTAGAAGTAAATAATCATTCTAAATGGTATCTGATAAAGTTGCCAATGGCTTTGCCTTTGGTGGAATTTTCGCTATTGTTTTGTAAAACGATTTGAATTATTGTGTTTGTTTATTTCGGTCATCAGTCACAATGAAAAAGAAATGTGAGTAAAAAAATTCGCCTGAATATTTTCTTAACAAAAATATCTTTTTGATGATATCTAAAGCAAAAATTAAAAAAAAATAAAAGTGCCAAAAAAGGAATAAAAGTATTTTGTTTATTAAACATGAAAAGGTAGATATGATCTTAGTACATTGAAAGTAATTGAATTTTTTTCTGTCACAATGTTACATAATATGGTTTCCGAGGTTTAAACTTTAAACCTAACGGGACTCCACTAATTGTGAGGTGTTCAGGGTTTGAGCTCTAAAACTAAGTAAACAATAGATGATTAATGGTTCAATGTTATTTCTATCTATCTTCTTATCGTTAACGAACGGCTGGAAACACAAACTCGTTAACGATGTTAACTGAAGTAACGGCTTATAATAATTTTATATTCCAAAAGGGTATTATATACAGAATATACCTAAATTCAAAGGTTTTAATTAATAACTGAAACAACGAATATTTTATATATCTATACTAATATTATAAAGAGGAAAGATTTGATTGTTTGTTTGCATTGAATAGGCTCCGAAACTACCGAACCGATTTAAAAAATTCTTTCACTGTTGGGAAGCTATACTATCCCCGAGTGACATAAGCTATGCTATATATTTTTTTACTATATTTCCCGAAGCAAAGCGAGGACGATTTCCTAGTATTTAATAAATGTTAAATTAAATTACTACTATTATACAATACATCAATCATCAGCATCTAGACGTATTGGGGCGGCTTAGAAAACTAACCCCAATCTCACACCAGAATGGTGTCGTAAGAAGCGACTAAAAACGGCCCGCTGGTAGAGGGGCCCCTCGGTGGGATTAAATTGGTAATACTTATTGTTTTAGTTTACTACCCTCGAGGGGGCGTCCTTTTTCCGAAACGTGGTCCCCAGGTTGTTAAGTGTGCCGTTTTTATCATAATGAAATAAATAATTTGGCTTTGACTTTGACATCAAACTATAAACCTTCATCTACCTGTATATGTACTCGTATATAAAAGGCAAAAGGGATTGGATGATGTATCAACGCACAGGCCAAACTCTTAGCGCTAGAAACTTAAAATTTCGCACACGTATTCCTTTTATGACGTAGGCATCCACTAAGGAAGGACTTTTCAAAATTCAACCTCCAAGCGGGTGAAATTAGGGATGAAAATGATAAGCATAATTTCCGCATGCGAAGCTGCGGGCAACAGCTAGTCATATACATATATTTAACGACCCATGTGGCGCAATGGTTCATGCAGGATCGCCGTACCAAGGGTTCTGGGTTCAATTTCCAGCGCCCAGCGAGGCGTGAAGATGAGTTTGAACCTCTGTTCTCGGTCTGGGTGTGTGTCCTTGTCTCTGTATTGTCCATGGCACCAATGATACAATGAATCCTAGTTATATATTTTCAATGGAACGAAAAATAAATGTGAATTTAATAACACAAATCAAAGCTTCAAAACGAAAACTGATTAAAGTTAATAATAGCTCTGATATTTTACGGCTTGCAATTAATACAGAAATGTGTAAATTAAAACCACAGTAATAAGGTTGCAGTTAATTGAACGGTAGAACTTGATTAGTTCTTGGTATGGAAATGCTGTTTACGTACTTAGGATTTTATGTAAGTACATAAATTAGTAGCTGGTACACTGGTTACAGCTTGACGGTATCAACAAGGTCTTTCTGCTGTTTCTGCTTGAGAAAATTTTTCTCAACGTTACTACAAAAATCAGGCAAGGTGTTCATAAGTAGGTTATGTAAATTTGTGAAGAAATTATTTAGATATCGATATAGTTATCTGGGATAAATAAATATTTTATTGTGTCATGTACCTATTTGTTAACAATAATGTATATTATAGTGACATAAATGCTATATAGATCATTATATCCCATTATTTAGGGTCACGTAGTCAAAACAAAACCCTTCTTGATGCGCCATGAATCTGTTCGTCTGTCCGTGTTTTAAAAACTTTTTTAGGTACTTCACCCACTGTAAGGTGGTTGATTCTAGAAATGTTGAAAAATGTACGACAGTAGCTTTTAGGTATAATGTATTACAAAACTATTACAGCTTGATAGGCTTAAAAATTTAACGAATAATATTCGTTCAACTACGGAAAGTTAAACTGCGAGTGGCCTGACAGGTATTGGCTGGTTTTTTTTTTAATTTTTATTTTGTTTTAGATTTTGCTATCAGGAAAATTTATAGGTATTTCGACTTCTTCGTCAGGATCTGAATCTTTGGAAAGTATGGGTATGTTATATTAAATATTTTTCTTTGTCTATAATAAAATCCTAAAATCACTAGGTGATGTATTAAACACTAAATTCTAACATGTAAAAAGATAACTAAAATTTTAACTAAATATTTAGAACTTATTTAAAGTTCGTATTGTTATAAGAAGTATTTTATCTATACTATAATAAAACTCAAAGGGCAACTTTTCTGTACAATGAATATAAAAAAAAAATCTCGATTAGAGGGCACTTCAATAATGAGTTATGTAATATGTATTTTCCATTTTTTCAAAATTTTGCATAAAAAAGAAAAAAAAAGTGAATATTTTTTATTTTTAGGAATCCTTGAATAATTGTAACGTGAGTTTAGTATATAATTTATTTATTTTTATTTAGTGTATATGTATTGTATATAATGTATATTATTATAGTATTATCGATGTTTATGGTACCTGTTTATTTGTAATGTATTTAATTATTATACAACATTCTAAAATCCTTAAATCTTGTTATCCCCAATGATAGTTCAGTCTTGCCACCTACCGCAGTTTCTCAGCATCACCCTGGGTTGACTGGTAGAGAATTCCTCAAGGCATTAAGTCCGCCCTTTGTAAATAAAACCTGTTTATAAACTCCTAAATATTAGTACTTCAATACATGATAAGTTCAGAGTTTTTTATATTTTGTCCTACTAGTTGTACAAATAAGGTAAAACATAATTTCTGCGTACGAAGTTGCGGGTAACAGCTATTGTTAATCTATAACGATGAGCAGAGGCTCATAATGGAAGAGTCCAGTAAAATGGTCCCCGTGGAATTTAAAATTGAGTAAACCTAGCAGATTCACTGTTAATATCATATTTACAGTTCAGTCCTGGACAGGAACAGACCCGGATACTTCAAACAATTCTGAAGACAAAGCAGAAGCCCAAGACAGAAGCAAGTCTATTCATATATTATTTATTTTATTGAAGTAAAACTTCTTTAGGCATGACTTGAGAGTAACTCGCATTATTTTTCCGACGGAATTATTTGAACGGAAATTCTTTCTTTTTGTCTTTTCTTCTCGATTGTTGTAAAGCTTGCTTAACTCATATCTTCGTTCAACGGTAAACAGTTTACTTACAATCGAAAAAAGAGATTAAAAAAAGATATTTTCTTCCCAGTACTTGAAGAATACCAAAGACTAGTCGGTAAGATAGCAAACAAAAGTAATAATTTGCTTTAATTTAATTTAAGACTTTAGTCATATAATAATATAATCTGTCTATATTCTGTTATTAGCAGTGCTGCTTCATTAGGGATGTTGACACTAATTATAAATTAATATAAATTGAAGTCTTAAGTATTAGTATTACATTTAAAGGCCTAAAATATGATTCTTTTATCGAAATCAATCACAATAAATTAAATACCTAGGTACCTACTTCCTACAATATTATCATAAGCACTGAGAAAGATTTTTCAAATTATTCTTATTCTTAATAATTACTCTGGTTTCTTTAGCAAAAGAAGAACTAGATTTATTAAGTAAGTAAGAAAAAATATGTCAATGTAAAAATATATTATGTCATATTTTAATTTATTATTATTTTATTATAGAACAGGAGCAAAGCGATGAAGGTAAAGTTATTTATTACCTTTTATTTGTACCTAGTGGGTAACCAGCGTGTCAAAATATTTTTGTATGGTAAAAGTCGAAAATCGGCTTCATGAATGGACCGAATGTGCCTAATGCATTGTTATAGTAGTCTCAAACTATCTTCGCATTATTGCTTTTCAATTGAAATCATTTGAGGCATAATGGGTTGGATGGATTTAAAGTTTATAAAGGACATCCTTACAAACATTTTTTGTGTTTTATACTCGTATGTACATGACGATTTATTTATTATTATTAATAATTATTAAAAATAATGCTCTGTAAGCTTATAATGATACTGTAAATTCAGGTATTAGTGCGTTGGATAATAATGTGAATACTTATCATTTATTAAACATTTAAAATATCAAATAGGGCAACACTCTTATAAGAAGTAAGGTAATCTTAGCTGAAGAGGAAAACTATGACAGATAAGACAATTAATACAATTACCACTTCAAATGTCATTTATCGTAATGTCATATTCAGCCCCACCTTACTCTATTGCAGATAAGAGTGTTGCCCTACCTGATTTTTAAGAGTTTATATTTGTACAAATATTACATGTATTCACATATATTTATCCGACGCACTATATCAATTTTATCCCTCGCTGGTTTTCTCAAATTTATTAATGAAATTATTAACTTATAGTGTCAAATTTTCTCAGATAAATCAAGAGTGAAGTTCTACGAAGATTTGCTTAATAAAGTTAAAATTTTCGGCCGTAAGTACTTCACAAACAACTTGTGACAATGAATCTGCTCAATGAATAATTTATATATGAATATCAATAGCACTCTAACCATTAATATTATTTTGTTACAGAAATGATAGGATAATATCATCAGTATCTTTCAATTATTGATATTGCTTGTTTAGTTACGAGTAAATATGTGAAGTATTAAATATTTTTATAACTTTATGCACTTGATTTTAAAATGTTGCAATAACTTTCTTTCTATTATAGAAGAAATGAGACTAAGTTTGGAATAGAATTGGGGTGTATCATATACCGTGCATGCGGCTCAATCTATGCTTGAGTCTAGTCTATCAGACAGTACCGGCGTTAGGGGACGGAGGCGAGGTTGGGCGACGACCTAAGGGGCGCCAAATTTGGAGGGGCGCCTTATTTGGGACGAGGAGCAAAAAAAAGGAAAAATAAACGTCCCCATTTGTTCATCAAAAATTTTTTGAGCGTCAGTGGCTCTAACGCCGGCACTGGTATCAGATCGGACATTACTTTGCAGAAATCCATCGTTAGTAGTAGCCGCGGATTGATTCATAGCAGACTTATGCTAACTTAATATGCTTGAATCCCTTTTATTCTCCTGCGTTTTTGAAGTGAAACTTCTTTAGAATCGTTGTGATTTCAAACCGGATGCAACGGAAAAAACGACAGGTAAGAGACACAAATACAAAAATGTGTAGGATGAAGCCAGGAAAGAATGAGACAGAAATATACATACTATAAGCATGCATATAATATAACTGCTAATTTCGGCATTGAATCTAACTTCTCCGTAGCTCAATGGTCAGGACGTAGATACACAATACCCGATGCGCAGTTTCGCGTCTCTCAGTATTTCTTTTTTTTTAGTTTTATTTTTATACTGTTTTTAAATACTTTCAAATGCTCTTTTAAATATTTTCAAAGAATTTATCAACAAAAAATAAGAATTTCATTTTCGTTGTCAAGCTTGCTTATTTAATATCTGTCGATCGACCGACCGATTGTTGTTTCTTAGTTAGTCGCTAGATGGCGCGCTTCAGTAATTTTGTGTAAGACAGCTGCTAGATGGCACTTAATAAGTTACGTGTTGTTGTCGAGGGGTTTTTTATATCTTGTTTAGTTTCACTTCTATCGTGTGTGAATCGCACACACACCTTTTTTTTTAAACTACACAGATAAAACGGCATATCTAGTTACACTATGTTTGATATAAATTAAAAGTATAGGTTAAACACTGCGAAAATTTTACTGATAACTATTGCATGTTATATTCTTATGACCATCAATCATTTTGATGATCAGGCTCTATATGAAGAATAAACGCAATGCATCAATTTCGTCCGAGCGCTAGATATTTCCCAATAGAATTAAAAAATCTGTTGTAACATTATGCGGCTATAGTATCCTACTTAATCTTCTTTTTTTGATAGGTATTAGTAATATCTTTGATTTTGATGTTAATAATGATTATTATAAGATCTTTATTGCTCAAATGATTAATACATAATTCAGTAATATTCAGTCAAACATGGATAAGGCAACTTTGAAAAAGTGAAAGATTTTATTTATTTATTTATTACGATACAAGTAAACTTTATGTGTTGATTTATTCAGGACAGTTTCGACCAAATATCACATAATATCATAGTATCAATAAAAATATCTCTCAATAAGTTGTGACGTCGTACATGAAAGCCTAATAATTTTTTTTGTATTTGAATAAATTATTTTATTTAAAATATTTGTATACTATTTAAATACTCATATGAATAAGGAAAAAAAATATAATTATGTAGGTTGTATCAGAATCTGATGGCAAAATGGGGTAATTAAAATTGGAGACGCAACATTGTGTTGGGAAAATTTGAATAAAACTTGTTTATCGTTGATATTTCTATCATAGTGTTAGTTTCATCAATATGTCAGGTTTATTAACTTCAGATGAAGATATATATTAGAAAGATTCGATGTTGTACAAAAATATTTTTAATAAGGTGAATTAAATTTACTAATACACCTCATTAGTAGGTTCGTAGTAGCTTAGCTTAATCACCTAGGTGAATTTAGGTCTACCGATTTAGTATACTTAATTAATCTGCGGCCAGTAGATTTAAATCATCTGGGTGCATAGGGGAATAAAATATACTAAATGTAGACTTAAGACACATGGGTGAATTAACTCAGATGAATAAAATCGACGGCACGCAGAGGTCGTTTATTTTTTTAGAAGAATTATTAGGATACCGTTTGAAAATCACGTTTGGTTGTCCTTCCAGATCATATTTACAATTGTAACAGTCATGTTATTACTGACATACCTACATATAGATGTGTCTGTAATATTTAGACAAGTTCTGTAACTAGTGACCGCACTAACCTCGAGGAAAAGTTTAAATTTATTCGAAAAAACCGATCGAAATTGAAGCGATCCGACTTGCTTCATTACCGCAGGAAGTCTTTGACTGGCGATGAATAAAACATGACATCGGTACTCACTTTGAGACCGGTCGCTAAAATTGCTAAGATATTATAAAAGTATTTGGAAATAGTAACTAGGTATAATATAAATTTTTTCCCACAGGATTTTTATGCCGATCCAACTTTATTTTAGACACTTAAAAGTAACCTAAAACTGAAATACGGTCCAATTTCGACCAATTCTGTCCAAAGCTACTTTGATAATTACCTCACAAGAATTTATCCATGGAAATATCAGAGTTAATAACTGGTTCTTATAAGGTTGTTTCGTTCGAAACTTCATCGAACAGGACTTCCGTATAGACTAAGTTCCGCACTGGCGTCGTTATCTTAAAAAACTTTTGAACCAGTAAAACTTGGGACACTTGAAAGTATTCCATACTTACGGTAGCAATTGGCCGTGAAAAATAGCAGTTTTTGAGCAAGAAATGTTCACAATTTGTATTCACGGGTAATATACAAGTTCCTTTGTAAAAGTTTATTTACTAGTTGGCAATAGGTATATGTGAAGAATGTTCAATATTGGTTTACCAATTAAAGGTTCAATCGAACGAGTCTCTAAGAATGGAGTATGAAATAGATGGAATATTTTTTTGAATCAACTCTTAAAAGGAAGTGTATTCAATAGTATATTTAACTTTTTTACTTTTAAAGTAGACTCGTGATATTATAATTCTTATTCAATCCAGAGTGGATTCTTTACCAGTTAATGGTCGTAGCGCACATATCAACTCGGAAAGGGATCGGCACCGGATCGCCTCGCCGTCAACCTAACGTAAGCTCGGCTACGGCTAGGCGACGCCGCGCTTACGGCTCGCCGGCTGCTGGTTGACGGAATGAATGACAGCAGTTCGCCGACCGACGCAGCGGTACGCGGCGCGGGGCGTGCACGAGGAAACGGAAAGTCGAAGGATAGCGTACGGTGAAACGTAAGCGCGGGTACGGCAAGTCGTCCACGCACCGTACCGCGGTTCGTGAGCTTGTTTCGAGGCGAGGCGATTACGTTACAAATCCGATAAGTGTGCTTTACAGTAGGGAGTTTCATACAAAGAATACTGACATGCAAGAGTTAATACGTTTACGTTCCGTTTACGAGTTGATATGTGTGCTACGACCATAAGTCAGTTTTTTTAATTCAACTTTTGGGTGGCTTTCATCTGGAAAGGCTGATATTAAAATCCATATTTTTAAACCTATACGAGTGCTCGTATAAAGACATTTTACAAAACTTACAATTCAGCCTTTATTTCCTTGTATTCTAAATGTTTGTTTCGGGTTCATATTTATGAAAAGTTTGTACCATCCTCTTTATCATCAATCACAAAAGTAGTGGTCAGAGTAATGCTAATACCATTATTTTTATGTATTTACTTTGGTAGACATAAACATACCTTCAATCATATTGAAGGACAAGTGATAAGGATTTCTAATATGTTTCTTTAATTATTTGAAAAATTTGGGTCCACGATTCAATATTATGTATGCAAGATGTATGTGAAAATAAACTTAACTTTAGCGAGCTATTTCAATTTCGGCGTTCGCTCCCGATTTTGAAATGGTAGTCTTCAAGAAAAGAGTGAATAGGCTTTTATTAGATGAGTTTACCATTCTGGATTTCATCATCACTTACCATCAGGTGGAATCGCAGTCAAGCCTAACAGTAAGCCTAATACGCTAATACTAAGTAAACACAACAATGACAGGCTTATGCATCGTATTATCTTCACGTATAAAAATCGCTTACAATAAGGTCTTCTCAAGCGCTACCTTCTACTCGGCGAAGTTTAAACCTCTAATTTGACGAGCCGTCAACCTCAGACAGAGCAACTCAGAGCAAAGGATAGGAATATTAACTGTTCCTAAATTTAAATATTGCATGTTGGCAATGGCAGAAGCGCAATGCGGTTTAAACTTTGCGGCAATCCTCGGTAAGTAATATTTCATTTACGGACGCATTGAATTGAGCGAAACTAGCTGCTCTGGACAATTTATATGTCTGATCCTATTTCTAGCTGGAATTACAGAAGCTGCTTGTGGTCTGCATCTTGTGTTACTTGTTAAGCGATCTATTGAATGTGATTACATGCTTGGTTGTGTATGTATGTAGTACCCTTGTTTTTTACTGCATCTATATTATGTAGGTATATGCGTGTGTGTGTAGAGGTTGCCTTAAGCATAATTCACCAGCTTAAGTGCGGATTGATTAGTGGTGGGATTAGTAGATTAGTGGCCAACCCAAGTGTCGGTCTTCATGCTATCCCGAGGCCTCGTACATGGATAAACGACCGTATAAAATCCGGAACCACCGGCTTCTCTAGCCCTCCAAAGCATGGAAGGGCTCTTGAAATTTTTAGCAACCAAGGGTCACCCATCCAACTACCGATCGCGCCTGCTGTTGCTTAACTCATTCGATCACTTTGGATCGACACAGAGGCTGGGTTATGAGCACTTCTAAGTACAGGCTTTCAAATAACCTAATAAAAATAAGTAGGTTCCAACTTAGGTTCAAATAGATTAAATCGCTAAAATGGAGTCCCACGTAATCTGATTCCAGCCCATTTTAGGTTAAGACCCTTGCTGAGTGTTTGATTGCCCAAGAAACGTTATCGAAAAAAATATTAAGACCAAAAATTTACTTTGATGTACCAAAGTGAGCAATGAATTTTAGTTTTTTATGGTCGTATAATTTTGTTATTGTAAGTATAATAAAATTCTGAATTTTTCTTCATCTACTTAGATAAATCTAAAACAAAGAATAACTCAATGAAAATCTTATAATAGATCTTATCTGGCCATTATCTAAAATAATATACTCGTAACAATAATACTCAATATCACAGATTAAAGAAATGAGACTCAATATATTGTAAATGTTATCTCATATTAACGTTATTGGTCGTAGCACACATATCAACTCGTAAACGGAACGTAAACGTATCAACTCTTGCATGTCAGTATTCTTTGTATGAAACTCCCTACTGTAAAGCACACTTATCGGATTCGTAACGTAATCGCCTCGCCTCAAGACAAGCTCACGAACCGCGGTACGGTGCGTGGACGACTTGCCGTACCCGCGCTTACGTCTCACCGTAAGCTATCCTTCGACTTTCCGTTTCCTAGTGCGCGCGCCGCGCCGCGTCTACCGCTGCGTCGGCGAACTGCTGTCATTCATTCCGTCAACCAGCGGCCGGCGAGCCGTAAGCGCGGCGTCGCCTAGCCGTAAGCGCGGCGTCGACTAGCCGTAGCCGAGCTTACGTTAGGTTGACGGCGAGGCGATCCGGTGCCGATCCCTTTCCGAGTTGATATGTGCGCTACGACCATATAGCGTACTATGAGCATGACGACATTTCTACATTAATGAGCTGTCATCTCTTGACAGATTAATTAATACGAGTACATTTGTTTCATAGATTAATTTCTGTGAATATAAATAAAACCTATTTGAATTATGAAATCATTGTTAACAGAACTGTACCACGTTTTTAAAAAATAAGACGCTTCACTAATAATTCGTATTGGGTGAAAAATGAAGTACTCGTAGATAGTTCCTTCACATCACCGTCGAAAAGAATTTTTAAAGCGTAAAAACCTGATGTAATTTTAAGCAAAGTAAGTAACAATTTGCATCACATCTTGTTAGTGTTTCAGATCCTGTCGCATAATGGCGTCAATATTTCATGGGATTTAGACCACTATATTTCTAGTAAAGTAGTCTGTAGTGTTTAATTGAAAAATCGAAAAACTAGATAATTGTTATTTATTTCTCAATTAATTACAAATTTTTATAGTATAAAACATTTTTGTTTGTTTGTCCTTTTATAGAAGTTAATAATAATAGGGACTCTTCATTACCTCCTAAATGTGGGAAAAAGTAAAGTATTAAGGATTTTTATACCTAATAGGTTTCCTTTTTTGTAGGAAGCACATCATTCTTACATACAGTTTTATGAAAGGAATTTTAAACTTCAGCGTTTTCATTGTGGAACATAACACTTTAAACCGATAATATGTTACTCTGGAGTTCAGGGCTTTATTGAGCGTAAAATATTTTCTCTGCAGAGTGAAATGTCATCATTTCTATTAAAAATGTTTTCAATTTTTCAGCAAACATGAAACTTTCATTGCTTCGTACACTGAAGAATAATGCCAGTAAAGCAAATGGTACACCCATTCAGCGAGAACGTTATTACCCTGTTATTACTATGCATTTGTCTGGCTTTTACTGGTCACCGAATAATTTTCTAATATTTTCAAACGTAGTACCTAAAACAGCTGTATTTGAACGCTAGACACGTTAGCAAATCTATTCTTTACAAATAGTATTTACACCCTCAATTCCTATTAAGTATTAATTTTATCAGATGTATCCTAAATTTCAGATTCACTCCAATTTGTCTGTTATTAAAAGGCAGAAAGAAAGCTTTTTTTTGCATTTGATTGAAAGGCGTTAATGTTTCTTATTCAAAAGATCGTGAAAATTATAATAGACAATGTGGCGACAATACATAATCAAGTATGTGTCCCACGCTTGGGACATTTTAGGGTAGAATCCATGTAATCAATGCTTCATGCTAACCTAACCAATTCAAAATATCGTAAGGGTGGGACAGATAGTGCTACAAAGCTCGTTGTAAAGTTGTCGAACTTGCACTATTTTATTTTCAATCCGCACTGAATGGCTTTCGTTTTACCTCTACATATAATGCCTGTGTGGTCAAGCCATCGTAAATAACATTATCCTTTATTCAATTTCTGCAAAAAACCACGATGAGCGCAGCTAGCGCAGCCCAGTTACCTCGGTAATAACTAAAATAAATTTTACACGAAATTGCTTTCGTGAACAGAACAAAACTTGTCGTATTGAGTAAGATGCAACGATCGTAACGAATAATTGATTGTTTAGCTTAGTATATTTATTTATTAGGGTGAATATCGCCTACCAAAGCCTGGAACGGAATATGGGACCCCTGCCTCAGGATCATTTGAGGGGGACACGCTGTATTCGCGAGATTATTAAGATAATTAAAATGCAAATTGACTGTTTCAACACATTCTTTGACAACAATTAACTATAAAATAAGAAACGATGTAACATCGATTATAACGTAATTAACGGGAATACCAGAATTAAAAATAGATTTACTATTGAGTGTCGTTCTTTGACAGGATTCGACAGTAAAAATGTGATCACGTATCTTTTATCTAGCTAATATTGAACTTTGAGAATAACTTATCGAATATATATCCAACTTTAAAGAGATGAGACAGACGTCTTATTGCGGTATAAAATAACGAAATAAAATTTCGCTTCGCAGTCTCCACGCTATAAACGAACGATAAATTCGATTTTTATTCGACAATTCGATTCGCAGTTGTTACCCGTCAAGGACAGTTTTCCAACTTCGAGTGAGGATTCGAATTTCTCAAAGGATTTTAAATAGATAGTCTTTGTTCAGGAGAGCTTTCATCAAATATCGTTGGATAAAGATTAGCTTATCCTCCTAACATGGCCCTGACTTTAATTCTGTTCTAGGATCTGTTGGCTGTAATTGGAAATGGTTGATTATTTTACTACAAAATAACTAGTTTAAAAGTAATTTCAGGCAAGGTTTCCTTAGCTGGCAACGTCTAGTAAACTCTTACCATCGTCTGCTATATTATTGGCTTTTTACATCAAAATGAAGGCCTATAATAAATATGGTTGGTAACTATTTTAAAATTTTGTATAAAATTATACTCCACGAGGTTCCATGAAGTACCGATAGGTAAATACTATTCATAAAATAAAATAATTATCGGTACTAGGTAGTTGTACATAAAGATGCATGTAATAATAAATAAATAAAAAATACATACAATGTAATATAAATTGAGCCCTTTGGGAATAGTTTTTATTTCGTTTCTGGATACTATGTATTACGTACAAATAAAATTCCTCTAATTATTTTTAAACTTCAATTTCGTTTAGGTTGATCGACTCAATAAACATCCAAAGGTTTCTTCCCAAGTCACTGCAAGCCTTTAGTACTAAGTTCAGGATTTACGCAATTCATCAGTGCCCAAGTAAGGCTTCGCGGTCGTTGCCCAGTACAACGGCTTAGTGCAGTCTAGCAAAGAAATCGTACAAAGACAAGTTGATTATTAAAAGTTAAAGAACTCGCCAAACTTCTAAAAAAACTCATCAACAATAACTGCAAAACTGTTGTGCTTGATTTTCTTTCACAAAGAATTAAACGTTGAAAAGGCGTGAAATGGTGAATATGCTCCACAGTGTTACCTAACTTTTAACTAAAGTTATTATATTTTTAAGTATGTAACAGCCAAGAAAGAGCACATGATGAAGTCAAATTTCTAATTTTGAAAGTGAGTTTTTTTGCACCACTTTATTTTTTATTTATCTGTGGATGAAGTAATGATACAAGGCATCGTCGAATCGTTGCCAAGCGAAGCAATTTATTTCTGACTCTTGACTGCAGCCGACGAACAAATTAAATAATTTCACGTTTTATATTAGGAGCAGAAACTTATTCAAATGTCTATTCGTTAGTTTTCCTAATAGAGATCAATCAAATTTGGCTACACTTTGACGCAAATGTCTAATAGATTATTCATAGATAGTCGCTTCTGATGGAAATATGCAATTTTCGCATTAACACGCACATTAGCTGCAAGGTCACTACAAAAAATTATCACCAGGTGAAAAGCATCCGTTTACGATTTCTATATCAGTGATAATAATATTGTCTTGACCAAATCGATAAATTGGCTATTTCAGAAGATTACCAGACATTTCATGCAAATAATTATATATTCACTATATTAAATTATCAACGGTTATGTGTAAATTATGTTTTTTTCACTTCATGAAAGAAAACTTTTGTTCACTTCATGTAGACTTCATGATTCACTATCCTATTATAACATAGTGATACGACGTAGGCACTTGTAGCCTGGAACATGATCTTATAATATGTGTTAAAATTTGAAATTAAACCTTATAGTCAACTATCAGTGATTATTTCATGAAATACGACCCTTTCGTTAAATTCCCTATTTTAAAATTTTTCACAACAAAAACGGTAATGGATAAGACTGCGTTGATAAATTTAATAAAAATAATCGCTGTTATAACCGTAATCTGTACGTGAGTTACTTGAAAGATAATATTATCGCAATTCTTTTGTTTGAGACTAATTGAATTGATTCACCTGTAATCGATGTTTTAGATATCGTTACGGGCCCATATCTTCAAGCTAGTCACTACTCACTATACGAAATGAACGTACAATAATATAATATATTTTGCAACAAATAACTTGTGTTTAGTCTGTGTATAGTGTTTAAAAGTGTTCGAAAAATAATAAAATGCCTTTAATTTCGGGGAAATATCAGCACTACAAAAATGAAAATACTGACGAGTATTTTACAGCGATTGGTAAATTCATTTGTGTATTTTGGTATAGTGTCTCCATGAGCTTGTTTATTGCGTAAAATTGCGTAGGTAGTACTTCTGAAATGAAGCATGCTCAATTCATATTATAGCATATTATTTTACAACATGCTGGCATTCTTTCACAGTTTGATATGTACACTTGATATTTGTATATTATCAAACGTTGAAAATTATTAATTATCAATGGAATTAATCTAATGACACTAGCTATACGATTCGTTTCTCCTTAGTGGATTAACTGTAAATTAATAATTAAAACAAAACTATAATATAATATCTTACAATACAAAATGTGCGTAGAGCAACCTAATTAGTTGAGTATCTTAGATGTACCCGTAGATGTTCGGAGACCGTAAAACTTTTGTTATTGCCATACAATAAGAAAAAATGTCTGAGAATCAGGTAAGCTTCCATTGTTCACGCTCCTATATGAAGCTTATACATTAAATAAGATCAAAATCACAGTTGTTCAGACAGCACACAATACAGTACAGACTGCAAACTATTCTTCTCTATACAAAATGTTTGCAGTTGGAAGCTTGAAGCTCATGCTGAAAAGTTTGGTTGCATTGAGGCTCATGGATATTTTCATTTGTGCTTCGCATCTATATGTATATTTGCTTTAACTTATTAGCCATTTCAATGTATGGTTTCTATGTGCATTAGTTTTACTTAGTTACTATCCCATTTCAAGGTATTTCCTTATATATATTTGAGGTGACCAGCGTGGATTTTCTTTAGTTAGTAGGCGGTCCAACTCAGTTTTTATGTTAATGCTTACTATGCTGGCCTACTTCTGACAATTTAAATATTTCTGGCAATGAATTACTCAGTAACTTAACCTTCCCTTTAATTTTACGATAACCACGACATCGATTCCGTAGCCACTGCTAACCTGCCTGCGAAGCGTAGGGTTTCGATTCGAGCCGGAGCAGAGATATTTGTTCACGGTTCTTAGGTTTTGATTGAGTCCTAATATGCTGTCTATGCCATTTGAGACATAGAGAACATTATAAACGAGTATGAGTGTGCAATCGTTATTTTTTTCCATTCATAGGTGTTCCATTTATGGCACGAAAAATGATGGGATTATCTTCTCCTTTAATGGAGATAAACGTTGATGGAGATGACGTTACGATAAAGACTGTCTCCATGGTACGGACTGTTGAGAACAAGTTCAAACTGGGCGTTGAATATGATGACCCAATGCCTAGCACCGTATTAAAAGTAAGTTATAGGTACAAGGTTTATTTCTTCAGGTACCATACTCAATCCAGTTTGAAACTAATAATGTTAAATGATTAATCCTAACCAACGACAAATCATGACCTTTCGTATCGATAAGTGAAAAATTAAAAGTGAAAAATAGGTAAGTGACGTAAAATAAAATCGGTAATTTTTCACAAATGTATATTAACATATTATATTAAAACAGATTATCGAAAAAACTTAAATCGGATCAAACTTGACTCACGTAGGATAATGCAAATGGAGAAATAATTTCCGTAGCCTGTGCAAAGTTAATAATATAATTCTTTTTACAATTATAAAAGAAATAATTGAAATTAAAAATATTTCTTGCAGCTTTCCTTCTTCAAACAATTTTAATGTTGTCCCCGTTTATTTTCAGAGTGTTACTAAGATGGTCAATGATAATGAACTACTAACAGAATCTGTAATTCCCGAGACCGGAGTGAAGTCGGGTCGTCATTACCTGTTCAGTGAAGATGAATGTATTGTTGTAAGTAATTTATATAAAAAATATACTCCTTTAGATGCAGAGAAAAAAAGTTCAGCGTAAAAAATCATGCTATTAGTGAGACAGTAGTAAAATCGAACACGTTTTATTTGGGTTAGGCGCAAAATGTCCTATTCACATAATGTCCGATCGTCCTTTTCGCAGATTGTCCTATTCGCAAAATGTCCTATTCTCAGAATGTCCTTTTCTCAAAATGTCCTATTCTCATAATGTCCTATTCTCAAAATGTCCTATTCGCAAAATGTCCTATTCAACTATCATTAGGGGCCATCTATAAATTACGTCACACTATTTTGTATAATTGATTGCACAGTTTGATTGCCTTTACTACAATTTCGTCTTTTAATATAAATAGTCGACCAAACGAACAGACATCATGGATCTGCCATGATACTATGATCCTTACAAAAAGATACACGTGTGATTTACAAGTGAATATTGAAAACAATATCGTTTAGTTTTTATGATGCATCATACCATAAATATTTATCATAAACAAAAATGTTAATGGATCATAATTATTATTTTTCAGACTCTTACTCATGAAAACGCTGCAGTACCGGGGAAGAGGTACTTCAAAAGAGTCCAGTGAATCATGAACTATTTGTCTCTGTGATTATTACAATATAAGATACTTAAAATAAACTATTCAGAACTTGTTTTAATTTTTCTATAAAGACTGGCGATTTTTATTTTATTTTACATGCCTGAATTCAATGCAAAAATTAAATAGTTCAATTATAGTGATAGCAAGAACTATTATACAAAAAGTGCAATTAATTTATTACAAGTGCAATCAATAAAATCTATTTCACTGAAAGCTGCTCAAAATCAAAATAACTAGCTCTCTTTGAATAAATTATTTTTAAAATATTGTATCTAGAATCTAGCATTGTTACTTTTCAAATGATTTAGTTCCAAGCAGGAACGACAGTTGAGTTAACTTCTGTAATGTGTGCTACATGGCACTTGGCTAGGAGCTAGAATTACGAGATAAATTAGATAAAGGCAAGGGTTTTTGTATGTAACAAGTACAAATATATTATGTTCTGGCTAACCAATTACGAAGCTAAAAGGATAGCTTTGATCATGAGGTTATCCGGCTTCGACGTCGGGGTATGTTACGATCGATACAAACTGAATCAAAATATGACCATTGACCACAAAATGGAATAAAGGAATCAGAATTTATCTAAATTTATATTATGAATGGAAAGTTTTTTTTATGGAAATAGCCGGCAAAAGAGCTGATGATCAACCTGATGGTAAGTAAGCAACACCAAAGATATCACTGATGCGTTGCCGGCCAAGAAAGAGAGAAAAAAAGAAAGAAAGAACTGGCTCTCAAGCCCGCAGCCGGAACAAGATGAGTCGTTTGGAGGTTGTCTCATGCCCAAGGGTGGTAGGTATCCAGGCGAACCCCATGGAGAAAAAATAATAGTGATAATGGTATTAATTAACAATTAAAATCAATATTATCAATAGGTATAATCCCTCCAAGGGGCCCCACCACCAGCGAGCCGGTTTTAGTCGTCTCTTACGACACCTATATGGCGTCTTAAGTTATATTCTATTCCTTACCTTATTAGCATTCTTTTCTTATGCTTCTTAACCACCTTCTTCACCAAACTAACCTCAAAAAGCTTCATACTCATCATCAACAAGTTCTGGGTGAAAGGAGTCTTACCTGAAAGGAAAAACATTCAGAATTAATATTTAATTTGACAATCTCTGATACATAACAATAACAACAATCACAACAGCTTAAACAAATCGACATGTACTATATTTTAATTCAAATTAACTAAAATAAACTTTTAAAACTAGTCTGTAAGTAACATTTTGGCCAAACAAAAGATCCTTGTTTTAATATTCTGCTTTAATTGTCAAGTTCACTGCACCTAAATTTTACCAAATTTTTAATTTTCAAATACTAGGTCATGAGACTGAAGAACTTGGTCTAATATTGTTTATGTATATATTACATTTGATTATATCATCATTCATATCATAATTATGAGTAAATAAAGCACGTTTGCTATGTTTAATAAACACCCAAAGAAATAGAATGGAGTTGATACGTAACATAGGAAGTGTTTTTAAACACTTACAATCGTCTTAGAGTATAAAAGAAGGGTATCTCCACGATTGGTTCACTTGGGATACCCAAAGTAATGATGAAAAGATATTAGTTATTCAATAATTGTTTATTTAAGTGTTGATATACTGGAAAAATATATTACAGATATAATTGAAGTGAATTATTGTAAATAATCGTATAGACTTCATGAATTTTCTGTGATTGTGTCTAAAATCTTTGTGACTAGTAAGTGTGCTGATAAACTTAAATGTATAAATTCAGATTATTATCATTTAACGTTAATATTACAATTTGAATATAAATAATATTAATCAAAATTAATGCCATAGTTGTTTTTGTTTAAAGAAATGTGGCGATTATTAATTTTTTGGTTAATATCCACAACCATCGAAGCAAAATATGAAAAAGTAAATGTGAAACAAGATTGGTGGGAAACGGCTGTTTTTTACGAAATATATACGAGGTCTTTCATGGATAGTGATGGCGATGGAGTTGGTGATATCAATGGTGAGGAAAACGAAATATTGAATATTAGATGATACTATAATACTCGTAGTATTTGCACAGAAGTAGTACAAAAAAGTAAAACAAAAGCCTTAATAGAACAATATAGAATTTAATGAATTTGACATGATTTTTAAATCTTAATTTATAAAAGGCAATGGGAAACAATTTAATTTTAATTTAAATAATGTTATATGCCTACGAATACGAAATTATAAAGCCAAAAGTTTAGTCAGTAATCAATATTTTCTTAGTTTCTTTGTGATGAGAATATAAAAGATCAGTTGAGAGAGATTGCCATTCAATTTAATTAGGCTTTCAGACAAATTAATGATTGGTCTAAAGTATGCAACTAACACATAAATAAAGTCTGATAATTAATAGATATTTATAGGTGTAACGTCAAGATTGGAATATTTGAAAGAAATAGGTGCTGACGCTGCTATATTGTCACCAATATTCAAGTCACCCATGCACGACTTTGGTTACGATGTCTCTGATTACTACAATATCCAGCCAGAGTATGGTACTATAGAAGATCTAGAACAACTACTCACTAAAGCCAACGAACTAAGTAAGTCTATTATTATTCATTGCTTTGATCATTATGCAAATGTATGCATGGAAGTTTTAACAATTGTAAAAATTGTATCTGAAACAGCTTGCATTCAGAGTTATTGTCACATCTCATGTAAATTATTGTCTCTTTGTTTATTAGTTTTGTTTCGACGACATTTGTTATGATTGGCAAATAATCTGACTTACTATCTTCTGCTTTTTATTTAAATTGTATTACAAAAGGCACTTTGTGTAAAATTGGACGAAGAGTTATATATTTTAGATAAACAGTATCTGTTAGCTAAGTTTATTTTGGAACAGTGACAAGGTTCGTGAATTTCAGTCTCCAACTTAAATAATTTCGTTACAATTCTAGACTAACTTAAAATAAGACGACCCTGTTAGTAAGTTTTTAATGACCCTGCTGAGCGAGGAACGGTTGGATTCCTGGCCGGATTAGAAAAAACCTTAGACAAATAATTATTTTCTCGCGAAATATACTTGATCTTAGGAATTTCTGATGCCATGTGTGTGTTGTCAAAAGAAACTGCAACACGGGGATCCTTGTGCCAGGATTTGCATGTATGATGGTTTAATTAATTTAATAATAATTTACTTGTTTTGACTTAATAGTTTAAAACTGAAAACACGCTCTCATCAAAAGCACCGCATAAAAAGCAAAATAAAAATATTAAACGAACCAGTTCTCTCTGTTTATGCATTTTACTATCTATGTCTATGATTAGAGCCCTAGAGTAGGTAAATTGGTATGAAATATAACTGTTATGGACAGCGAGTTACTAATGAAGCATGATCTTATTTTTCAGATATCAAAATAGTCCTAGATTTTGTCCCTAATCATACAAGCAATGAAAGCGAATGGTTCATCAGATCGGCAAACCGAGACGAATATTATAACGATTGGTATATTTGGGAGAGCGGTCACATAGATAACCAGGGCAATAGACAACCTCCAAATAACTGGGTAATATTCTGTTTTATTTTCAATAACGCAACAGGAATTTAATTAATTTTCAATACAAGTATATTAAAATATAGGTATTGATTTTACCATATAATGCTTTGATAGATAAAAGAATAGTTAAAAGACAATTTTTACAAAGATGGTTCAGATGCCATTCCATTCAGTTGATAGCAAGATATTATAAGAAAAAAATATATTAAATCAACTAAGTTGCTGACATTCATCAATAAGTGACCTTTAAGGCAGAATTCTCTATACTTAATCAAACATACATTTTCCAATATTTATTTCTGTCCAATATTTATGTAACCAATATTTATTTTAGTATTGACAATAATATGACTATTTGTATTGTTAGATAAGCTTGTTTAGAAAAAGCGCCTGGACGTACTCACCGAGCAGAGATCAATATTACCTGCATCAGTTTAGCGAGGCTCAGCCGGATCTTAATTACCGAAATCCTGTTGTTGTTGAGGAAATAAAGGTTAGTTTTATCTTAAGAGTAGCCTTAGTAGAGATCGTCTAATTTAAAAAGCCCCTCCAAGTAACATTATTGTTATGATGTGTAAGTGGATATATTGAGGAAATATTTTATCTTTATACAAGAAACAAAACATGTTTGTGGCAATGTTCTTTATAGACTTTGAAACCATCCAACCGATATGCCCCAAACTGATTTGAGACCACTAAAACAATGCATTAGACACATTCGGTCCATTCGAGACATCGATTTTCGACTTTTCCCATAAACATTTTTCCCTCAACAAAATGTACTTCTTCTTTTAGCACTATTAAATAAGTAGAAATAATATTTCAATACTGCACGTAAATGTGACTTTTTATTTAAGTTTCGGATAAATTCGTTTGTTCGTCTATAACCAGGTGCAAGAAAGTGTGCAGAACTGTCTTTTCTTTGTAGTCTTTTCTTTGTAAAATTATTGCAACGGAGCGAAATAGACAATATCACACAAAATTTTATTTAAATGCGTCTTTTTAGCTGTCAGGTTGTACAGGTTGTAACAGTATCTAATGCTTATTGGAGGATACCATTAATTTTAATTTATTAGAACGTCGGGTACATAGCTATTTCTCTCCATCTATCAGTTTCTCTTTATCCCTCAGTTCTTTTAAAATACATTTTCTTTCTCTCTTAGAAAATAATGTTTTATTGTGATATACGGAATAATCGGTATGTTAACTATTTACAATGTGTTTTCTAGATACATGTCGGTGTGTATAATAAATCCCTTTAGCTTGAGTTATTTTTATTAGAAAAACGTGTATAAAAGAAGCTCTACTGATGAAAATTTATTTTTAAAAAGCCAATGCAATATTATTATTTATGTTTATACCCAAAAACATACAAATGCGGAGCGTTATGACAGATCTTGTTGTAAAATATTTTTGTATTTTCTGGTATCTTCCCAAAACTATATTAATTAAATCTTCATGTATATTATATGATTCCGATATGTATTTTTCGTTATAATCTACGGATTAAATTAGTGAGATACAATGAGATTATATACGTCTTATTAAAAATTTGAAACATTCATTATTTTATCTTTAAACTAAAATTTATCTCAAAGAAGTAACACATAAGTTATAAATAGAAAAATTTATTATTCTCTTTGCAATGGAAGAATAGAGGCAGCATATTTAACACCCGATACATCAGACCAAACATCCTGAACGATTTTTCTTGTAAGAGATATCGAATGAAAACAAAATATCACACCATTCAGTCAGGATATTGTATTTGCTACCTACTTTTATAATAGTTATTGAAATGTATTAATTGAAATTAGATGATTTATTATACCAACTACTTTTTGAGATTATTCGAAAAACTCAAGAACGATTTGTCATGAATCATTATGATAACTTATTTACTAGTAGTAAGATTGTTTTAATTTCATACATATTAAATTACTTCACTGAAATAAGATGTAATACATACTAATTATCGTTACTTAATTGGTATGTCTATTAGTGTATAACTTAATACTTTTCAATGTATTTTTTTTTTCAGAACATCCTAAAATATTGGCTAGAAAAAGGAGTGGCTGGGATGCGAATGAGTTCAATGAATCTCATCTTCGAAGTCGATAAAGATGGTTTCGGGGGCAGATACCCCGACGAGCCGAGAACTGGGAAACCAGGTCTGAACTCCGATGACTACGATTACCTTAACCATATTTATACGAAAGACCAAGAAGACGTTTACGACTTGGTATCGCAGTTGTCTGAAGTGTTCGACTCCATTACGCTGAGGGATAACTTAACCAGGTGAATATTTAATTACAAACTTTTCTACTGTGATTAATAAAACTGTGACTGATCAATCAATTAATTTTGTTTGCACTTGGAAGTCATTTGAGACGAACTATTACTACAGAACAACAGTGAAACTAGACCCCGTTACAATGATTTTTAGAATTTTGTTTGCACATCATCTGTTTATCTGTTTCCACTAATTTCAGAAATAGAAATAGAAGTTAAGCTTGGGGTAACTTATCAACGTTTGTTTTATTTCAATTGGGTTACAAATATGTCGATATAACATTACTTCAATTTTAAATGCCATACACACTACAGTATATTATTATTATCCCGAACAAAGTTTCAAAGGACTGATATTTCCATTTCTGTATAAATTGACAGTAAAAATGTTATACTTCTGAATAATGCAGGATATGCAAGAGGGATTTTAAAAGCATGTTCGAGAGCTTTGTTACATATTTCTCTGTGATAAAATTACCCTGCATTTGCAAGCGTGGAATACTACAATGATTTAAATTATTCAAAAACATGTTACATGACATAGTATGCCATTATGCAAATGAAAATGTGTTAGCAGCTTTGTAGATAAATATTCTTTATATCTTTATTATTAAGGGAAAATTAATTCACTTTCAGCTGAGAAGCTAACAATAGAATATAAATTAATACAGGCATAGTAAAAGTACTACATACATAACTTACAAAAACGTCCTTTATAGATCACATTATGATTGAATAGACAGGTTATGGAAATCAGTCTGTAAGACAAGCACCAAAATAATTACATTATAAGTGTCGTTGTAAATTCCATTACGCGTAACGCTTATCAAAGAGTAGTAGATATAAAAATCTAGTGACATTAAAGCTGTCGAAGCAAATGCCTTGGCTGGTGTAAAATAAAGTAATTATCTATTTACTGACAGAGTTATGATGACAGAAGCAAAGACGAACATAAAAAATGCAGTTAAGTATTACGGAGACAATATCCATTCCGGAGCACACATTCCTGTCAATTTCGCTCTAATTGAAGATCTCAACAAGGATTCAGATGCCAGAGACATCAAATATGCTGTCGATCGCTGGCTGACCTACAAACCGCTTGGCAAGTCAGCTAACTGGATGGTGAGATCTTTGCGTTTCATTTTAAATATTTGCTTACTTATTTAAGTATTTAATGAATTGAATATAAGTTCTCCGAAATTAGAATTTAACTAACGTAGTTTTTGGCACAACTTCAATATTTATAGAATTAATTTCAAATATTTTAAATGACGATTAGTAGTTTAATTAACTAATTCAATTAGTAACTTAATAGGAGTTGGTTTCATTCAATTATTAAACAAAATACTATTTCACTGTACATAATAATTATAGGGTTGTTTTGCATTGGTTCTAGCCATTTCATAGTGTAATTAATTCTGATATACACTAATTGCAAGCTTAATGATTCAGATATCGTTAGTTATACTGACAGCAGTGATAGCCTAGTGGTTAGACCGTTGGTCTCCCGAACGCGGGGGCCCGGGTTCAAATCCTGGCACGCACCTCTAATTTTCAAATATTATGTGCGTATTACAAGTTAATTATCACTTGCTTCGGTGAAGGAAAACATCGTGAGGAAACCTGCACACCGGAGAGTTCTCCATAATGTTCTCAAAGGTGTGTGAAGTCTACCAATCCGCACTTGGCCAGCGTGGTAGACTATGGCCTGTCCCTCACATTGTGAGAGGAGACCCCGAGCCCAGCAGTGGGACAATTATGGGTTGTTGCTTTAGTTATACTGCCAACGAACTGCTTATGTTTAATTATAATATAATATTATAATTATACGGAAATGTCACTTTTTAATAGATACTATTCTACTATCTATACTATACTATTGTTCTAGTTTTTAAAAATTATAGTATTAGGATTATTAAAGAAATGCCGTTTTACAATAGCTAACGATACAATAGTTTTTTCTGCAACAAGTAGTCTGGAAGAGATTGCTTTATAGTGATACATGTTCCATTGTATTGAAACCTTTATGGAGTGTACACTGTACAATAAAGTTATACTCCTATTATCTCCCGGATATCCAACCCAGAATATAGGAATTCAGATTTTGTATTGTAAGCGTCAGTCAAATTTAAGAATCGGGAACTCTCACCTGTCTGGCAGAGTCATTACTTGATACCAAGTTATTTGACATTCTTTAATATACGATTAACATATTTAATTTTTCAGACTGGAACTCACGATAACAGTCGAGTGGCGAGCCGTTTCAGATTTGGACTTGTGGACGCTTTTAATATGCTTGTGCTACTTCTTCCTGGCATTGGAGTTGTTTACATGGTATTCGGATTATTATAATTTAATCTATACTAATATTATAAAGCTGAAGAGTTTGTTTGATTGAACGCGCTAATCTCAGGAAGTACTGCTTCGGATTGAAAAAATTCGTGTTTGATAGTCCATTTATCGAGGAAGGCTATAGGCTATATAACATTATAGTATATTTTAGTTGTTAGTTTATTCCACACATTAACGCGGGTGAAACCACGAGGCACAGCTAGTGTTTTATACAAGCAATACTTAATTCTATGTGGTATTTCTCGTACGATAGAGTCCAAAACTATGAAATCTGTAGAGTGTAGACGAATAACAACAGAAAAGTTGCTACGCGCAAAAAAATACTACGGAAGAAAGGTTACCTATGGAATAGCGAGTAGGTGAATTATGTATCGGATGACTCATAACCAGGTGGATTAATGACATAGAATAGCAATTGAGCGCATGTTGGAGAGGTCCATGTACAGCAGTGGACTAATGGTGGATGGATGTAGAAAAGTAAACTATAGCTGGACGGAGACTATATCAAGACTGCATTTGGATATTTGTATTCTGTGTGTCTGTATGACATGTTGTTAAAATGTCATGAAATTAAATGAATGTTTTAAAGCAACTCATTGTTTCTTTGTATCCAACTTATTTAAATATGCATTAGTTATGTTGAAGTTAAGCTCAAACCCAATGCCCAAATGAGGTTACTCAAAGAAAATATCTTGTTATTTTATGCAAAGGGTGAAGAAATAGGCATGGTGAATGGTTTCGTGCCCTGGACTGAGACGAAGGACCCTCAAGCTTGCAACACTGATGATCCAGTCCACTACGTCGATGTGTCTCGGGACCCTATTCGCACACCGTTTCAATGGAGCAATGGAAAGCACGCAGGTATTTTAACAACTTCCATATTATCTTATTTCTATTACTGAGTAAGTTTAAAAAACCGTTCCAACGAGTTTTTCGGCTCAAGGAGTCGATTTATCAAGGTTTCGTTTTCAAAATCTGCTACATGTATAGGTTTGATCTATTTATCTTTATTTATTAGGCTGTTTAAATTGTAAAAGAGGAAATTTAATTTCAATCGAGTTGATTTGAATTAATTAACATTTTCATCTCATTTAGGACCTGTGTAATTACTTAATGAGCATTGGCAAACATCTGTTGATAGACACTCCAAAATCATGCATGGCAACATTAGCAAATTACAAGCCCGAGGCCAAACGTACAAAACTCCTACCACTATCGCGTCGGTTAAATTCGCAAAACACCGACAAAATTATTCTGTGTTAGGTATACATAGCTCTTCATTTTATCCACCAAAATCCATATTGAAAGGTTTAAGCCTAACATCGTAATCGGATAACCATAAAGTGCACATTACCGCACCTTTGAGCCCCAAAGTGAATTTACATCCCTTCAAGGGATACGAGAGAAGTGGATAGGTTGTATTAAATGGGATACGTTTATGGAGGACATTAATCTCGCTTGTTTTATGCTCGTTAGGAAACCAATGTTACACTGCCTTACACATTCACATGTTTCGGAAAAATAACCTCTAAATTATACAGTCCAGATCACGTCTTGTCACGTGTCCAGTCATTAAACTTTACTTGTATTTATAAATTCGTGATTTTCGACTAAAGTTAGGGTTAAATATTTGGTTATGTTTTGAAAATATCCATTAATAAGGCAAGTTAATTTTACTCACATAATAATAATATAATTGTATTCTTTGAAAATCATTTAGTTTGAAACTTTCCATTTTAAATAAACAAGTAAAAAATAAGTTTTAAATAAATAATACTACTCAACTACAAAGCAATAACTAGTACAAATACTAACTCTAGGTTTTTGTTGTTATACTAGTTTTATTTAGCTTGCCCTGTTTGTTTGAGTCAAATCTTCCAACCTGAACTAAAACTACTTCCTTTCAACCTACCACGTTGAAAATTTGCATTTTACTATGGTTCCGATGACAAGACATTTTTATAATAATTTTAGGGTTCTCTCCAGACGATGGAACTCCTTAACGGTTAACAGCATGGTCACAATTTTTTAGTACCTACAATGTCACAATAAAACCGTTTATTTTTAATAGTTTCTAACTATTTATTAACTTGTTTTACTTTTTTATAAGTTACTGTTTAACTACAGTTTGACCTAACGTTAAGCGAACTCGAACATGTAGTCTAAGATGGTAAGTTTGCTTCAGTCTTCAGTCTTGCTTGAAGGCGATCACATTGTAATCAGAAAGGGAATATTGACACTGATCAACTTTACCTTTCATATTATGAAGAATATAAATAACGTACGTACTATTCAGGTTTCTCAGGAGCAGACAAAACATGGCTGCCGGTTGCTGAAGGTTTTGAAAACATTAACGTAGCTCACCAGCGATCAGCTGTACGGTCTCACTACCAAGTTTATCGGACTCTGATGAATCTTCGGATGCGTCCTGCGTTTCGGATCGGAAGATATGAGTCTTTGGCTCTGGGTTCTGATGTCTTTGCTTTCAAGAGGTAAGAGTTCCTGTTTAAAATAATGTTGTACGTAATACATATTTACCTATTTGAACATTTAAGCAGTCCTGGATTTGTCAATAGGCCGTATAGGCCGCGGTCTAGGGGCGGCAGCGTCCTAGGGGCGGCAGATTTCAGAAGATGATATATTATAGATGATTTTGCTATTAAAAAGTGTCGCAAAAAATTATAAATCTTGTTTTTTTTACGCACTTTCTTAGTGACTAATTCAATGACTTTCTTAGTATGAATGGAAAATTATTATTTTAAAAAGGTACATGGGGCGGCGGAAATAAATTGGCCTACACTCATAAAAAATATAAATCCGGCACTGCATTTAAGTATGTATTATAGCTAAAGGATCAATTTAGTACTTGTACGGGTCAGTTACAAGTCAGGCTGTGTCAATGGCAAAGAAAAACGCGACTGTCCCGTGATACCTTTAATTGCACTAAACAATGCATTGCTGATATACAAAATGTACGAGTTAGCTCGTACAGTACCAATACTTTTGTATACCACTCACAGAACTCCATCGTAGGCAATTGGGCGTACATAATAGTCTCATAGCAAATAACAAAATATCACAGTATAACAAACACAAGCTGGCTTTGTATGACAGGAAATCATTAGTTAATTAATCGACTAGCAAATAAAAACCAGCTTTGTAAGACACAAAGCAAAATTTGTAAGATATAGACAGAATAATGCAGATGGATGAAAATGATGAAGTTTGGGCTCGCTATGCGTCAGTTATGCGTTTGGTGTTAGGTGCTGATGTCCATGGGCGAAAACAACCACTTACAATTAGGTGGATCGTCTGCTTGCTCCTATTATCCTGATATATACTTAGAAAAATGTCTGAAACGAAATAATGAACGCTTACACATTCAAACCCCCGCAATAGGTTTTTACCTGTGGCATGGACGACACATATAACACATCACAATAATAATGAAAAATGAAAATGAAAAATGATTTGAATACCTATTTGTACTCGGGTCGAGTACAAACAAATATTTATCTGTCCCATAAATCTCTGCCTCGGCCGGGAACTGCACCCGGGACCCCTCGCTTCGCAGGCAGGGTCAAACCAACTAGGCTACAGGGTCGTCAAATCCCAATAGTCTTACTTCTTTGAATACTTATCTTTTATCTATTTTTTTTCTATTAAGATACTGATTTACGTTTCAGATGGCACAATGACGACACATATGTCATCGTCATGAACGTTGGTAGGACCGACCTGGTAGTAAATTTGACGGCCTTCGACTTAATATTTGGTCAGCTAGAGGTAGAAGTTAGCAGCGTTCTCTCTTCACGGACTTACAGGTATGTTAAGAACTGTCCGACTAATTATTATAATGTTATTGAAGTGCCCGCTAATCGAGAAAAAATATTCAATGTACAGGAAATTTACCCTTTGAGTTTTAATAAAATATAGGTTAATTGAACCAAAACGTATAATTTATTTACAAATATTTTTAGTCTTTATTATTAATATTTTAACTTGTTAAATATTACGTAACAATGGTTTTACCCCCATCCCCCTCCAACATAAGGGCATGTCGAAATTTTGAGGACGCCCCTCCACCTCGGGATCCTTACCTAATTAATGAACGGCCCCTTACATAACATAGAATAAATGTTCTAGGTGTTTATTTATCAATAATTATTTACGCGAAAAACAAACTTTGAGTAAGGTAAATATAATAATATTATATATTTTTTATTTCAGTGACAACGTCCAGGCAAACTACTTAGACCTAACTCCAGATGAAGCCTTAGTATTAAGAATGCAGGTGTAAATCCTTATATCTTAATTGAATGTCATCATTATAATTTTATGTAATAAAAAAATGAAACAAAGTGGTGTTTTTATCCCAATGTAGCATTTTAACATTTTTTAAGGTTTCGTACCCAAAAAGGAAGAAAATGGACCCTTTTCTAGTCCGTTTGTCTGTCGACCCCCGTTTTTCTCGGGAACTCGTGGAAAATCAATTAAGAATAAATAATACGTAGGAAATTATCAGCTCTGCAATCTCTCGGAGCTGTAAAAAAACCAAACTTCTACGCAATCAGAAGATACGGGTATTTAAATTTTGCGTTAGGTATTTTGGCAGTCACAATCAATATCTTGTTCATGACTATACTCTTTAATATCTTAAAATACTATCATGAGATCTATTATCATCTATTATTTATGTTAATAATGAGATTAATACTTAGTTATGCCTTATTTTTTATCTGTAGAGCGGACTAATCTGCAATGCATACATACTAATCTGTATGGGACTAGGTTAAATTAGTAGTTCGAAATACGAAAATGTTTTTGTTTTACATTATTCCCTCACCTGTGTGCGTGTCGGCCAGCGTGAGTACACGATATTAACGCACACAAACCTATTTTTATGCATTATTTTTAGCAAATACTATAATAGGAAATTTAATGTCGTCTAATTGTTACCATAACCACAGCGCGTGACAAGCGTTTTGTATACCCAAGAAATATAAATTATACCTAAGAAGGTGACAATACAAGGCAACGCGCAAACGTAGAATTCGTCTTGCGGTTGCCATGGTAACTCACAATGATGTTCGTAAGAAAAAAAAGTTTAGTCTGGATAGGGTTACCAGACTGAATATTCAAATGTCCGGACAAAAGTCATAAAATGTTTATGTTTAAAGAATTGTTATTCTCAAAAAATCTTATATAGATATATCATTTACTTGAGAATAAATATACAATCATGATACGTACGACGTATAACCCTGCCGTGCATTATGTAACAACTTTTAAGGAACTCGTGCCTCTCGTTTATCTAACTTCGGATCGAGCGGACGCCCTAGTCTTAATAATCGCGTCACCCTAACTTCGGGAACGTAAAGTTAATAATTTAGCTAGCTAAGTACACCTTTGTAGAAGTAACAATACGAGTAATATCTTGTATCGTGGACTATCTTTTAAAGAACCCCGCTGTGCCTCCCGTACATATGTAATTATAAAATAGATGTTTGTATTTTTGGAAACAGCCGACAAACGAGCTGACGATCCACCTGATGATAAGTGGTTATCGTCACCCATGGACATCAGCAAGACCAAAGGCATTACTGATGCGTTGCTAGCCAAGAAAAAGAGAAGACAAAGATATATATAATCTCTCAAGCCCCCAACACGATGAGTGAATGAGTTACAATTTTATGTATAAATAAAATGATAAGATAATTATTAAGCACTACTGGAATTTATGTAACCATCCTGAGAGCATCTTCTCTAAATAATCTTGGATATAGATATGGGAAATCGTTATTTAAGATATCTTTAGAGGGTTTTGTTTGTTTCAACAAATAAACAATTTTATGATATTTTATAATGTATGAAGTTACTTGCTATGAAGTTTAGCTAATTAGAAATTTAAAATTTTGATACGTAATGATTGTCATCAATCCCAGGGAAATTTCCGATTATAGAGTGTTTTATGTTAGTATAACTTTAGTACCGATGACCGATAACCGCTGGGGAAGAAAGGTTCTCGAATGGAACCCACGTCTCGGAAAAAGGAGCATAGGACGCCCCCCGACCAGGTGGACTAACGACCTGAAGAAGACTCATTTATTCATGGATTCACAAGGCTCAGGACCGGTTAAAGTGGCACAAGTTAGGGGAGGCCTATGTCTAGCAGTGGATCTCCAAGGGCTGATGGATGGATGGATGGATGGATGAATTCATAAAAGCTAAAAAGAGTAATAACTATCTAGAACATACTAAAAATATTTTATAATATATTATTACATTATTTTACATATTCGGGCTGAGAATCGGGAACTGAACGTCTGCTTAAAGTATCTCCCTTAAATAAAATGCGGGTGGGTATATCGCAAGTAACCATGTCTTATTAAAATGTGTTGAATCCACGATTCATTAAGAAATTCATATCCGTTTATGATTTCAGGACTCCAGGAGCTAACGTAGGATAATTGACTAGGTGTAATAATGATGTAATGTGAGGAGGCTAGTGGTACAAACGTTGGCCTCCCTTAAGGCAAATCATGTTAGATTCGTGGACACATCTTTGATTATAATTTGAGATCAATTATTATTTATTTATTACCCGACTGCGCCAGAAGGTTTATGTATGCATGGATGGATGGATGGGTGTATGTATGTATATTTATTGGGCACGCTCTGTAGCCTAAACGGCTTGATCGATTTCAGCTTGAGAAGTGCCGTTAGATTCGTCTTAACTGTAAGAGTGACACTGGCTGAAAAACAAATAAGATGTGATTGGTTGAAGAATGGGTCCTAACTGTTAATCCTTCTATGGTTTAGTTTTGCAGTATTAATTTTAGCAACATTCGAAACTGGCTTTTTTTAGTTTTTTTACGTAGACGGTTTCATTGTTTTTTTTATTATTTATTTATTTAACTTTTTGCACCATACAGTTCGAATAATAGCAAAGACGGACGTAGTATTATAGATATATTATAGATATAATAAAATTTCATATCAGGCCACAAGTGAAGCCTTGTCTTGTAGGTTAGATAATACCTATTATCAATGAACATGACATTGTTATCTTCTTTCGAGATTTTAGGTAACTGTTGCATCAATAGTAAAAGATATAAAAAATACAATCAAAACAAACAGAGAGAGCTAATAAACTAACTATAGATAATTATATAATTTGTATAACTATATTAACTATGATATAAAAAGTCGCTGGTTTGGTTTTGGTCACGTCAGATGATAGACACACTGACAGAATGACACACAGACACACACAAATACACTTTGGACTTTTAATACCCTTTTTTGAGTCATGCGATTTTTGTATTTTATCGCTTACTAACATGTGATGAACAAAGTACTTAAATCCGGGACATAGTATATAATCCGGTATATGGAACAAATATATTGAAACTCGTCGGTGGTACCCAATGAACTAATATTCGTTCACTGGTGGTACCATTTCTTCATCATGAAGTTGGTAATACTAATATCGGTATTGGTAGTCTGTAGTGGGTCAGTGATCAAGCAAGATGAACAGGAACTGGAATGGTGGGAAAGTACCATTTTTTATCAGATTTACCCAAGGTCTTTTGCTGATAGCGACGGAGACGGTATTGGGGATCTCAAAGGTATATATTGATTAATAAAACCTAAAACCTTTGTTAAAAAGATTGAGTTACACAAAATGTTTGATTTAAACGAGTTAAAACATATGCGGGTATTGTTGTTACTCAGTGAAACTTTTTACGACATATACGTGGTAAATTCTTAAAGAAGTTGCAATTTTTTGTTACCCCATCACCACTATACCTACGTCGATTAAGAGGTTTCACTTCAAAAACCGATTCATTCTCTCTCATCTCAAGTAATTTCAGTATGTAGAGAGCAAGTTGTATAAGAAGAAAAAGAACGGGAAAATGTTCTGCCTACCTAAAATACAACTCATGTTTTACTAAATTTAAATTAAAAAAAAATTAGACCCTCTACATACTTATTTTTCAATTGTAGGGATAACATCCAAGCTTGAATACATCAAAGAGATCGGGGTCGGTGCAATATGGCTGTCTCCAATGTTCCAATCTCCTATGTACGATTTTGGTTACGATATCGCTGATTTCTACGCGGTTCACGATGAATATGGAACTATGGAGGATTTTGATGAGCTTCTCGATATGGCAAATCATTTAGGTTAGTACTTTGTTGTTACGAAATTTCAAGTATTGATTTCATGGAATTAGAAAATCAATCTTAAAATCCAAGAAACTTTGAACCAAGAACTTTGCGAGTCAACAAAATTTGGTCGACAAAAACATATGTTCAACTAATTTCAATAAAGTTAACTTTCTCTTAATTGTTTTCGCAGGAATCAAAGTAGTTCTAGATCTCGTACCGAATCACACATCGAATGAAAGCGTGTGGTTTCAAGAAGCACTTAATGGTAATGAAAAATACTTGAACTACTTCGTATGGGAAGATGGTGTCGTTGATGAAAACGGAAATATGCAGCCACCTAATAACTGGGTAAATTTCTTTCCTTTTCTTCTATATTTCTTGGCTGGCAACGCATCAGTGATGCCTTTGGTGCTGCTGATGTCCACGGGTGACGATACCTTTAGGTGGAACATCAGCTCGTTTGCCAAATACAATATTTCCATAAAAAAGTTACATAGTAACTCAAGTCTGTCGTAAAACCAATGCCTTAGTAGTTAGTACTAGTGAATGCAGTATCTGAAACATTTGAATTCAAATTCAAATTCATTTATTCATCAAGAATATGTTTACACATGTACATGGTGTTGGGTAATACATTTTTATAATAAGTAGTCCAAACTAAATGTTCGTCAGCTGCCTAAACTGGGCGTAAACCTGTAATATAGGCAACTGAACTCTCCCAAGAGGTATCCGTTTACTATAATAGAGTAGATGTGTGACATAGTAAGTAAATAAACATAGTTTTTGATGTTCAGCTAACAAATAACAGTTTAACAATTTAAGTAACCAAAATAATTTGAATAGATGAGCATTGATTTCGCTTCATTTACTTCCTTTCATAAAGTATGTTTTTATGCATATATTCTGCAAATAATGTTTTCATATTTCACTCCTCCCAGGCGTACCATGAGGACTCTGCTTTTATTTCTGTTATGGACAATAATTTCAGTTTTTTTTCAATTTACGTATAGACGTTTGATGAAAACGAGATTTATATTCGAGTTTCTTGCACTTTTTTATCTTTTCAACAATTTATTTTTAAATTGCAAAATAACATATAAAGTAGTACTCTCATTAGTTCTTTATTATTGCAGTGTTTTGTTATACTATCATTGCGTATATCAAAATAAATTATTAATGCGAAAAATATGTACATTGCATAAATTCCATTATGGTATGTTTAAATTGTAATCCATATTATTTTACATTTCAGCTCAGCCATTTCCGAGGCAGCGCGTGGGAATACAGTGAAGAAGTAGGGAAATATTATTTACATCAGTTTGTTGTCGGACAGCCCGATCTAAACTATAGAAATCCCGATGTCGTGGAGGAAATGAAGGTAAAACTGAATCTATTATACAATACTTGAATGTCACTTGTGATTGTAAATACAATTACCTACATTGAAATTACATCATATTTTTAAAATTCATAACATATTATAATAACCTTACATAACTTGAATAAATTATAGGCATGTACTTGAATGAACCGTTACTGAACTTTTATTAAAATATTTTTAGAATATAATACGATTCTGGTTGGACAAAGGGGTTGCTGGATTTAGAGTCGACGCGGTCAACTGTTTGTTTGAAGTTGACAAAGAGCTTTTTGGTGGTAGATATCCAGATGAACCGCCCTCAGGGAGAACTGACGTCGATACCGGATCACATGACTATTTAGATCACATATATACAAAAGATCTAAACGAAACATATTACATGGTATATGATTGGAGAGATGTATTTGATGAATATGTCGCAAAAGATGGATTGGAGAGAGTAATGATGACAGAAGTTTATGCAACTATTCAAAATGTGGTAAAATACTTTGGTGAAGGTGAAAAAGAAGGAGCCCAAATGCCTTTTAACTTTGACCTTATCACTGATGTAGATGTTTCATCTTCTGCAGCCGATATAAAGAGAGCTATCGATAAGTTTTTAACTTACAAGCCAGTGGACAAGGACGCAAACTGGGTGGTGAGTGAAATTTAAGATAAATATATAATAAAGAAAAAAAAGAATAAATAGTCATAATCATGTTATAAAACAAACAAACTAACCTTTTCGTTTCAGGTTGGTAATCATGACCAGAGCAGAATGGCAACCAGATATGGTTCTTATTTGGTTGATGGCATCAACATGATCGTGTTACTATTACCGGGTATAAGTGTTACTTACATGGTAAGTACATAGCTTTGAGGGGTGGCTGAGTTATTAATTAATATCAGGTTAGGCTTCCTCAATGATAAGAAAAATTATATTAGGGTCATTCACTAATACATTTTTAATTTTTAGTTTTCCTCCTTTTGAACAGAGATGAAATGATTTGTAAATAATGAAATCTTCACTATAGTAAATAGCTTATGAATTGAACTCATATTACACGAACAGCAAAATTACGTTTATTATGATAAAGAACTTTCTCTATTCCTCACGAATATTGATTGATATCGGGGAATTACACAAAGCCTGTCTGTCGATGAACTTGTCCCGAATAATCATCTACTTAAAAAACCATCTTCAACGACATTATGACTAATCTACTTCCAATCGAATTTGCTAGGATTTGGAGCTAAATTAGCTTAAATATAAATTACCCTTAGTATTTTCACACTTAGAATTTTATACCGCAAAGAATTTTCTGATATGGAACGAAAATCAGATTCATCCCTGGAAAGACGTGTGGTGTCCATACATAATGCCGTCTCCATACATTCGAATACCTACTTAATTGATGAACTGTTTACATTAAAAACTCTTCATTCAATACAAATTCCACAGATATGCAATCGTTATTATTAACTAATTGTAGTGTTATATTTAAGACCTAGATGGGCTTTCTATTATTATTTTCCCTTTATTTCTATTATATCTACGTTTCAAATGCTTACGCTAGATTCAACCTATTAATTTTCTTTATAGGGGGAAGAGCTAGGTATGGTAGACGGATACGTTAGCTGGGAGGATACGGTCGACCCAGCCGGCTGCAATACGAATGATCCAATAAATTACGTCAAAAGTTCTAGAGACCCTGCAAGAACACCGTTCCATTGGAATTCCGAGAAAAATGCTGGTGTGTAACTTGGGTCAAAATTGTGTATTGTGTAAGGTTGTGTAGTGGATGTAGATCTCATTTCATATCAGTGGAATACTGGTGAGATGTTTCGGAGATTGTCAGGAAAGCACAAACAAATAAATAAAAATTCAAAAATTCATAGTTATGGGATTGGTAGATTGTCTGATGATGATCTTGACTGTAGTAGATTTTTATAAATATTTATAATGTTTGCTAGGTTTTTCTACTGCTGAGAAGACTTGGCTACCCGTTGCCGAAGGCTATGAGACGCTGAATGTAGAAATTCAAAGAAATGAAGAGAGATCTCACCTGAAGGTTTATCAAGCATTAGCTGATCTTCGGCAGGATAAGGTGTTCAGATACGGTCGATACGAATCACTAGCACTTAACCATGATGTATTCGTATTCAGAAGGTAAAGGTTTTTATGCTGTCAAATATGTGAAGGACACTAATTAAAATGCCCGATGAATTATATTATTTCAATAGTCATCATCACACTTATATTGGTTACTTCTTAAAATGCCCAGGCATTATGAATAATGCAATATTAATAACTTTGTCAATTACGAAATAAATTGGATTCGGCATTGTTACACTTGTGCGGAAAGAATGGTTTCTAATTTCACTGCTAATTTAGCTGAAATAACTATTAGCTGGTCACAAAATCTCAAAGTAGGTATGACTTCCGAAAAGAAAGGCTACAGAATAATGACCAAGGTCATTTTGGTAAAATTACTTAAGTTTCACCCAGCTTTGTGGACAGATGATGTCATATGCTCTATAACCAACCAATGTTTCAAATCGTAATACAAATATTTTTGTGCTGAATGCTACTTTTAAATCTAAATGATCGTAGACCATACGAAACGAAATATTTTAATATTGAGTGCTAAAAGTAACTTAATCACCAATTTATGCAGAAACGTCTGCATTCATTGAAAGTAAACAGTAAAATGAAATTTTAATTTCAGATGGTACAAAGGCGAAACATTTCTCGTAGTCGTAAACATGAGGGATACAGAATATGTCATTGACCTCACTTACTTCGAAAACGTCTCCGGTAATGTTAGCGTTGTTATAAGAAGCATTCAATCACCAAAGAGTGAAGGGTAAGTTATGGAATAATACCAATTATAATGATTTCTACACGTAACGTCGGTTGATATAACGCTTCATACTCATATGTCATAGCCCCATACTATGATACCCTGTGTCGTGGGTGCCATGGACAACACACAGAGACAAGAACACTCACACCCAGACATTCAAATTTCCCCATTTGCCATTCAAATTAGTGCCTTGTTGGGAATCAAACCCAGGACAATTGGCGCAGCGATCCAGCGTTTTAACCATCGCGCTACACAGGTAGTCAACTTTAATAGTTATAAAATAAATATGTATAAGATAGTGATGATTATAGTTGACTAGCGTTATTCCCGCGGCTTTGCCTGCGTTTTTCGGGACATATAATTATTACTTATTATTATAATGTTATTCTACTTCATGGTGTACGAGTATCTGTGCGCTAAACTTCATAAAAATCCGTGCATTAGTTTTGCCTATAAGGATAACAAACGTCCATAAATCCATCCATAAGCTTGTGATTGTAATGGGTTCCAACTTTTCTATGCGACAAATCTTGAGTCATCTTCAGTCCGAGCCAACTTCCCCTGATCGCTGCTCAACGGACGTAGTCGTTTGTTTCACTTCTGTACTACCCACTTTAATCCCATTGTTTCTTGGTGGTGGTCCTATCACCATGTGATAGCCACCTATCTTGCATAGTAGTAGGATATATCTTATCTTATGATGATGTATCTTACAAGTAAACATCGCACACAAATAAGCAGTCATTACACAAGGATTGTTGACAGAATAATGTTTCTTTATAAGTTCTAACAAAATAATCATTTTTAAATTGCTTCATCAATATTTTCATAACGACACTACAATATTTTGAATCTAGTGTATTTGGAGGGGGGCACCCTCACTTTACCAAAAATTTTTTGTTCGAATTTCATTTTACCGGAAACTATTGACCGACGTCTTTTTTCCTATTATTATGCATTATTAGACATATTTTTAGATTATCGAAGTATCAAGACATAACTACTCGAAATGTCATAGGTATTATTTTACCGAACTTTATTTTACTGTCGGAGTACCGAAAAAAATCTAATTGAAATTAAGTCAAATGATACAGTTGCAGACGTGACTTCGATCAAGTAAAAAAAAGAAACAATTATTGTTGAAAATTTTAGGCAAAATGAAATTCGGTCAAATATTTTTCGACCTTATGACAATAAATATGTACCTACCCATCTGAAAGATATGAGAATTATTGCTTAAATAGTGATTGAATATAAATGTATCATATCAAATTAGTTTTATTGTAGGGATGTACAGCATGTGAAAGTTTGTATTACTTCTAATTGCCTAAAATTTTGTAGGACCCTAGTAATAAATGATTTCATTTTCCTGGGAAAGACTCCACGGTGTGGAATACTGTGCACCTGACTTTCTAGATGATTGATTATAGTTGAATAAATTCTACCGTCGTCTCCTAGCTTGGAAGCACTTGTTCTCTATTTCTGTAAAAAGACCTGCTTAGCAGGCAAAATTGTCTAATTAAATATTAATTGTTACAGGGATTCATTCGACGCGTCTTCCTTACCAGTTAGCGGTTACGAGAGCATGGTGTTATTATTAAATTAAATGGCTTTGTAAATAAAATGAAAATACATATTTTTCTTGTTTTATTACTGAAAAACCTACAGAGTTCACTACAAAGAAGGTACGGGGTTCTCATCATAATTTACGAGACCAAGAGGTAGAGACAATGCGAACACAAACATTCAGCCTTCTTACCTTTTGACCATTCTTTAATGTTTTTAATAATCGACAATCTAGACACGCGGTAGCGTGTCAAGCCATGTTTAAGCTAACAGAACTAGCGAGCAGCACCGTGTGTAATATTACACGAACCCTTTTGAGCCACTTTTGACCCCCTCATAACTCGAAAACTATTCCACATAAACCTGTCAAATAAAGCTTCTAAATCATCGTAACCAGAAGATACGGTTACTTTTTGCGTTATTTTGGCAGTCAAAATAATATCTTGTTCATGTCTATTCTCTATAATATAATAATATCTTATGATAGTAACACTTACGCTTGATTTTCTTCCTTCGAGCGGACTAATCTGCAATGCTAAACTACTGCATACTAATCTGTAAGGGACTAGGTTAAGGGTTAGGTTAATCGACAGAAATAGTGGTTCGAAATTCGAAAATGTCTGTTTTACATTATTCCCTCACATGTCAACGCACACCAACCTATCTCTATGCATTAGGAAATTTAATGCCGTCTAATTTTAACAGAGCATGAAAAGCGTTTTGTATACCTAAGAAATATAAATTAAACATAACGAGGTGACAATACAAGGCAACGCGCAAACCAACGCTACACGATAGAATTCGTCTTGCGGTTGCCATGGTAACTCACAAGGATGTGCGCAAGACATAAAAATTTACCCTGGCTAGGGTTACCAGATTTAATAAACAAATGTCAGGACAAACAAGTCATTAAATGCGTACGTTTAAAGAATTGTTATTCCCAAAAATCTTATATAGATATGGCTTTTACTTGAGAACAAAATTATACAATCATGTTACGTACGACATATAACCCTGCCGTGCATTATGTAACAACTTTTAAGGAACTTAATAGATTTGTACAGTGTAGAGTATGTAAAATTTAAAATTTTCAATGATTATAATATTCTAAATTTATGTCTGTCCTATATAGAAAGGCGATAAAGAATAATGAATTGTTTGTAATCTATATTGGTATTAATAAAAGTGAACCAACAAAAGAAACACATAAGGTGTATAGTTTTATTACTTTATTAGTAATTTTAATTAAGTAACCTTTTTCATATTATCATGGAGGTAGGTAAATAAGTAATACAAATATTTGCGGTTATTAATTTATTTAGACCCTGGTTCGCAATGTGCTTTAGTCATTAGAGAAGAGCCAGGAAGAAACTCTAAGACAGCACCGTTACCGCTATAATATTATATTAATTATAATTATAACATTAATTATAATATAATGTTACACTATGTAAAATGTTTTTCATAAACAAATTATAAACTGGCAGTGCTAAATTATCACCTTATTATACTAGCTTGGCTATATTGAATTAAGATACAGAAATAATTATATAAACTAGCAAAGACACAATATGCTTTACAGCATTAAAAATACAACGGTATATAGTATTGAAAGTAAGGTAGGTACTTAACTTCTGCAGGAGGATTTAGTTATGTTCCATAGTCGGCACTGACTGAATTAATCACCACGTAACTTCAACACCATTATGAGACTAATCTTATAATATAATAATATATTAGCAATGTATTAACTTTACTTCTTATTCGGTTCTGCACTGGGACAGAATTGAGATAGAATTGAGACCCGACAATACAGCGTAGTTTCTTTTTATACTTTTACCCTCACAATGTCACCTGATCGATTATTCGTTGATTATTGCCATATGCAATTTAAATTAATGAAATACCAAATAATTTATAATACTGAATAAACATAATTCTACGTTAATTTACAACATTCTTTAAGTATATAATAACAGCTAATAATATATTAATATATAAATGGTTCAGGTATGAACAATTCTACTTCCTTTGAGAATAATTGCAACACATAAGACATCAGTCATCTTATTCTCGTAAACATCCTAATTTTATAAGTAATATTTATCGTATATATTTATACTAATCTATCACGGCCAGACTGACAAGTACTTCGCTCCCGAAGTACCATAGGTGTACCAAAATCCCAAGGCAAAATGACAGAGTAAAAAAAAACATATTTTTTTTTCGTAATGCAAATCCTACAAATGTAACAAAGACGTAAACGTTGTTCGTAATATATCTGCAAACTTTAAAGTTAAAACATCATCAGAACAAGTTCTCTTACTAATTACAGCTAGCACCATTCTGCCATCAGATTTCGGTAGACCCATACAAACATTTCAGTGAGCATACTTTTTAAATCGGTTCAGATAATGGAATGTTTCTTATTCATGTTATCTTTATAAAATTCATTGTTAATTTAACATATAACAAATATTTTAATTCCGTTCTGCCATACTGACTTATTTTACTACGGTAGATACCTAATACAATTATAAATTCGTGATTGTATCTTTTACATTCCAATCCAATAAATAAGCTGTTTGTTACTTGCATAGACATGTCAAACCCCATCCACCTGCTGCGCGTGGGCTGGTTTGCACCAAACAAGAAACCGTCCAGCAGAACTTATTTATTGGTTGGTTTTGGTCGGTTGATTGATTCGTAATTGTATATTTTAAATCAGAGTATTTACTACTCTTTACAATGTTACTTGCATGGAAATGAACCAGCGAACACGTACCAACTACATAGACAGAGTATTTACTACTCTTTACAATGTTACTTGCATGGAAATGAACCAGCGAACACGTACCAACTACATAGACAGAGTATTTACTACTCTTTACAATGTTACTTGCATGGAAATGAACCAGCGAACACGTACCAACTACATAGACAGAGTATTTACTACTCTTTACAATGTTACTTGCATGGAAATGAACCAGCGAACACGTACCAACTACATAGACAGAGTATTTACTACTCTTTACAATGTTACTTGCATGGAAATGAACCAGCAAACACGTACCAACTACATAGACATGACAGTCACATTCACCCGCTGCCGGTGAGATAACTGGCATCAAGTAGGAGGCTGACCAGCGGAAATTATTTTACTTTCGTATAAATAATTACTTTCAATTATATCATTAAAACATAAAGCATGGCCTTTGTGACTCTTACCAGCCTTGAAATCAATGATTGATTATTGCATTGTTCATCTTGATGTTTTGAATTTGATACCAGTACACCGGTAGTCACTGGTTTCTGGACTGAAGACTGGTTGGTTCATCTCGTTTTTCATAGCGACTCCGTGGCTTTGGCTGTAACCAAAAAAAAGAAAACGAGAGTATTTCGAAGCTTAGCCCTTTCTGTTTTATTGTTAAAATATTATTAAATCAATGAGGGTACTTTATAATTATTGGGGGTAGCTCAAGGATATTGGAGGTATTTCGAAGCTCAGTCCTTCCTATTCTATTGTAAAATATTGTTAAATCAATGAGGGTACTTTACAAATATTGAGGGTAGCTCTTAACATATAGGAGGTAGTTTACAATTATTGATGGTAATTCGTAAAACTTTTAAAGTTAATGTACGAGAATGAAATGGATCAAGTTATGTCATTAATATAATTATATCTCTTAATAAAACTCACTCCACGTTTATTAAATGTCACCTTAATATTAAAAATAATTACTTTTCAATTACATAATGTTAACTCAAAATCAAAAAAAGAATAATTGCTACTTTCTAAAGCCACAAAGAAAGAAATAATACAGATCACCTGTTATATCGAATCCAAGTCATAAGCCTGGAACAGTGGCTTCACAGGAGCAATCACAGTCTATTCCGTCAGCGTCATCATTTCGCCATCAAAACGGCACCGACTCGAGGAATCACCAATGAATTAACTTTGTCAGGAAGTTGCATTGCGCAATTTTCTGAAACTTGAAAAAGTTAATATTAATATATTGTTTAAATAGCAGGGTAGAATCCAACTTCTGATAATAGATTTGTACAGTGTAGAGTATGTAAAATTTAAAATTTTCAATGATTATAATATTCTAAATTTATGTCTGTCCTATATAGAAAGGCGATAAAGAATAATGAATTGTTTGTAATCTATATTGGTATTAATAAAAGTGAACCAACAAAAGAAACACATAAGGTGTATAGTTTTATTACTTTATTAGTAATTTTAATTAAGTAACCTTTTTCATATTATCATGGAGGTAGGTAAATAAGTAATACAAATATTTGCGGTTATTAATTTATTTAGACCCTGGTTCGCAATGTGCTTTAGTCATTAGAGAAGAGCCAGGAAGAAACTCTAAGACAGCACCGTTACCGCTATAATATTATATTAATTATAATTATAACATTAATTATAATATAATGTTACACTATGTATAATGTTTTTCATAAACAAATTATAAACTGGCAGTGCTAAATTATCACCTTATTATACTAGCTTGGCTATATTGAATTAAGATACAGAAATAATTATATAAACTAGCAAAGACACAATATGCTTTACAGCATTAAAAATACAACGGTATATAGTATTGAAAGTAAGGTAGGTACTTAACTTCTGCAGGAGGATTTAGTTATGTTCCATAGTCGGCACTGACTGAATTAATCACCACGTAACTTCAACACCATTATGAGACTAATCTTATAATATAATAATATATTAGCAATGTATTAACTTTACTTCTTATTCGGTTCTGCACTGGGACAGAATTGAGATAGAATTGAGACCCGACAATACAGCGTAGTTTCTTTTTATACTTTTACCCTCACAATGTCACCTGATCGATTATTCGTTGATTATTGCCATATGCAATTTAAATTAATGAAATACCAAATAATTTATAATACTGAATAAACATAATTCTACGTTAATTTACAACATTCTTTAAGTATATAATAACAGCTAATAATATATTAATATATAAATGGTTCAGGTATGAACAATTCTACTTCCTTTGAGAATAATTGCAACACATAAGACATCAGTCATCTTATTCTCGTAAACATCCTAATTTTATAAGTAATATTTATCGTATATATTTATACTAATCTATCAAACTCTTGCCCCGATCCAGTGCCTCTCGTTTATCTAACTTTGAACCGAGTGGACACCCTTATTCTTAATAATCGCGTTACCCTAACTTCGGGAACGTAAAGTTAATAATTTAGCTAGCTAAGTACACCTTTGTAGAAGTAGGTAACGATAAAATCTAGTATCGTGGACTATATTTTAGTTTAAAGATCCTCGCTGTGCCTCCCGTAGATAGATTTTTTTAAATAGCCAGCAAACGAGCAGATGAGCTACCTAATGGTAAGTGGCTATCATCGCTCATGGACATCAGCAACACCAAAGGCATCACTGATGCGCTGCCGACCAATAAAAAGATAAGACAATAGATATTATTATAATCTCTCAAGCCCCCAACACGACGAGTTAATGAGTTACAATTTTATGTATAAATAAATTGATAAGATAATTATAATATTAAGCCGTACTCGACAACACTACTGGAATTTTTGTATCCATCCTGAGAGCATCTTCTTTAAATAATCCTTTTATATAGATATCGGAAATCGATAAGATATCTTTAGAGGGTTTTGTTTGTTTCAACAAATAAACAATTTTATAATATTTTATAACGTTTGCAGTTATTTTTTAGCTAATTAGAAATTTAAAATTATAATATGATACGTAATGAAATTCACCAAACATAGGGAAATTTCCCAACAAAAACCCGTCGGCTTAGTAATTTTAGAAATTTGCCATAACAAAAGCACATGTAAACACAAAAAAAAACTAAAAATCATTGTGTAGTCTATGGAGTAGATAAAGCTCTCAATATAATATTATAGTTTTATTTTTGCTTCTTTAATTTGGTTTTTTATTTCATAACCCTAATTTATAAAAGCTGAATAGAGTAATAACTATATAGAACATACTAAAATTCAGAAATAATATGAACATCCCTTTTACCATAAACCAGCTACCAACAGAAATAATATGTTGGGAATTTAATCTATACTAATATTATAAAGCTGAAGACTTAGTTTGGTTGAACGGACTAATCTCAGAAACTACTGGTTCGAATTGAAAAATTATTTTTGTGTTTGATAGTCCTTTTATCGAGGAAGGCTATAGACTATGTAACATCATAATTTTATTTAAGTCGTCAGTTTTTTCCACAAATTAACTTGGGTGAAACCGCGCGGCACAGCTAGTTTAATAAGCAGTGTAGGTACTAAGTAGGTATACACAATGTTTAATGATTCCAGTTACTCGCGTTCAGCTCCGAACCGAGATCATAACTTTTAATAGCAACAACATAACATTAGACATTTTGCCTTCTTATTTATTGAACAGAAACTTTCCTTTGTCCGTTTTTAGCCTCCTTACAGCTTTCAGCTCAAAATTAATTTCGCGGACGCTTGATAACAAAGTTTTTTTATAAAATAATAGACAATATTTACAAGCGAAATCTTAAAATATTAATCTTGTAAAAATAAATAATTGCTATGTTGACGGTTGTAATAGCAGTAACGTAACTTCAAAAGTCAAATGAATGTTAACGAATAATACTTTTATTAGGCTTTTCATGCTTGTTTCTTTTGTAACGACTATTTGTATATGGAGCCCCTTACTCCTGGAGATTCTGGAGCACTAACCGACACAGCCCTAACTTCCACAATCCTCTAGATGAATATCTAATACCTAACTGATAGCTCGTTATACTATTCATACCCATTTAAAACGGATATTTTATTCAAAATTATTTTTACTTAGATACGGATGGTCACAGCTAAACTCCGTTTTTATTCGTTTCGTTTGCCTGGTGTGACTATAATTGTGTAAAATATGACTGTGATTGTGAACAGTAATAAAATGCGATTATTGTGTGTTCGCTGTTTCTCTTTGCTCGATTACCCTAACCATAAGGCCACACTATGCCTTAAATTTGTTCTGATAAAACCCCGTAGTCGACATATAGATATAGATAAAACGTATCAGGCCACAAGTGAAGCCTTGTCTTATTGATTATAAATCCTATCTACTATTAATTATCAATGAATATGTTATCTTCTTCGAGATTTTAGGTAACTGTTGCTTCAACAGTATAAGAGATAAACAAGACAATAATAACAAAACAGAGATAACTATATAATATGTCTAAAAGATCAGAAAATTATTGAGAACCGCGGGTGTAAAAGGAGGAGCAGATCGCCACGGCGCGGCGGCGTTCAGAAAAACATAAAAATATATTTCTAAATGTGAATGTTAGTTACCACGTACGAAGTACGTGTCCTCATAATAACTACTAAACCAATTTTGATAAAAAATGGTTGTCTGTAAAGTCGGTTTACGGACGGTAGTTTAACGTGACAACGTCATGACAAAACATTGATGAAGTAGTGCTCGAATATAATATTATCTCTGGAAATTAACTTATAATAAGAAACTTTTATCTTTATACTACAACGCCATCTAGAACTCCTGAACTAAACTATTTTTTCAGCAAGTTCCTTTTTGACTTAATTGTGTATATTGTTTTATTCATAGATGGCGCTTTCTCCATATAATATTATCTCTGGAAATTAACTTATACGTATAATTAGAAACTATTATCTTTATACTACAACGACATCTAGCACTCCTGAACTAAACTATTTTTTCAGCAAGTTCATTTCAGAATTAATTGTGTATATAGTTTTGTTCATAGATGGCGCTTTCTCCATTGTTCGCTCGCTCGCGTAACGCGACAGATGAGTCATGCTTTTGACGTTATCACGTCAAAAATAAAATCTGATGGTCGTAGCACACATATCAACTCGTAAACGGAACGTAAACGTATCAACTCTTGCATGTCAGTATTCTTTGTATGAAACTCCCTACTGTAAAGCACACATATCGGATTCGTAACGTAATCGCCTCGCCTCGAGACAAGCTCACGAACCGCGGTACGGAGCGTGGACGACTTGCCGTACCCGCGCTTACGTCTCACCGTACGCTATCCTTCGACTTTCCGTTTCCTCGTGCACGCCTGCGCCGCGGCTACCGCTGCGTTGGCGAACTGCTGTCATTCATTCCGTCAACCAGCGGCCGGCGAGCCGTAAGCGCGGCGTCGCCTAGCCGTAAGCGCGGCGTCGCCTAGCCGTAGCCGAGCTTACGTTAGGTTGACGGCGAGGCGATCCGGTGCCGATCCCTTTCCGAGTTGATATGTGCGCTACGACCATAAAATGAGTTTAACTGATTAATTTGATGTTTGGTATGTACGTAAATTAAACCCTGAAATACGGAGAGAGAAGCTAATATTGATTAAAACTGGTATTGAATAAAGCTGAAAAATAAGTTTTTAAGCTTTATTTTCAAGCACACTAAATATAACTGAATCGATATCAATGAATGCGAGCGATAATTAACAAAGGCAACACTACTTTGACACTACTCTCCAGGCGTTCGAGGAAAGAAGTAGCGAGTGGCACGGGTACGCTCCCACTCCTCACCGCAGACCTCGACAGCATTCAACTCACGTGCCTACAGTATCTTAGTAGTAATCCAAAATCCGTTTGTACTGTAAGGAAGCTGTTGAATTGGGTGCAAACAGTGTAAGCTTCTGACGAATAAACACGCTATCTCATACAAAAATTGGCCGTTGGACAGTTAAATACAATACGCTACACCATGAAAAATGATATCCCCTACATCAAATATACACCTACTGGTAAAACTCCCCATGTAGCTCAGCCTACTTCGCATCTTTCACGATGAACATAAACATCCAAGGGTTGACAAAATTTTGACATAATTATAAAGCACTTTTAGTTTTCTGGATTACGAGGGTTTGCCCAAAAATATATTTTGAACTACCTGTGTGTGTTTGTTCCCATAAAAAAGTAGCACGTGCTCCACTTTAACCCATTCGTTCTTGTGAAAAACCCGATAAAACCTTCAAGACTGACATGGATACTTTAGGGACTTTACCTACGTCTGATGGCTTCCGCCACAACTTGATAGTTATTGATGCTTTCAGTAAATTTTGCCTTCTTTACCCAATGTCTCGTCAGGATGTCTCTGAATTATAACGTCACGTTACCAATACTTTCTCTTTATTCGGAGCTTATAAATTAATTGTAATTAATTTAACATGATGATCCGAGTTCAATTCACATGTTCACATTCAGACAGCTGTTGTCTGGGACGTTGCTCTGCCATTTTCGTTGTTGAAACGCTGCTAATTTTTTGTTAATTCATTTACATCATAATTAATTTAATTCTTATTGTGTAAAATTGTTTCTCTTTGATAAATTCATTACAATTAAATTTTAGGATGAAAAAATCTATATATAAAAAAATAATTTCCTGACAAATATCTAAGACTATATTAAATATGAAAAGTTTAACTACGGTTTAATCGCTTACTAACATGTAATGAAACAAGGTATTTAAATCTGGGACATAATATATAATCCAGTATATAATGCAACATACACATTGAAACTCGCGAGTAGTACCATTTCTTCATCATGAAGTTGATAATACTACTATCGGGTTTATTGGTTGTATCAGTTGTATCGGTAATAATAATATTGGTAGTCTATAGTGGTGGGTCTGTGATCGATCAAGATGAACGGGAACTAGAATGGTGGGAAAGTACCATTTTTTATCAGATTTACCCAAGGTCTTTTGCTGATAGCGACGGAGACGGCATTGGGGATCTCAAAGGTAGATTTTTATCAATAAAATCTAAAACCTTTATTAAAACGCGACGTTTAATTTAAACAAAATGTCTGATTTAAATTTCGAGTTAAAACATATGCGGGTATTGTTGTAAGTCGGTGAAACTTTTTACGACATACTTCTGTTGATAAATCCTTACAAAAAGTTGCAATTTTTGTTACCCCATCTCCACTATTGAGGTTTCACTTCAAAAACCGTTTCATTCTCCCTCATCTCAAGTAATTTCAGTATGTAGATGAGAGCAACTTTTAAAAGAAGAAAAAGAGCGGTAAAATGTTCTGCCTACCTAAAATACAACCCATGTTTTACTAACCATAAATTAAAAAAAAAACTTAGACCCTCTACATACTTATTTTCAAATTTTAGGGATAACATCCAAGCTTGAATACATTAAAGAGATCGGGGCCGGTGCAATATGGCTGTCTCCAATGTTCCAATCTCCTATGTACGATTTTGGTTACGATATCGCTGATTTCTACGCAGTCCATGATGAATATGGAACTATGGAAGATTTTGATGAGCTTCTCGACAAGGCAAATCATTTAGGTTAGTACATCGTTTTTACCAAATCTCAAGTAGGTATGGTATAAGAAAATCAATCTTAAAATCCAACAAATTAATTTTGTGGGTCAAGAAAATTTGGACATCAAAAATATATTATATTCAACTCATTTTAATAAAGTTAAATTTCACACAATTGTTTTTACAGGAATCAAAGTAGTTCTAGACCTGGTACCGAATCACACATCGAATGAAAGCGTGTGGTTTCAAGAAGCACTTAATGGTAACGAAAAATACTTGAACTACTTCGTATGGGAAGATGGTGTCGTTGATGAAAACGGAAATATGCAGCCACCTAATAACTGGGTAAATTTCTTTCTTTCTCTTCTCTCTTTCTTGGCCGGCAACGCATCAGTGACGCCTTTGGCGTTGCTCATTTTCATGGGTGACGATAGCCACTTACCATCAGGTGGATAGTCAGCTCGTTTGCTAGCTATTTCCATAAAAAAAGTTATATAGTATAGTACCCATGCCTTAGTAGTTCCATTCATCCATCCATCAGCCCCTAGTCAGCCTTAGTAGTTAGTACTAGCGAATGCAGTAGGGGAAGGGGGGGTATAACGGGGACGTTAAGGGAAATAGCCAATAACAGAATAAACAAAATATATTAAGTAATTATTATAATCATAACACTTCGCTTACATATTAGGGTTATCATTTGGAATAGAATTTGGCGAAGTAACTAATCAAATAATGCTTAAATTATAATTTTACGAAACCCTTATGAAAACCCCATTGTGCCCCGTGGTAGGGGCAGTATGGGGTACATGGTTATTTTATTCACAATAAGTGCAGATGTGAATTTCTTCTGGGTTCTCGTCGCCAACACGAGCACAGGCTGTATGACACCATCGTCTGCATAGTTGGCAGGCCACCCAACCCTCCGCAGACTTTAAATATGAATGTTTCTCATCAAGGCAATACAGGCATAAAGTATCCTCGTCTAAGTTTTGTATAATGTATGTATTGCCTCTCGAACTTTTCTTTTTGTATATTCGTACCATATGTAATACCTAAAACAAAATTTAAATTCCAATATCAAATATTCACATCAGTCCTTTAGGCTACCTTACATAATGGGGTACCCCGTCATGCCCCATAGCCATAACCCCGTCATGCCCCTACTGGTAACATTATGTGAAATAATTGCCAAAAAAAAACAAATCTACAGTTAGAGTGATTTTGTTTAAAACCATAAATAAATAATATCTCTACAAAAACACAACAAATAAACAATAATAGTAATGAAAACACTTACCTTTTTACATGTGTTTCCGTATTCACTCAAAATTAGATGAAATCACATCAAAAAAATATTTATTTTCGTAAAAACCAAACGACTGCAGACTAGTCGCCGGTCACTGTCGGATTAAATACTGATACGAAATGGTCATTTATTAGTGAAAACAACAAACGTCTAGTGTGCATCGTTACTTGTTTTTTTGGGTGACCCCGTCATGCCCCGTGACCCCGTTATGCCCCCCCTTCCCTTATCTGAAACATTTGAATAGATTGACATTGATTTTGCTTCATTTACTTCCTTTCATAAACTATATTTTCCTGCATATATTCTAAGAAAAATGTTTTGTTCCTGCCAGGCGTGCCATGAGAACTCTGTTTTTATTTCTGTTATGGACATTACTTTCAGTTTTATTTTAATTTACGTATAGACGTTTGATGAAAACGAGATTTATACGAGTTTCTTGCACTTTCAACTATCTTTTCAACAATTTATTTTTGAATTGCAAAATAACACATACGTGTTAATTAAAATCAACTTTTTCATTTAACATATGAATAGATTTATTTAATTCCAAATTTAATCTTTCGCAACATTAAAATATATTATGTTGAGCTGACTTCAAAACGAAAAACTGCAAAATGTTATGTATTCTGCTTATTCTATATAATATACACGCTGAACAAACCTTTCAAAATTATTTCTCCAGTCGCGGGTCTGCTGGTAGAAATTTCTTAAGAAATAAACAGTACCTTTGTACATAATTACCAATATGTTTTGTCTTAATTGTATATTATGTGGTGTATACATAAACAAATAAAAATAAAAAAGTAATCTATACTAATATTATAAAGAGGAAACCTTTGTATTTTTGTATTTTTGTATGTTTGCAACGAATAAACTCAAAAACTACTGAACCGATTTTAAAAATTCTTTCACCATTAGAATGCTACATTATTCCTGAGTAACATAGGCTATATTTATTTTTAGAAAAAAATAGAGGTCCTTGCTAAAACTTCAGTAACGTGAACCAAGGTGTAAAAAAAATTGCTTAAAAATTTCTTTCATCGCATACGCTGCGGAAACTATTGATGATAGAACAAAAAAATGTTCTACAATATTAGAGAACATATCAATATCTACAAAAAACGTCGCGATACTATATGTCCAACTATTATGGTTATGTCACTATAACCACTTTTTACATTTTAAAAGTCAATAAAAAAGCTGACCAACATCAGACCATGATAACCATACCTTTGTATTAATCCTTATCCAAATAAATCATTTCATATTCAAAACTGTTTCAATACCTATTGATAACTTTTTGAATTACTCAAATGAGACATTCCATTCAGAAGATATTTGGAAAAACTTCAGTAACGTGAACCAAGGTGTAAATTTTGCTTAAAAATTTCTTTCATCGCATACGCTGCGCAAACTATTGAAGATAGAACAAAAAAATGTTCTACAATATTAGAGAACATATCAATATCTACAAAAAACGTCGCAATATTATATGTCCAACTATTATAGTTATGTCACTATAACCACTTTTTACATTTTAAAAGTCAATAAAAAAGCTGACCAACATCAGACCATGATAACCATACCTTCGTATTAATCCTTATCCAAATAAATCATTTCATATTCAAAACTGTTTCAATACCTATTGATAACTTTTTGAATTACTCAAATCGGACATTCCATTCAGAAGATATTACGAATCCGCCGCCGCCAGTGTGGGTAGTTAGGCGACGAAGGAGGGGCATGAATTGCGGAGCGGGCAAATCTATGAGATAGGTAGCTCCTTAGTCCTTACGCAGCGGACGCATGCAACATTGAATATTTTGACTATTTTCACTGCACATTTTTATGATCCACTTAAAAAGTTATTTTCAGAACTACTTTAAAATTATTAATTTTCATAGAATTCTCAAACTTTCAGTAAGTACATATTTATCAAAATTTCTATTTAGACTACCCACATATACTTTTCATGACATTTCACTTACGTACACTGTTTATGCTTATTTTTTTGTGATTAAAAAAATAACTTGAAACAATATCTATACTAATATTATAAAGAGGAAACCTTTGGATTTTTGTATTTTTGTATGTTTGCAACGAATAAACTCAAAAACTACTGAACCGATTTGAAAAATTCTTTCACCATTAGAATGCTACATTATTCTTGAGTAACATAGGCTATTGGATTTTTGGAAATTCATCCCCTAAAGGGTGAAAATAGCGGTTGGAAGTCACTTTCATACAAACCAACTTCGTCAGTGTTAGAGTTATAAACATGAAAATTTTTATGTACGTTCATAGTTGTAAACAAAAGTTAACTTTAACACATTTTTTGGAAAGTCATCCCTTAAAGGGTTAATTAAGGTGGCGCAAGTTCCGACCGCCAGGTCCTCCTCCGGAAATGGAAGGAAAGGCTGGCGGAGCCGACCGCCGGCAGAAGAACGGTGGAGGCGATTCGGCCCGTCCTGGAAAGGTGGGTCGATCGCCGACACGGGGCCCTCACCTTCCGCGCTGTGCAGGTCCTGACGGGGCACGGTTGCTTCGGCAGGTACCTGTGCAGCGTGGCGGGTCGAGAGCCGACCAGCGTGTGCCACGCTTGTGGGTGTCCGGAGGACACAGCGGAGCACACGCTGGCGGAGTGCCCGAAGTGGGCGGAGCCGCGGGCGAGCCTCGCGGCGGTTATTGGGGGCGACCTGTCGCTGCCGGGCGTCGTGAGAGCCATGGTCGGCAGCGACAGAGCGTGGAAGGCGGCGCTCCGGTTTTGTGAGTGCGTCATGGCGCAAAAGGAGGCGGCGGAGCGGGCGAGGGAGGACGACCCTCTTTCTAACCCAATCCGCCGGAAGAGAGTTGGGCGGAGGCGCCTGGCGCACGAGCGCCGTCTTCCCCCATAACCGGGGTCTCCGGGCGGTGGAACCGGGGGGTACCATCGCCCAGTTGGAGGAGACCCCCGAGGCGGCTGGCGTGTCCCGTGTTCCGACACGCCAGTTTGAATGGTGAGTGGCGCCACAGCTGGGCGCCCCACAAGATGGGCCCGAGTCCCGGGCAACCGTCGGCGGAGCAGCGGAAGTGTGCGAATGCGTCCCCGCAGCTCCGCCGGAAGACGGTGAGGAGGAACACCGCTGGTTTTTAGCCGGTAAGAGTCCGGCATAACCCGACAGCGCCCCCCCGCGCCTGTCGGGTATCCATGAGGATTTTCCAGCGTCAACAAAAAAAAAAAAAAAAAAAGGTGGCGCAAGTTAGTATGGGAACTTCGTCAGTTTTGAAGTAAGAAGGGTGAAAATTTATGTATAAGCTTATTAATTAGACACAAAAATAAATGTATCACTGGTTTCTCAAAATTCATCCCCTAAAAATACGGGTTGGTAGCCAACTACATACAAATCAACTTCGCCAGTTTTCGAGTTATAAATATGACAATTTTTATGTATGTTTGTAGTTATGAATAAAAGTTAACTTTAATACATATTTTTTTGAAAATCATCCCTTAAAGGCTTAATTTAGCTAATGGAACTGAGTACGCAACTTCATCATTTTGAATGTTAAAGACATTTACATAGTAGTTTAAGATTAGAAACAAAATTTAAAAGTTATGTGTTTTTTTTTTTTTAAATCAACCCCTAAAGGGTTAAATAAGAGAGTGGTAGTATGGCAACTTCGTGAGTTTTGAAGTAAGAAGGGTGAAAATTTGTATATAAGCTTATAGTTAGACTCAAAAAATAACTGTGTCACGGTTTTCTCGAAATTCATCCCCTAAAAGTAGGGGTTGAAAGTCAACTACATACAAATTAACTTTGCCAGTTTTAGAGTTATAAATATGAAAATTTTTACGTAAGATTAGGTATAGTCAGAAACAAAAGTTAATTTTGACACGGGCTTTGGAAAATCATCCCTTAAAGGGTTAATTTAGGGGATGGATCTTAATACGCAACTTCGTCATTTACGAAGTTAAAAACATGAAAATTTATATTATATTAGCTCCAAATTACAAACAAAATTTGGAAATATTACGTTTTTTTTGTAAAATCATCCCCTAAAGGGTTAATTAAGGTGCCGCAAGATAGCATGGAAACTTCGTCAGTTTTAAAGTTAAGAGGGTGAAAATTTTTATACATATAAGGTTATAGGAAGACACAAAAAATAACTGTATCACGATTTCATCGAAATTCATCAGCATATGAAGTAAAACTAAGGGGTTGTAAATATTTAAGAAACTACGTCATTTTTTGAACTCAGAAATGTGAAAATTTATATGTAAGAAACAAAAATTTCATGTAGGAGGCTATACGGATGGAAGGAGGAGGGGAGAGGGGCAGGAAGAAGGAGAGGGACCGGGAGCGGGAGAGGGAGAGAGAGAGGGAGCGGGAGAGGGAGAGAAACAGAAAGTGAGAGATGGACCGGAAGCGGGAGAGGTATAGGCAGCGGGAGAGGGAAGGGGACAGGAAGCGGGAGAAGGACCAGGAGAGGGAGCGGGACAGGGAGCGAGATAGGGAGAAGAATCGGGAGCGTGAGAGGGGAGGGGCAGGGAGCGGGAGAAAGACCAGGAGCGGGACAGGAAGCGGTAGAGGGACCGGGTCAGGGAAAGGGAGAGGGAGACGGATAGAAAGCGGGAGAGGAACCGGGAGCGGGAGAGGAAAAGAAAGAAGGAGAGGAAGCGAAAGAGGGAGAGGAATTAATATTGAAATTTATAATCCATATAAATAACGAAATATGAAGTGAATTGATATGAAAGTTTTGATTTTTGGTTTATTTGTTTGTTACTTTGTAATGGATACGCTGAAAAACGTTCCAGTAGTTTTCTAAAATAATAAAACTTAATAACTATAATAAAACTCAAGAGGCAAATTTTCAGTACATTGAATATTTTTAAAAATTTTGATTAGAGGTGTCTTAAAAACGTGTTAGAGCACAAAAATATTTTTTTAGAATTATTGTACGTCAGTGTGTTTGTCTTTTTGTCTGTCCGGGCATCACATCACAACCCTTGGACGGATTTCGATGAAAATTAGTAAAGTTGCTACTTATACTCTGGGTCATAGTTTAGAAAACGTTTCATCCCGGAATATTGAAGATTTCCATTGGAAAATAGGATGAAAGTTTGTATGGAACATTTTCAAAATGCTTCAAATTTGCATCAAAATGGAGTACATATTTTCCAGTTTTTCATAATTTTGAATGAAACAGAAGAAAAAACAAATGAATATCAAAATTCTTTATTTTTAAAACCCACCGGAAGAATCCTTTATGATTGTAGGTTTCAGAACATAAATTCTTAAATATCAATTCTTCAATAAAACTTCACCGTTATTTTATTTTTTTCTGTAAGAGGTACAGTGGTTACAATAAATAATCATAAAATCTATAACTCTAGGGGCAAATTTTCTGTACATTTAATATTTTTTCAAAATTTCAATTACGGCGGACTTCAGTAACATGTTATTAGAGCACAAAAATAATATATTTTTTTAAATTATTGTCTGTCTATCTGTATGTCTGTCCAGGCATCTTACGAATTTCGTGAACCGATTTTTATGAAAATTGGTAAAGTTGTTACTTATACTTTGTATCATACTTTAAAAAACTTTTCATCCCTAAAAATTTATAGATTTCCCTGGGATACAGGATGTAAGTTTGTATGGAATTTGTTTTTTGAACATCAACTGATTTGCTTCAAATGCTCCCGAAGAAATCCTTTGTGTTTGTATCTTGGGTTTCAGTATATAAATTGCTTAATACGAGTACTTTAATTCTATGAATAAAAGAGGCACAAATAATGTAAAACATAATTTTCGCATGCGAAGCTGCGGGTAACAGCTAGTTTATAATAAACTAGGAAATCACCCTTAAATTAAAGTTACTAAAACTGAACTTGTTACTTAAATGTTTCACGTAAAGTCGTACTCTTATAAATTCTTTATTATTGCAGTATTTTGTTATACTATCATTATGTGTAGCAAAATAAATTATTAATGCGAATAACCTGACACATTGCATAAATTTCATTATGGTCTATTTAAATTATAATCCATATTACTATATTTTGCATTTCAGCTCAGCCATTTCCGAGGCAGCGCGTGGGAATACAGAAAAGAAGTGGGAAAATATTATTTACATCAGTTTGTTATCGGACAGCCCGATTTAAACTATAGAAATCCTGATGTTGTGGAGGAAATGAAGGTAAAACTGAATATATAATACTTGAATGTAACTTGTCATTGTAAATACAATTACCTACATGGAAATTAAATTATTAATAATGAAATATTTTTATAATCAATTACACATTCCAATAGCCGATATAAATTGAGCGAATTACATAACTTGAATATATTATAATAATATCTACTTGAATCATCCGTTACTGAACTTTTATAAAAATATTTTTAGAATATAATACGATTCTGGTTGGAGAAAGGCGTTGCTGGATTTAGAGTCGACGCGGTCAACTGTTTGTTTGAAGTTGACAAAGAGCTTTTCGGTGGTAGATATCCAGATGAACCGCCCTCAGGGAGAACTGACTTCGATAGCGGATCATACGACTCTTTAGACCACATATATACAAAGGATCTAAACGATACATTATACATGGTATATGATTGGAGAGATGTATTTGATGAACATGTCGCAAAAGATGGATTGGAGAGAGTAATGATGACAGAAGTTTATGCAACTATTCAAAATGTTGTAAAATACTTTGGTGAAGGCAAAAGAGAAGGAGCCCAAATGCCTTTTAACTTTGACCTTATCACTGATGTAGATGTTTCATCTTCTGCAGCCGATATAAAGAGAGCTATCGATAAGTTTTTAACTTACAAGCCAGTGGACAAGGACGCGAACTGGGTGGTGAGTGGAATTTAGGATACAGTACCTGTAATAAAGAAACATATTGTAATGAATTATTTAGTCATCATGTTATAAAACAAACACAATAAACTTTTCGTTTCAGGTTGGTAATCATGACCAGAGCAGAATGGCAACGAGATATAGTTCTTATTTGGTTGATGGCATCAACATGATCGTGTTACTGTTACCGGGTATAAGTGTTACTTACATGGTAAGTACTTAGATTTGAGGGGTAGCTGAGTTATTAATTAATTTCAGTTTGGGCTTTCTCAATGATTAGAAAAATCAATCAGGGTCATTTACTCCTATATATTTTAATTCTCTATATGTTTTATTTTTGGTTTTTGGACAGTAAAGTAGTTGTTAATAATGAAATCTTCACTGTAGTGAAAGTGAATCGCTTATGAATTGAACTCATGTGACATGAACAGCAAAATTACATTTTATATGATAAAGAACTTTCTTTATTTCTCATGAATATTGATTGCTATCGGGCAATTACACAAGGCCTGTCTGTCGATGAACTCGTCCCAAATAATCATCTACTTTAAACACCATTTTCTATGACATTATGACCAATCTTCTTGAAATCCAATTTGCTAAGGTTTTGAGCTAAATCATCTTTAGTATAAATTAGCCTTAGTATTTTCAAATTTGGAATTTTATACCGCAAAGAATTTTCTGATATGGAACGAAAATCAGATTCATCCCTGGAAAGAGAGTGCGTTGGTATTGTTATTATGTCAGAGGTGGACATAATGCCGTGGCATACATTCGAATACCTAGTTAATTGATGAACTATTTAAAAATTAAAAACTTTTCATTCAATACTAATTCCACGGTTATGCAATGGTTATTACATTTTAACTAATTGTAGTGTTTTATTTAAAACCGAGATGGGTTTTCTACAATGCTTTTCCCTTTATTCCTATTATATCTACGTTTCAAATGCTTACGCTAGATTCAAACTATTAATTTTCTTTATAGGGGGAAGAGCTAGGTATGGTAGACGGATACGTTAGCTGGGAGGATACGGTCGACCCAGCTGGCTGCAATACGAATGATTCAATAAATTACGTCAAAAGTTCTAGAGACCCTGCAAGAACACCATTCCAATGGAATTCTGAGAAAAATGCTGGTGTGTACTGCTTTGTAATTTGGGTCAAAATTGTATATAGTGTAACGTTGTGTGATGGAAGTAAATCTCATTTCAAATCAATGAAATACTGGTGAGATGTTTCTGAGATTTTCAGGAACGCACAAAAAAATAGCCAAAAATTCAAAACATCATTGTTATGGGATTGGTAAATTGTCTGATGATAATGATGATCTTGACTGTTGTAGATTTTTATAAATATTTATAATGTTTGCTAGGTTTTTCTACTGCTAACAAGACTTGGCTACCCGTCGCCGAAGGCTATGAGACTCTGAACGTAGAAGTTCAAAGAAGTGAAGAGAGATCTCACCTGAAGGTGTATCAAGCATTAGCTGATCTTCGACAGGATAAGGTGTTCAGATACGGTCGATACGAATCACTAGCACTAAACCATGATGTATTCGTATTCAGGAGGTAAAGGTTTTATGCTGCCCAACAAGTGAAGGACACTAATTGTAATGTCCGATCAATTAAATTATTTCAATAGTCATTATCACTCTTATATTGGGTACTTCTTAAAATACCCGGGCATTATGAACAATGCCCTATTAATCAATTTGTGCATAACAAAATAAATAGGATTCGGCATTGTTACATTGAAACGGAAAGAATGGTTTCTAATTTTGCTGCTTAGTTAGCTGAAAAAACATTTGGCTCTCACAAAATCTCAAAGTAGGTATGACTTCCGAAATGGAGGGGTCCAGATTAATGACCATACGAAAAGAAACATTTAATACTGAGTGCTAAAGCACAGCTTTAGTGTAGACGTAGATATACAAAAGGGAAAAAAACAAATAGATTTCTCCAGAAAAATAGTAGAAACGGCGAGCTAGTACATAAAAACAGATCGTTAGTTTACTGAAGATGTTAAGAGAGTTGCCTGAGAAAAAATAGGTACTTAAGTAAAATCTAGCATTTTTGTTTTTAATTTCATGTATCATAAAAACGCCTATAATTACAATAACCTACGTTAAGCGTTGTAACACATAAATAATAATAATGGTTTTTTTTCCACATTAGTTTTCAATATTTGTAATATTTATGATATATCATACTAAAACAGTAATTTGATTCAGCTACGATTGGAAATAAATGCATTGTTCCTTATTATTGCCCAATAAAATTTCTGTTAATCCTTATCCCTATTTTTTTTGTTAATTTTATCACCAATTTATGCAGAAACGTCTGCATTCATTGAAAGTAAACAATAAAATGAAATTTTAATTTCAGATGGTACAAAGGCAAAACATTTCTCGTAGTCGTAAACATGAGGAATACAGAATATGTCATTGACCTCTCTTACTTCGAAAACGTCTCCGGTAACGTTAGCGTTGTTATAAGAAGCATTCAATCAACAAAAAATGAAGGGTAAGTTATGGTTAAACACCGGTTATATGATTTCAACACTTACGTCGGTTGATAGGGCACGATTCCACCAAAATAGTGTGCAGCACATTTGTTTACAAACATTTTGTGCAAAACTCCAGCATTGCACTTTAAGCTAGTATCTCGTTTAGCTGCTGTCTCCACTGGCAAGGCTGTGCGTAACTTTTGTAAACGCACAGTGTGGCACACTTGTGCACAAACATGTTCACTGAGAAGAGTTTTCTGTCTTCAGATGTTAAATATGGACGGGCAGAAAAACGTAGTGCTTTGTGCTGCAGCTTGTGTTTTATTATTGAGTTTGCTTAAAAAGAAACGAAGAATAAAAGCAAGACTGAGTTCGTGAACAACAAGCGTGTACGCGTCAACGCGAGTCCACTGCGTACATGTGTGCGCGCACAAAAGTATACAGATGTGCGTGAACAATTTTAAATGTTCGCGCATAATTTGTTACTGTATGCCCGAGTGACTCGACCAGCGTGAACATTTGTGTCGTACACTGTGCATTACAGTGCTGCACAGTTCAGCACACTGGTGGAATCAAGCCTTTACGCTTCACACTCATCATAGATCGTCGAATTATGACATGTGTCATAGGTATTATTTTTCCGAACTTATATTATTTATTTACAGGATAACTTTTTGCTATTGACCGAACCTCTATTGAATTTTTTTCATTTGATAAATGATTTATTTGACATACGACGTGTGAAAGTTTGTGTTACTCCTTATTGAACAAAATTTTGTAGGTCCCTATTAATACATGTTTTCATATTTCTGAGAAAGATTCCACGGTGTGGAAACCTGTGCACCTGACTTTCTAAATGATCGATTATAGTTCAATAAATTCTACCGTCATCCCCTTATAAGCACTTGGTCTCTATTTCTGTAAAAAGCCCTGCTCACTAAGAAAAATGCTCTAGTTAAATATTTAATGTTACAGGGATTCATTCGACGCGTCTTCCTTACCAGTTAGCGGTTACGAGAGCATGGTGTTATTATTAAAATAAATGGCTTTGTAAATAAAATGAAAAAGTTTTTTTTTTGTTTTATTACTTAAAAACCTACAGAGTTCACTACAAAGTAGGTACGGGGTTCTCATCGTTATTTAAAAGACCCAGAGTTAGAGACTACGCTGCTCTATTGGTGAAGGGGTTATTAATCAACTCACATACAGACAGTTTTTTAACGTTTGAATTACTGCTATCTAAAGATAACAACCTAGACTGATAGTTTTACCTCCGAAGCACGGAAGCGCTCAAGTAATGTTGCCACTAGCAGTCACACATGGAACATCCGACCCCACTCGTATTACGTGCCGTGATACAAACCGTTGGGCTGTGACTTCACTGCCTTTAGCTTAGGAATAAATTGTATTTAACTAATACAAACTCGACTCGAGAAATTGTTTTTGACAAAGTGGTGTGGATTTCAAATTTACCGTTATTAAAATGCTCATAGCGCGAGTGCTCGCGGGTTAATATATAATTTATGACTGGGAAACAAAAATCTCCTATAACTACATTTTGAAAAATAATTAGCATAGTTGTCAATGATCAAAAATTTTCACTGTTTTCTAATTTGTCTTGTCGTAATAAAGAAAAGGTGCCATAGTGTTTTGTGTCTTTGATTTTAACTTTGTAACATAAGATGAAGATGTTTATTAAATTCTGCAAAGTCCTTGCTCAGATAAATATGTCCATGAATTGATTTTTGAAATTTAAAAGACACTTATTTTAATGCCTCCAACATTACAGCCAACGGCAGATTTAGTTGAAACACACTATACTCACAGTCAACCTCAAACACAGAAGATAAGATTACTACGTAATGAAAGATCATTCTTCTCAAAATATTTTCATGGAATAAAATATTTAAAATACTCTTACACATTTACTAAAGATCATGAGACTCAAAACATTATCCGCGATGTTTTTGAGAGCTTATCGGGAAGTGCTCAAAAAACGCTTTGCTCAGTGAACATGATCTCGATAAGATTATAAATTATTGGGTTATGTTCTTGGGATTTATCTCAAAATGTAATCTATCATTTATCTCAAGAGATGAAAACAGGGTATATAAGAATAAAAACATTACGAGTTATTTCGATTTTGGTGTAAGACATGCGGTGAGTAGTATTTAATTATTTTCTACTTTTCAACTATTACGTTTAGATCATATTTCAACTTTTAATTAACTGTTTAATTTTAACAATTTATGAAGATTTCATAATTTTGTAGGACGAAGTCGATCTTGTTGCTTCCACTCTTCTTCCTCTTCATCCAGGGGGAGAAGGAATTAGATTGGTGGGAGAAGACAATCTTCTATCAAATTTATCCAAGGTCCTTTATGGATAGTGATGGTGATGGTATTGGTGACTTAAATGGTATGTAAAAATTGTGATCAAGTCTTAGATTTTTTTCTAATAGTGATTCAGATACGTGTGACTAGAGTTGTCTAATTACTGCACGATGTGCAGTAATCATCGAAGCTTATTGAGTATGATAATGACCCCGGCCATTAATATCTTAAATCACGAATTTACGCACAGTCTATAAAATAATCAAATAATTGTGTATGTCACAAAAAAGCGTTATATTAGTAGGGTTTCGGATTTGAATCTTTTTTCTTTTTCTTTTGTGCACTCTGTCTATGACTAAGCGGACAGTTGCATTAGTAAAAAAACCTTGATACTTCGGAAGGCACATAATGCTGTAGGTCCTGGTTCCAAAGGTTTCCTACCTTTTGGTTGGCGTCAAACCCTTCTCCAATCCACTCGAACTGCCTGAAGAAATATGCTCCAGATCTCCCAAATAATGAGCAAAGGCCCATGCATTGTAATGAGGCATTAGTAGGTTTCAGGTAATGTGTAAACTTGGTATAAAAAATCTCTTGCCCACGTCAAATTTTTCTCGTCTGCGTCTGATGATCTCTAATATTAACTCACACATCATATTTTGCATAAAATACCGAACACCACCGTAAGTTATGACGATAGTGATAATTTATAGTGAAAAGATTCCATTAAGCTGTGGATTCTTACATTTTTACATTCAAGATGATTTAATATTTAACAACATAAATTATTTCAGGAATCACTTCTAAATTAGAGTATTTAAAAGAACTTGGTGTAGGAGCAACATGGCTATCACCAATATTCAAGTCACCGATGTATGATTTTGGATATGATATTGCCGACTTTTATGATATTCAAGATGAATATGGGACAATGGAAGACTTTGAAAACATGATATCCAAAGCAAAAGAACTTGGTAATTATTCGCTTAACTTAACGCTTTAACTTAAATTCAATACCAATTCAAAATTATTATTTTTTTCATTTTATAACAGCCTTTCAATGTCATGTTAAAATATAAATTGTTTGTATTATTCTTTACATGATAAAGTTTAATAGGTAGGTTATTAATTTATATAAGTTTATCTTAGTGCTCTTCAAAAAAAATTATAACTTATGAGATGATTTATTTTAGATATCAAAATTATTCTTGACTTCGTGCCAAACCATGGAAGCAATGAGAGCGTTTGGTTTGAAGAGGCGTTAAAGGGACACGAGAAATATTACAATTATTTCGTTTGGGAAGATGGCGTAGTTGATGAAAATGGAGTAATGTACCCTCCTAACAATTGGGTAAAAAAATTATTTTTACACAGATATCTGCAATAATACGTCGATGTTCAGAGTCGGTAATATAGTTTATTTTCATTACTTTACAGAACAGTGTTTTTCGTAAAAGTGCTTGGGAGTATAGTCCAGAAGTAGGTAAATACTATTTACATCAATTTGTCATAGGCCAACCTGATTTTGACTACCGGAACCCAGACGTAGTAGAAGAAATGAAGAACGTCTTGCGATTTTGGCTCGACAAGGGCGTAGATGGATTCCGAGTCGATGCTATAGCGCATTTATTTGAAGTAGACAAAGAAAATTTTGGAGGAAAGTATCCTGATGAGCCGTTATCTGGTAACGCAAACGACGATCCAGAAAGCTACGCCTATCTAGATCATATTTATACAGTAGATCAAGAAGAAACGTTCGATATGGTGTATCAATGGAGAGATATCTGTGATGAATATTTGAAAAAAGATGGTCAATCAAGAATTATGATGACGGAAGCATATTCTAGTATTCAGGTAGTTATGAAATACTTCGGAGATGGAGATCGAAAGGGAGCTCAGATGCCTTTTAATTTCGCTTTAATAGGTGAAGTAAATGGAGAATCAACTGCTGCTGAAATCAAATATTCCCTTGACAAGTTTCTCACTTTTAAACCTTTAGAGGAACGAGCTAATTGGGTGGTAAGATTAAGTATTATTTTTATATTTCTTTAACATTAAAAAAATATCAGGCAGGTGGTGTCACCTATGTCGCGATATGAGTTATGATATTATTTTATTTTAATTGTTTTATTTTATTTAATGAATTCACATAATATTGTATTGTAAATTTTTACCTGACTGTGTATTAGTATGTGTATGGATTAATGTTATCTGAAATAAAAACTTAGAATAATACTTTTACTTACAAAGCTGAGTCAAATTTTGTATTTTCATTAACATTTTTATTTTATTTTACAGGCTGGAAACCACGACAATAACAGAGTTGCTTCTAGGTACAGACCAGAGCTAGTAGATGGCATGAATATGATTTTGTTATTACTTCCAGGTGTTGCTGTTACATATATGGTAAGATTCATATTCGTAGATAAACTCTGACATGTATTAAATTAAGTTTTTATTGTGTATTAAATTATATTTATGGAAATAGCCGTCAAACGAGCTGACAATCCATATGATGATAAGTGGCTATCATCGCTCATGAACATCAGCTATAACAAAGGCATAATGGACTGGCCGGCAAGGCCAAAAAAGAGAAAAAAAAGGAAGAACTGGTTTTCAAGCCAAAGAAAAATGCCCAACTGCCATACATCGTTTTATTTCATTTTCAACTTTAGCGTCTTAAAATAAAAAAAATTCTAAAAATCGCCGCTTTAATTTCTGAGCTTAGATATATAAGAATTTTCAGCAGACACACCCCAGAACCAAAGTATTTTGAGATTGAATTCTTATAACCATTGAGTCATAGAGTAGGGGAGACTTACGGCTGCCTGTAATTTTTACCATTATTTTATTCTGACTTTTTTTTGATTGACAACCGGAAATGGAAATTTGACATCATTACATTTGTCATACCAACATTTATGTATAACGAAATTCTGTCTGTAATATTGGCCAGAAGTCTCCCTTTATCTTGCTTGATACAAGCTATTTATCGAAGTGAGTGCCCGAATGAGAATGGACATTGTTGACATCATTGTTATCATAGTCAATTCATTACTTATTAATAAAATTATTTTACGCTGGGTAATACGGGTACAGGTATTAATTTTAAAATACGTAAAAAAATAATTGAATTGCTTCGGTATAACTGACATTTTAAGACGCTAACAAAAATAAAAAATAATTTTTGGGCATTGTTCTTTAATTAATTAACTAATGTTAACTAATGTTAATTAATTAAATTTTTTAAATTTACTAATGTTAATTAATTAAATAAATATTATAAATAATCGCTTACACACTCATACCCTCTCAGTAGGTTTTTATCTATGTCGCAGCATGGATGACATATACCTATAACATATCAATGGGTGTTCTACCCATGACCCGAGTACAATTTATCTGTCACATAAATGGCCCCGGCCTTAATGGTCCCGGCCTGGAATCATATCCTGGACCCCTCACTTCGCTGGCAGGGTCGCTACCAACTAGGCTTCAGGGTTGTCAATAAATTAATTACTATCATTAAAAACAGATAATTAATAATTTCTTCTATCAGGGTGAAGAGATTGGAATGGTCGATGGTTATATAAGCTGGGAAGACACTGTTGACCCAAGCGGATGTAATACCGATGATCCGATCAATTATTGGCAATCCTCAAGAGATCCAGAGCGAACACCTTTTCAATGGAGTTCTGATAAAAATGCTGGTAATTATATTTTATTTCAGAAGCACGCATTTACTAGTTCATAGTCTTTTATTTATTTGTAAAACGATAATTTCAGATAATACTCGTATGTAATTTGCTTTTATGAAACGTTTATTTTCCTTCAAGATTAAAACATAAATTATTGAATAATTCCTATCACAACATTTTAGGGTTCTCTTCATCTGATAAAACTTGGCTCCCAGTGGCAGAAGGCTTTGAAACGTTAAATGTAGAAGCTCAAAAGCAAGTGGAACGGTCACATCTGAATGTTTACAAAGCTTTAGCAAAATTGCGCACTGAATCAGTATTCCAGTATGGTCGATATGAATCTGTCGCATTTAACGCTGGAGTGTTTGCATTTAGAAGGTTTGTTAATAACATTTTAAATTAACAACTTTAAATTTCATCAGCGTTATTGTCTATAATTTCAGAAACTGTAATTGTTCGACCTTTATATTTTTTCCTGTACTTCTTCTATCTTTTTGCTCTTTATAAGACCTCTACATATGCATTCAATATTGTTAACTGATCATCATCTATTAAAAAGATTGTCAAAGTATTGTTCCACTAACTCGATTCCGACAAAAGGCTTAACCGAATACTTTATCAGTTTCCTAATCCTTTGCGGGTGACTCGAGTCTGAGTTAGATTAAATTGTCACATGTAGACATAGTACAAGTGGCTACAAATAACAATTGCTCTACGAACGATCCACTTGAACTTGACCTAGTGAGTGAACAAATACACGCGTGGATGCATCGATTGAAGCGTGCTAGTAGAATAGGAATTAATGTAATGAATGAAACATTATGAATGAATCTGTGTATATAAATTAATATGCCTATGTGCTTTAACGTTAGCAATGCTCTGTGAACTTGAAAATTTTTATAGTGTTATGATGATTCAATATTTATAGAAATACTTGTAGTAGAGTTTCTGTTAGAGCACCTAGCATTTAAACATGTAGGATATATTTGACTTATTGTGATTTATAATATTTCGTTTACGTTTTAGGTGGTATAACGATGAGATCTACGTAGTAGTCATCAACTTTAAAGAAGAAACATATACTATAGATCTGAGTTACTTTGAGAAAGTCAATGGATACGTGGAAGTAATCATTAGTAATATACAGTCTTCGCGAGTTGCCGGGTAAGAAATATATCTCTATATCTTGTACTTACTATGTCTCAGATACAATATGAAACGTTTTTATTAATTAGTCAAGCGTTAACTTCTATTATTGTATAATTATTATACCCGAGGTATTCGTAATGAGTAACATACTCAAGGAGATCCAAATCCAAACTTGAGTTCTTCGGACATCATACGCAATGATCTCTAATCGCCCCCCTTGTTAAAGGTCTTAGAAACAGAGGTATTAAAGTGATAAATTCATAGTGCGGTATTTTTGCCTCGGAAATCTAGTTTTATTTTTCGTTAGAAGAAAATATATGGCCGTAAGGCTCATGTTGAGTTATAGGGCAATGAATCCTCGCTTTTTCTACAAGACCAGATAAATAAACTGCTCTCTATACTGCACAAAAGCCGTATACGTTTAAAAATAAACATAATATCTACAGTACCGTATATTATCAAAGTTTTCACAAGTTTTTATTGCTGTGTACCTACATTAATCATGCTTCCTTTGATGTTAGTTGTATTCGTAAGGATTTACCGTAAATACACATACCTACGAAACATTCCACGGTAGATCTTGTGTTGCTACTAACGATCTAATTAAGCAACCATTAGTTTTTATTATCTGACGAAGTTTAGAAATGAAGTTATTTTATTTAGTAGCTTTATTAAAATCTACACTTAAACTACTAATATTATTTGCCCAGGCAACATGATTGAAATTGTTCTTTTTATTTTCAGAGATGTTCTAGAAACTGGTAACGTTGATGTCTCAGCCAATGAGGCTTTGGTATTGAAAGTCGTTCAGTAAACCTAAAAATGTTTACATTATTTAGCTGAAGAATAAAAGTGTTTGGAATAATTAAAACGTTTTATTTACACCTTTAAATTTTCATATTAAATGGATATTACGCAATTTATTTACACCTTTAAATGATAATAGGATATAATTGCAACGTAATTTCCCGGCGTGTTCCATACTACTCTAAAAATTTCTGATGAAAATGACAGATCAGTGTTTTTGTAGTTGACAGTCTGTATTAAGCGCCATCTGAAGATTATCTATCAATTATCTATGTATTATCTTCAAATTGTTGTATGGGAAAAGTGGAAAATCGACTTTCTCAATAGTCCGAATTTGCCTAATGTATTGTTTTAGTGGTCTCAAACCTTCTTCGGATTAGTGCCTTTCAAATGAAACCATTTTGAGTCATATCGGTTGGATGGTTTCAGAGTCTATAAAAGACATCCGTTCAAACAGTTTTGTGTTTTGTATATATTGTATAGATTTTACTAAGTACGGTTTTAGTTCGTTCTCATTACGGCGATGATAGCTCGTTGTAGATGCTTAAGGATTCGAGAGGTTGTTGTCTTACAAATTCTATGGCCACTCTGTTTTGTTGTTCAGCTGTTCAGAAAAGCGTTTGTTTTCCCGATATTTGAAGCTAAAATTAAACACAATATTTATGGTTTTTATAATATGTTATGTGAAATATGTTCATGATATGCCTTTCAGATTATATCAAACTGTATTTAAAATTAAATTTCAAGAATCAGATAACATAAAATTGTAATATTAAAGCAGTGTATTTATGAGCATTTTTTCGTGAATTTGGAATTAATAGGGCACTGGAAAAAATTTTATCAAGAAAGTTGCGGCGAATGAAATAAGTTTCAGAACTTATGTTTTACTCGTACATTGATGAAATTTTCGCTGCTGCCAATAGGTAGTGCTTAGGTCTCGTTTATGAGGCTACGTCTCGAGCTAGGTTTTAGCTAGCTTTTGTCGTTTTTGGAAGTGTGTATCTACATTTAATACCTCATTCATGTGTGTACATGAAAGATATTTGAGTAAAACTACTTGTGTATCCCCAAGGAGTCTTTAACGCAATAGATTCTTTAACGATGATTTTTAAATTATTTATTTGTTTTTCTGTCTGTCCTGGATGTCCGAGCTTTACTCGGACGCCATTTACTGAAGTAGCTTTAGTGTTTCTACTTGCCAATAGATGTACAAAAGAGTCTATTGTAGCAGTTTTTTATTGCTTGAAAACATTTTCTAAAAATAAGACCTAGCTAGATCGATTAGTCGCCCCCGAAAACCCTGCATACTAAATTTCATGAAAATCGTTGGAGCCGTTTCCGAGACTCCGAGAATATATAAAAATATAAAAGAATTGCTCATGTAAAGGTATTTGTTAAATATTTTTTCGAGTGTTAGCACTAAAGTATAAGTTTCCCGAAGCGAAGTAAGGGCGGTTACTCATCTGATGATGAAAGCCTATGATTTAGATGCATAAGTTGGTACAACCTTTACCCCGAATTATTACAAATCATATCCCAGGAATTAAAAAACTTCCTTTGAGGAACAGGATGAAATTTTGTATCGTATAATTTCAATATTTGTATATTTTCAACCCCTCACGGCTGATTTTTTATTATTTTATTGTGAATTTGAGAAAATAGTACCTTAATATAGTTAACTATTGGATAATTTTGCCCAAAGTTAAGGGAAGCCAAATTCTAGTACTGAACAAAAAAATGTTTCAAGATACATATAATATTATTATGTTATAATGAATAAGTTATATTCAGTACTGCGATATGTCCAAAATGTGGTTATACGAGTATGTGCAATCTCATCAAAAACATAAATGTGAAATGAGAGCCAAGTTAAAAAAAGAATTGAGATCTAAATGGGTGCCAAGTTCTGTGTAGAAAAGCCTAACATTTTAGTCACAAGAACATGTAATTATGTGTCAGTTATAAAAGTGACGATTTTTGGACGTTAACATGTAAATAACCGTTTGAGGAGTGTTTATGAAGTTGGAGCACATATTATGTATTTCGTAAGTCTCAAAAAATGAACCAAATTTGAGAGGTTTATGTGGAATAGTTTTTGAGTTAGGAGGGGGTCAAATGTGGCTCCTAATGGTTCGTGTAATATTACACATGGTGCTGCTCGCCAGTTCTATTAGCTTGAACTTGGCTTGATACGCTACCGCGTGTCTAAATATCTCGCCCTTCATTATAGGATTCATTTGGGTTTATGAATAATGCAAAAGCGACATTGGGAGAGGTATTAAATTTTAAGGAGTCCTTCAGTGTCATAACGTAGGCTTTCCATTTTAATGTATTTTCTAAGGTTATTTAATATTCGAATTACGTAAGGGTTTATACCAAATCTAATAAACGATTAGATTATATGACTGGATGTATACTTATAAAAAATCCAACTTAAATACATATTTATAATAAAATTGTAAATATTTATTTATTACATACTCCATACTTTTCGAAGGCTAGTTTTTGCTTTTGCTTTATATGAGAGTTAGTATTTATTCTACCTCAGATTAAATAATAAAAGGCATCTGAGTCTTCTACATAATCCAAAGATTTTGACGCAACTGACACATATTTGATACGGGTGTAACCCACTATTTCCACTGTGTATTTCCATACGTATCATGATACGCTTTATTATACTGATCACATAAAAAATAAATAATCACATTGTTTATTCGATGAATATATTATTATAGCACGCCGTATCAACCTTTAATATGAGCGGGATTCCAATTTGTAAACATCGAGTTGCCTGTTTACATACTATGAATAATTCAAAACACATACTACACTGTATGCAAAGGAAAATTTAATTATTATGTTATGTTGCAATATGTAACATGTTTCAACACTATTTCATTTATCCTTTGTCTACCAATATTTACGACGTAATCCCCAACTCGTACTGTAGGGCTGATCCTTTCCATAATGAGAAGGGTTTGTATAATCATAGCGCTACGTACGTACTACGAAGTTCAACAATGAGTTAACAGATTTCACAATATAAAAACATTAAAAGGTAGTTATAGCTAGGGTGCTTTATACCCTTATAATGGTTTTGCTTCACCGAAGAATAATAATTAGCTTTTATTACTCAAAGAAAACCCATTAATAGCTTTGTTTTAAAGTATCTAATGCGGCGTCTGATAAAAATCACCTCTGGTGTACCAAATGGAATGGGTTTTGTATCACTTAGTACCAAAAGTTGAACACGTCACTGGAATCCCTATAAATATCCCCTCCCTAACATGTAAATAATAATTAATAACTGTAAATTTTAATTTTTTTAAATCCATAAACACATTTTCACCAAAAAAGAGCTGATGATGACCTGGAAATGCCTGAACAGATCCTACATTTAAGCTAAGAACCATCTCGATCACATCAGCTTTCAAATAAAATGAAAAACTGCATCATCATCGATCCATTCGTTTAAGAGCTACGATGCTACGAACAGACACACAGACGCATCAAACTGATAACACCCCTCTTTTTGCGCCTGGGGTTTTTAATATGAACTGTGAAACTGTATCAGTAAGTTTCGGTTGCTAAAGAGCTTTAACAAAAGGGGGATCTCCCAACAGGCGAGCGTTATAGTTAGGGAGAGCCCGAGCGGTCGTTTCATATTCTTCAAAATAACCAAACCAGTACCTAAAACAATATGGATATGGATATTATTCTATCCATAGTCGACGTATCTACATTACATCCCAGGCCCATAGAAAGCCAGATCGATTACCCAATATAAGTTGTTTTGTCTGTTAAATTTTCAGTTTCTTTGAGCTCAAGGTCTTTGCCAATTGTTATTCACTCACAAGTGAAACAGATTTAATTTTGTCTTTCCTTCAAACACTATTCGTCTTAATTGAACTGTCTTGTTTAATTATCCTTTCATGCGATTTAAAATCTTTATTTACTCGAGGTGCACTTGAAATTTCGTCACGTAATTTGCGAAAAAATCATTTTTTGAATGACGCCAAACATGAGTCTATATTTCTGTTCTCGATCTGGGTGTATATACTTGTCTCTGTGCGTTTTTCATGGTAAAGGGAATCCTATTGTGGGGCTTTAAGTGTGTAGCGTTATTTATTATTTATTGAACATTAAATTAATACTAATACTTTAACATTAATTAAATTGAACCATAATTGAACCAACATTCTGTATAGAATGATTAAGGCAATCAAGGCTCAATTGACAGGATTCTTATACGGCATAAAGCGACGGCAATAATATTATAACAATGTATTTATTAACAACACAGTCATAATCTATAGGTACATAATAATAAAATTGCGAGTAATTAATGTCGGGTTTGTTCATTAACCACCCGAGACTCAATAATTTCATTGTTTTTCTGAAGAAAGACCTATTTAATGTATACTATTTAGACACTCTTATTACCTACCGGAACATTAAGTGACACATATTTTTCAAATCTTGTTATTGAAGTTATTTTTAAAATTTTACGTTAATGTATTTGAGGTTCTATATATTCATTGTCAATGCTAGTGGTCTTATCTTTAGGTCTCAACTTATTACTCTCGTCACCCATCAGTTGGCCATACTCTTACATATTTGGAATGTTTAGAAAACCTTTGATCATTAGCGGTGAACGAAGGCGAAACGTTTATTTGAGTTATGCAGCTCTTAGGTCAGCACCAGGCGCCGATTAATTATTTAACCATTGGTTTGTGCAAAATTAGTAATTACTTAGTTACTGAAACCCTGTTAATTGATGTGAACTCTTCTTGAAGCGTTAGATAAGGGAATAAGTGTCTAAATTAAAAAAATACCATTGATATATTGAAAAAGTTTGGCTTTTAAGCAAAAAATATGGGCGAGCTTACCTACACCATGCAGATCGGAGAGACAGCGAAGTGGAAATCACTCGTTGGATGCCAAGAAAGAACGGAAGCCACAAAGAAACAGTTCAACTGCAGTAGAAATAGAAATAGAAATAGTCTTGAAAGTGTTTGTGATAATTTTTTTATTTACCGATAAAATTAGTATTTACTACTATTAAAATGTATTCCATCATTCTACATAAATTGTGTAGTACTGTGGTTATTATCTAGCGAACAGCATAAATAATTCAGGTATAACGATGATTTCATTAACATCGCTGTGGAAATCTCTTTGTTGATTAGAAATTATAATAAGCTGCCCTTGTTTATACAGATATGTTTATTTTCCTTTAGAAGAAACTAAATATATAATAAATATAATTATATATAAAGTAATAATGTTTATCTTTTGTATTTGTTAGGCTGTTAACGAGTAACGTAAATATTGCTTGTTAAAAAGTGGTCACTGCAATTAAATCTATTCTTGTTATGTAATTATTTAGTTTGCAGATTTTTATAAGTCTTTTAGTATAATATTTATTTTCTGTTAAAACCTGCCATCGGCTATTTTCACATCCCCCAGGGTTAACATTTGCCATCAGGCATTGAATTTGCCCCCTGATTATTCTGTTAAATAGGTGACATAAACATAAATAAAAAAGGAAAAAAGCACTCCGGGAGTGCCGACAGAAGTAAAAACTTGAACAATTACGTGTGTATTTTTTGAATCATCAGAAAATATTATATTGTGTTTTTTTTTATTCATTAGGTATATTTTTAGTGAATGGCTGCCAACGCCTCGTAAAATAATCTACAATCTTCACATAAATACGAGCTGTAAATTATTGTAAGAATAGTTCTGTATTTCCCTCAGATAATTATGGCGCCACAGGTAGGCGTCGATAAAAATCTGACATGTCGTGAACTCTGAAACCATACACGGTTTCATCCCATCTCAAAAATACTCAACGAACCTAAAGAAGTTTTCACTTCAAAAAAATGTGTGCAATTCACACGTGGTAGAAGTGAAACTTTCCAAAATTTTGGTTTCAAGATAATGACATGAAAAAGCAATAAATCGAATCTTCTACCTTGTTCCTCGCGCCATCTATGAATACAACTTAGCACTTTTTAAAAATCTATCTAGCAATAAAACGATTCTTCTATCTTATTCCTCGCGCCATCTATGAATACAACTTAGCATTTTTACTGCCTGTATAATCGGTCGGTCGATCGACAGAATGAAAGAATGAAATTCTTATTTTTTGTTGATAAATTCTTTGAAAATATTTAAAAGAGCATTTGAAAGTATTTAAAAACAGTATAAAAATAAAACTAAAAAAAAAAACTAAAAAAAAAGAAATACCGAGAGACGCGAACCTGCGCATCAGGTATTGTGTATCTACGTCCTGACCATTAAGCTACGGAGAAGTTAAATTCAAAGACGAAATTAGCGGTTATATTATCTTACCTGTCGTTTTTCTGTTGCATCCGGTTTGAAATCACTAACGATTCTAAAGAAGTTTCACTTCAAAAAGTAGTTATGGTGTGGTAGATGTTAATTTCTTGTTGCTCTGTCTTCCTGGACTACATGGTAAGGAACACAGGCGGACGGTGTAGTTTGACTGTTGAAAAATGTAAAAACTTTGAATAAAATTATATTTTATTTCAGTTTATGTCTTTTATATTAAGATATTTCGACCCAGTAGTTTGGAATGAGCTTTTTTGAAAGCTTTTTATTTATTACTAGGAAATCGCCCTCGCTTCGCTTCGGAAAAAATAATTAAAAAATAAATAATATAGCCTATGTCACCCGGGTAGTTTAGCTTCCTAACAGTGAAAGAATTTTTCAAATCGGTTCGGTAGTTTCGGAGTCTATTCAATGCAAACAATCAAATCTTTCCTCTTTATAATATTAGTATAGATAATACATGTGGCTATAAAACGGAATGACGTTGCTTGGACGTCATCATCTTAAAATAATGATCCAGGAGTATTTAAAATAATGATCCACTTTGTAAAATAACCCTTCCTGGCAGTCGTGTAAAAACCCTCCATCATAAGTGCCCTTAACGATCGTGAGTACACATATCATGTAAACGAGCAAAATCCTCGGCAAGGGGAATTCGTAAATTAAATACTTCACCTTGAAGGCGCAGGAAAAACGTGAAATTAAAACGAATATTTGTTGTTTGAACGAGAAACGAAAAACCTATTAAAATGACTCACAGACACTGCAATAATAATTTAAGTCACCTATCAAACGAAAAGAGTGGATCAAGATCGGTACACAGATACCCACACACACACACACACAGAGAGAGAGAGAGAGAGAGAGAGAGAAAGAGAGAGAGACACGTCAAACTTATAACGGCCCTCTTTTTTCGTCGGGGGTTAAAAACAATTCAAAACATTTGATATTGAAGACGGATAGTAGATTGGTGTAGATAAAGATTCTATACGAGATTGAACGAGGTGGTAGCTTAGGGCTTATTACACACGAAGACGTTGCGACGTCGTCGCGTCGTGAATTTTTACATTGCGGCACGCGTTGTAGATTAGCGACTTAGATAAAGGTTTTAGATTTTCATATTCCCTCATTGGCGTCGTTTCATTCATCATTGCTTCCACCATTTCATCTCGATGACGAAGCATCATTCCGAAATGGTGGTAGAATAAAAAATGACGTGCACATTAATTTTTTTCTTCAGCTTGAATAAAACTTTAACTATCACAGACATCGCTTATTCAAATACGCTGGTTTATTCTCTTAACCGTTTCTCTTTAGTAAAATGAATTAAAATTCAATTCACCTGTTAAACAAAGGAAATGTTGCAACCAAGCATATCATGTGCAGGAATTTTGCACTACTTGCGTTCGCGAGTTTGCAAAAAAAATTTATACAATATGAAATAACTGCGGTTTCGTAAAGTAAATTTCCTAATAGTATATTGTGTATTCCCCGATTTATTGCATGATTTTAACATAATTACTTTAAGAACTTTCCTATAAATTTTAGTTTATACCTACCATAGGTATCCCTGACGCGTTGTCATAAGAAGCTGAAGATTTGCTTACCACTGGATTTCTAAGACTTCTTTTATGTAACTATCTGACATAAGTAATGCCAAAGGCATCACTGATACGAACTACTAAGAAATATGAGAGAGAAATAAAGAACTGGCTCTTAAGACCCCCGCGGGATGTCAAATCATTTGGCGGCTGAAACAAACGGACGAAGAGCCAGGCAGATATCATAGAATAATAATAATACCAGTAATAATATTAATGATTTATTATTATATTAAGAAAACCAAGAATACCTGAGAAACAAGATTAAATATTTTGTTTTAAATAGAAACCTTACGTAATTACCATCGGATTAAGATTTGTGATATAAGGGATTGTACAACATAGCCTCAACATAAACCCTTTACACTGTAATTTAAACCTTCATTTGCCTCAGACTTGAATCTAAAACTCCTTACCGCTTAACACGTTCCCTGCGGCATACTTTTCAAGTAACTTTCCTGATCTGCGTTGGAGACCTAAAAGATCTCGAAACTGAACTATCCTGTGGTGCGTATGAGACCTGATCAGTCTCTTAAAACAACAATTTTGAAAATAATTTATATCTTTCTCAAAACCAATGATATATTTATGAATTTCTTGTGGGTTCAAGATAGCCTATTAGTCTATCTTTTGATAGGTTCGCACGCAGATATGACATTAGGATAAACTACAAACACAAAAAAAAACCTAGGTATCGATTGTACCGCGTACCGCAACGGAAGATAGTTCAATATGTGTAGTGACTAGTGATGTCAATAAAATAAAATCTCAGTTGTCGATGGAAAAAGAAAATTAAATTGTATGGTTTTATGAAACCACGACGCAAGTGAAAATTTTTAGATAATTAATCGATTTAGGGTATTAAAATAGCGTTTTTAATCTTAACTTAATTATCGAATAATCAAAATTTTACAACCAAAAAATTATTGACTTCAAAATAACTCAAAAACTACTTGTCAGATCTCGCTCAGTGGCACCACATGACAAGCACCAGCTTACGATTAAAAAACGAATCATCAAATTTGGTTCACCCAGTCGAAAGTTCTGAGGTAACAAACATAAAAAATACAGTTGAATTGAATACCTCCTCTTTTTTTGAAGTCGGTAAAAATGGGAATGATATAATGATGATTTTTCTTTATATTTTTTACCATTTATTTCTAACTTATTTACACCAAAATAAATGGGATTTTTACACTTTTTTCTTTTAAAAGAACTCATTATTCACCAACAGATTTCAAAATATATTTAATACACAGATAACATATTTATAATAGTATTTTTTCCAAACATGCGCGTGACCGTCCGCATCGACGGTTGAACAACACTAATGGTCATAGCACACATATCAACTCGTAAACGGAACGTAAACGTATCAACTCTTGCATGTCAGTATTCTTTGTATGAAACTCCCTACTGTAAAGCACACTTATCGGATCCGTAACGTAATCGCCTCGCCTCGAGACAAGCTCACGAACCGCGGTACGGTGCGTGGACGACTTGCCGTACCCGCGCTTACGTCTCACCGTACGCTATCCGTCGACTTTCCGTTTCCTCGTGCACGCCCCGCGCCGCGGCGCCGCGGCTACCGCTGCGTCGGCGAACTGCTGTCATTCATTCCGTCAACCAGCGGCCGGCGAGCCGTAAGCGCGGCGTCGCCTAGCCGTAAGCGCGGCGTCGCCTAGCCGTAGCCGAGCTTACGTTAGGTTGACGGCGAGGCGATCCGGTGCCGATCCCTTTCCGAGTTGATATGTGCGCTACGACCATAAAACAAATACACGCAGTGCCCGCGCTCCCCGCCTTCCCTTACTTGCGGCTACGAGGGGTACGATTCACGAGTATCAACACGTCTCCTAACGCAAGGAATGAAACATTTTATACTACAGTGCGTTAGAGACCTAATCCATCTCTAAAGTTTTTTTTAACGCTCTTGGATCCATCTTTCAGTAAGAAGCAAATATGTATATTTGTCTTACAATTACACAAAGAACTTTAGAAGTTAGGGCCTCCCGCAACAGAGTGAAACAACACGATTTTAGTCGCCGCACAATACGAAAGTCTTGCAAGAGATCGAATAAGTCTCCTAACGCAGTGAATGTGTTAAGAAGAAGCACTGTAATAACAAATGTTTTAAATATATTTTTTTCAATTTGTCACAATATTTAAATGCTCTTTAAAACTCACTATGTAACTACATTCACATCCCATTCATCCTTATTAGCTGTGTCACCAAACGTATTAGTTACGTGCCTATTCGTACTTCGAGTGACCATTAGTCTAACTTTGCCTTATGAGGATTAGAATGTCAATTAACGCCGAACTGCTATTCACCTCATAATTTAGAAACGAGCTGACGTTATAAACTTGCAGATGGCACTCAATATAGTTTCGAAGAGATGAATATATTTTTGGCGCAGTCCAAGGGTGTTGATACGTATAGCAGCGATAGGGTTACTTGGTCGTTATAATGGTTTATAGCCAGTGCATATGATACAGAGATAATTCTCGACGTACTTTTGTCCCTGTCATATTTCAAAGATTATACAATACTAGCTGACTCGGCAAACATTGTTATGCCAAAAATTGTCTGGATAGGGACACCCTAATCACCTAGCGATATGAAAATTATACCTTACGACCTATTCTCATATGTACCAAACATACACAAAAAATCATAAAATTCGGTCAACCACACAACACAACACACAAACACCGTGACACGAGATTTTTTATATTATACTAGCTTTTGCCCGCGGCTTCGCGCGCGTGGATATCGATTTTTTACAAATCCCGCAGGAAATTTTTCGGAATAAAAAGTAGCTTATGTGTTAATCCAGGGTATAGGCTATCTTCATTCCAAATTTTAGCCGAATCGGTAAAGTGGTTGTGGCGTGATTGAGGAACAAACATCCAAACATCTTCACGAACTTTCACATTTATAATTTATAATTTTGTTAATATGATTATACAAATAATCAATAATACAATAAAATAAAGAATTATTTTATACAAAAAATCGTAAAACAAAGATGTGAAAAGATAATAACGATATCTAAAAGGCTTCTTTGAGTATGACAGGTTCATTACCAAAGCGTACAGTAGTACATTGGCCTATTAAATCATTAGAAACATGATTGCTGCCACAGAACAGTTGTTCGCAATTAAAACAACATTCACAAACGTCAGCCGACCGGGGGCTATGTCGATTGTGAATATCTCATTCGACCGACAGACGACGCCACATTAGTCCATCTAGCAATTAGTGCCTCGATATAACATGTGAAGAAAAGTTTACGTCACATTTATTTATACTAAAGGAATGGCAAACTAAAATATTATTTTTTGACATAATTTTGTAAAAGTAGTTACAAAAATTTATAATCAAATCAGTAGTTATAATGTTTAATAATACACTGTGACCTAAATACGCACTCAGATCACGTATTTCCGTGCGTAAATAAAATTAAGTAGTCCTTTTTACACGGTGCGAAAATTATGCACAGAGTTTAGCACCCTCGCCACGCTCTGCATGATAAAAAGGACAACTGTGGTCACGAAAAAACATAACTTTGCAGTTTAAGTGCAGGTTTAGGTCACACTGTATAATATAATAGTACATGTGCTATAAAATAATAGTATCTACATATATGATACACGTGACGTAAGTATTCTATTATTGCCTGGCATTTACCATGCTCGGGCGCTAACTTTACATCCGTGTACCTTTTTTTTTTTATCGATGGGAAATGCTTTTACGCACGGAGTGTGGGACTCGCCGGCCTACTGCCGGAATACCCACTAAAACCCATCGGGCACCATCCTCAGCGCAAGGGAGGGCTCCGGGATCTCTGTGTAGAACGCACCGGTGCCCTCCAGCGCGGTGCCTTGGCAGGCTCGTCACGGGAGTCACGACTCCCCCGGCGCGGGACGTAAATGACGTCTGCCGCGACGGCTCCTCCTCCGAGCGGGGTCCGAGCGTTCTCGGCTTCGCTCGGCGTCCTCCTTCGCGAGCATTACTGCGTCGCAGAAGGAGGTGACGCTTCGCCACGATTCCCCGCTCCGGAGCATTGCCGCGACCACCGCTGCCGGGGAAAGATCTTGCCCAATTTTGTTCGTGAGGATCCGCCGCTCTGACTCCCATGCAGGGCAGTTCTCGAGCGTGTGCTGCGCGGAATCCTCCAAGTGGCCGCAGTGATGACACTGTGCCGCCTCCTCCCTACCTATCCTATGCAGATACTCACCGAAGCAGCCATGTCCGGTGAGTATCTGGGTGAGGCGATAGGTGACGTTACCCTTGTTCTCAAGCCATCGCTTGAGGTTTGGCAGGACAGCCCTTACGATACGCTGGCGCGCACTGCGAGGCTCTGCCAATCGCTCGCGCCAGCGCATCAAGGCCCGCCTTTTCGACCTTCGTCGTAGCTCTCCGATCGCCTCCTGGGGGTCGTCCCGCTGGCGGAGGTCGCGGATCTTATGAAAGACCTCTGCGTCCATATCCGCCAGAATGTCCAGGGGCGGAAACCGCGCAAGGATTGCTGCCGCCTCGTGCGAAATTGTCCGGTACCCTCGAGCAACCCTGATGGCGATCACGCGCTGCGCAGCGTTGAGTTTCGCTGCGCGCCGCTTGTTGCTCGAGAGCCGGCCAGCCCATACGGGCGCTCCGTAGAGCGCCATAGAGCGCACCACGCCTGCGTAGAGGCGGCGGACTTCTCCCCTTGGTCCCCCGAGATTCGGCAGCAATTTGTGCATCGCGCCTGCTACCTTGTGAATCCGGGGGACGAGACGATTGAAGTGCTCGTCGAAGGTCCATCGGCTGTCCAGCACCAGCCCCAGGTAGGTCATGTTACGGCCGACCTGAACGTCAACGTCACCTATCCTCACCGATGTGCTCGGAGGGTCCTCTCTGCGACGTAGGCCGTGGAGCCATAGTGCCTCGGTCTTGTTTGGCGCTATTGCCAGATCCAGTTTTTGGATCCCGGCCACTACCCGTGCCACCCCGAACTCGGCCAGCCTCGCCGTCCTGGAGAAGGACTCCCCTTCGGAGAGGACGAGAGTGTCGTCGGCGTAACAGACGACGCTCACACCAGGTGGAAGCGTCGTCCTTAACACCGCATCATACCCGAGGTTCCAGAGGAGTGGCCCTAAGACTGACCCCTGTGGAACCCCTCGCATGACCTCTCTCTCCAGAACACGGCCATCACGCCCAGGGTAGCATATCTTACGACCGCTAAGATAGGCCCGGATCACATTTCTCAGGTAGGGGGGGACCCCGTGGTATGTGAGTGCCTCCATTATCGCCTTCCCAGGGAGAGAGTTGAAGGCGTTTACTATATCTAGGCTTACAGCCAGGACTACTCTCCCCTGGGATATGGCCTTCTCTGATATCTCCCGCACACGGAGGACGGCGTCCAATGTTGAACGCCGTCGGCGGAACCCAAATTGGTTCGGGGACAAGTCGGGACCATGGCGCCCGAGGTGGTCATTTATCCGCCCGGCAATCACTCGCTCGAAGAGCTTTCCCACATCATCCAGGAGACAGATTGGCCGGTAGGCTGCTGGCGAGTCTACTGGTTTGCCCCGCTTGTGTAGGAGTACCAGTCTCGCCAGTTTCCACTCGGACGGATATTGGCCGCTTCTGAGGCAGCTGGTGAAGAGGCGCAACAGCCTTCCCCGCAGGATAGACAGAGCAATTGCCCATGCCTTACCCGGGATCCCGTCGGGCCCTGGAGCGGTGTTACGCGCAGCCAAGGCCTTCGCTGCCACGCACAGTTCTGCCTCTGTTACGGCTAATTCATCCAACCAGTCGGAGGGAGCCTCCGGTACGGAGCGGACATCCTCCTCTGTCTCCGGGAACAGCGTGTCCAGCACCTGAGACAGGAAGGCGGGATCCAAGGATTCCGTGAGGGGTGGGGCCCACGGGCGTAATTTGCCCATGACCATCTTGTATGGCCGCCCCCACGGATCTCTGTCCAGACCATCCAGGAGGTCGCGCCAGTTACGGGCCTTGCTGTCGGCAATGGCCAGTTGCAGCCTCACCGTCGCGGCGCGATACTCCCGGTATTTCTCCGCCTTTTCCTCCGCAGTGGCGCTGCGGCGTCTACGAGCTCGTGTGTACCTTCTCCGCGAGGACAGGCAAGCCACGCGCAATTGCGCGATAGTCTGCGACCACCAGTATGCCGGTCCCCTACTGGTTCCCCCTTTGACTCTCGGCATAGCAGTGTCGCAGTACATCCGTGTACCTAATGATAGACCACGTTAGGCACCGTATCGTAATGTACATACTATTATGTATATTTTTTCATATTTGGACTATGATCTGTACTTACCTAACCTCACTTATAAAATTGTGTGTATCGTGAAAAGGTACAATAGCCCAGCAGTGGGACAGTTAAGGATTGTGATGATGATAACACTATATTATTTAAGAATATTAATATTTCCCTAATTGACGACCCGTGTGGCGCAATGGTTACCATGCCGGATCGCCGCGCCAAGGGTCCTGGGTTCGATTCCTAGCGAGGCGGAAATTTGAATGATGAGTTTGAATTTCTGTTCTTGGTCTGGGTGTGAATGCCCTTGTCTTGTGTGTTGTCCATGGCACCCACGACACAGGGAATCCTAGTGTGGGGCTATGAGTGTGAAGCGTTATTTATTATTATTTATTTATTTTATTAATTCCTTTACATACTTTACATAATTTTCACCTTTCAAACTAAGTGTTGTTCGCTATATCGCCTTACATATTATAAGCTAGACAGAATACACGTTTACGCTTGTCATCTCCAATTTCAATTCATTTGTTCACTCTAGAAACGCCTATTGTCGACGGTGTATTATTACGGTACGTAAATGGAAAATAATGTTGTTATTTATAATAAGCGTATTGTAATAAATATTAGCTAAGTGATGTACCTTGGAACGTGATTTGCGTGAATAAAGCGCGTATCGTTTGTCTTAAAGTATCTACCTACATTGTTACATTCAAAATTTTCAATATTTTAAATGTAAACGGGTAAAAATATTCGTTTACATTTAAAACTCTAAGTATCCGCAATGATGTCAGTTTTAAATTAATTACACAATATATTATTAATTTTTTAAATAACCAATTTCCCAAAATTCAGAAACGGTTATACGAGTAGATTCGTATATAATTATGGTTTCCTTAAAAATAACGTTACATTTTTAGATTAACGAGCTAGTTCTTAAACTTATAAAAGGTAATAAGCCGTAAGGTGTAATTTATTATGGAGGTTCTGATAAGATATTAGTAGATGTTCTGATGGCTTTTATAACTGGCTTTGAAATTTCTATCGCATTACAGGACACCGAATGGGAGGTAAATATACGTGGCCATGTCATGAATGCTTAAGTAATAAGCTTCTGCACGGATAATCTAGTTTAAAATGCTGTAAAAACTTCTAATAACTCAGTTATGTGGATAATTATCATTTATTGCACTATGACGTTATTACCCTATCTTTGTAACCTATTCCTAACAAAACATGAGTTAATGTTATTAGGCATTACTTTGCGGAGATCTATTGTTATTAAGTTAGTATAGGTACCTACTTTATACATACTTAAAGGTATTTACTTAGGTAAATACTTTAAGACATGTGTGGCGCAAATAACACAAGTCCCTTCTACAACGGAAACATGCACTGAACAGCGTACATACCAGCACCAACATATTGTGTTTCGCCTCAAAACGGAGCATCATCGCGATTGACTCTACGATAGTTAGTCGCAAAACCAACTTATACCTTATTTAATCTTAATTGATAGTTTATTCCAATCCGATTAATATACTTAAGTGTAATACGTAATTATAATAGAAAAGATAGTGCAGTAAAAGATGAAGGATGATGACGTTGGAATTTTCTATCTTATCTCTGACTGACTTTTACATAAAGGAAAGAAATTTAAGTAAGTCCAGAGAAGCGTGCACGATAAAAGCTAGTTATGACGTTATAATCTAATAACCCTTCCTTTGCAGTCGGATAATAATAATGTAGGTATTTCACGTGGTCAATAAAATAAATAGTAGAATGAAATATTCTTTAAGAAAATCACCGAAAATATAATTTGTGTTTTTTTTAAGAATCACTGTATTACATCTAAGTCATAATTAGAACAAAGAAATGGGTAAATAAGGTACAGAGGTTTGAAAATTCTGACCTGCTACTTTTTAAATGAACAATGTCTGTCACTAAAACTTACTTGTCATAAAATAAGAGCGGGTTCTATCAACTAACATATTCTACATATCTTATATGCCTTTATTGATCCCGTTCTATGAAACATATTGGTATTAGCCAGACATAATATAAATGCCTCAATAGATCAACCTTTATTAGCAGCTGCATAGCACAAAAATGAATTTATCTTTATCTTTTTAGTCATCTAGCACTGATTTACATCATGTAAACCACAAAAATTTGAATCAAGGTTTGTTGGTAGCAGTCATTTAATTAATAACGACATCCACATTGATTTGTGGCCTCTATTCAGAATGTGTTTGGAGAGCTATAAATTAAATCCGACGGGCTGTCTGCGCGGGCGCAGCGTGTGATTGACACATGCTCGATGCCCCATCGAACACCTGATTGTAATCAAACTTAAATGTGCCCTTACTTACGTGTACCTAATGAAATGTGAGCCTGTGTTCAAATTCCACCACCATACCACTTTTTCATATGCAGATTAATGCCAAAATTTTAATTGTTGCAGTTTTTCCATCTATAAAAATGGATATCACATACATAGTTCAAATTTTGGACAATTTTTTAACAAGCAAAAAGTCTGGGACGCTGTATTTTGAGGTTTTCATTTTAATTTTTCTCATTCAAATTTTTTTAGTAGGTAACTGACGTGGCAACGAGCAGACGACATAGTTTGGAGGACAGATAACAGGGATGAAAATGTCCAGAAATGAATCCCACGCCTCCATAAAAGGAGCACAGGTCGCACCGACCCGTAAGACTACCAACGGACAGAAAACAGTGGAAAATTGAGGCATTTGTCTAACATAGGACTAACAGGCTGGTAGAAAAATAGATAGAAAACAGATAAATCAGTATAACATGTATCTCAGTTCTTTTCCGATATTTAAAAACAGTACTGGCATCGGCAATATCTAAAATTGAAAAATATTAACCTAAGTATCAATTCATGACTACGTTCCGAGTAAATCAAGACCGTTATCACTATCAAAATATCAGCGATCGTTGACGCCTATCGGCTAGCATGTCCATTAGTTGTCAAGCGAGGGTCAAGCTAACATTCTTACACCACCCGGACAGGTATCCGAGATAAATCAGTAGCGATTGAAAGCTCGTTAAAATACACGTTCACACATTCAAGTATAATCAATTACGCTCCAACACAACACACGGCGACGTATAACTTAGGTTTTTGTTGTGTGCACTGGAAAATAGCCCTCAATGCGAGTACGTATAAGGAGTTTAAGTACACATTTAATTAGATTTATGATGGACATTATATTTACTGATTGATAGGGACGGTATTGATTATACGAGACTGTTTTTATGATGTGGAAGTTCACACGGAATCCTGTCATAGATTGTAGCTTGTTGGATAATAATATCAAGAATATTTTATTGAAAAACTTTTATAGAGAAACCTATTGGTTTGTAAATTGGTATAACTGCGTGTAAATTTGATAAATGATCGTCACAAAAGAACATTTCGTAAACTAATTAGAATGAAATAATCGGCAGAACTACATAGATTGCATGATGTAAAAAAAAGTTGAAGTAACTTTCTAAACAAACAAAACCGGCCAAAAGTAAGTAATTGGCCTGTTTGTTCAACCTAAACCAATCACTAAACTAAACTACAAAAATCGGAGTGTGCACCTGAATGTGAATGTTGATTTTGAGCAGCACAAACTGTTTTCGGAAGCAAATAGAGCTGATTGTGAATATTCCAGCTCCGTGCAATTTTCAAGTTTCCGAAATAAACGTTTATTATTGTTTGAGTGAGAAAACCTACGCACAAGAGTTCTTCACAATGTTATTAAAGGTGTGTGAGATCTGCGCTTGGCCAGTGTGGTGGATTATGGCCTGTTGTAACCCTCACAATTTGAGGTGAGACCTTTGCTCAGCAGTGGAACAGTTATGGGTTAAGTTGATGATTGCACGCACAGAACATCTAATTATTAGATGTTCTGTGATTGCAGGTATTTTACCATAATTATATTGAAAATAAGTCCCTTATGCGCTTTTTATGGAATGACTGATGGTAAGTGGCTATCTTCACATTAGTGACACCAGTCAAGATACCGACCAAGACAGCTCTCAAACCCCTACCGGAACGACGAAGAGCTGTCTGGCGGCTGCCCCAAATGGTACTTACGACATTTTTTTATGATAAGTTCATTTAATTTTCACGCAGAGACGGGACAAATCGAATCTTTGATTTAAATCGTATCACTCTTGACATAAGTTGTCAGTTTCTATATGAAGTTTGTTCCAATTTCCTTTCAATTTATCCAACCTGTGTAGGTCCATAAATTAGTAGATAACTATTTCAATATCTGATTTATCGATAACGAGCTTTTAGAGCTCAGTGAATGATTTCGAATAGTTGCTGATCGCATCGTTACATGTTCGTTTGTAAAATTATCTCAGAGTATCAACTTTTATTGTATAATAGCCTGGAATGGTATTTCTCGGATAAACTTCTAAACTTTTATAGTACCAATATAAACTTTATCAGAGTACTATAACAACTAATTATAAGTAATAATAGACTAGTTAGAATCATTATATCGGCATGCACCTGACTGAATAGGCAAACTTCGACTTGTATTGTGCAATACGCCAAACGCACTTTGATTAATCGTCATTCTAACATCAAGTGTACACGATGCAATTGTCTTATACACAGTGGAAAAACTTTCAGAGATATAAATAACTAAATTGCTCCCAAAATATTTGCAGTTTTTCTATAGTTAACAGATCATTTAATACACCAAGTAGCTTTAATAATTGGAATTTAAAAAAATTCATACGAAATGTTGGTACGATACTTTTTGAAGTGATGCAGAGAGTTTTACAGAGATGGCGCTGTACAACTTTCTGAATCACGCTAACTTTCTGAATCACTTCAAAAAACAATACTTAAATCGAAAGGAACTTCGCTCCATCCGGGTGTCCCTTGACACCTCTCATTTTTTTGTGTGGACGTTAACTGATAAAATGAGCAAAATGTCGCCCACGGACATCAATAACACCACAGGCATTATCTGTCGTTGGCAATAAAGAGAAGAAACAAAGAAGAAACTATTGCCACAAAATAGTCTATATCTTGCACTCTTGCTGTCTACGATAATAGTACGTATATTATGTATACAAACAAGTAAGTTGTTATTGATAGCCTAGTTAGAGGTTAGAACGTTGGTCTCCCGAACGCCGAGGCCAGAGTTCAAATCCAGGCACGCCTCCACCTCCACCTCTAATTTTCAAATATTATGTGCATATTATAGGTTAATTAACACTTGCTTCGGTGAAGGAAAACATCGTGAGGAAATCTGCATACCGGAGAGTTCTCCATAGAGTTCTCAGAGGTGTGTGAAGTCTACCAATCCGCACTAGGCCAACGTGGTAGATTATGGCCTGTACTCCTCGCATTATGAGAGGAGACCCCGAGCCCAGCAGTGGGACAATTATGAGTTGTTGCTTTACTAATAAGTAAGACCAAAATAAAACAGCATAATTATAGTGTGTTATCGGGTTGTTACAATGTAGATTAATACTCGCATCTACTAACTTGTTGTGAAATTGTTTACTAATTATAACTGCAATTTATTATGAGACGTTACATCAAGTTCCAATTTTGATCTAAGCTTTCCTTTTGACTCGAGCTAAGTTATTAGTCGGCTTTATATAAGCTCCACACTACAAGGATCCAACATGCAGGTAAGAGGTATAATCTTCTATTATTACCGACAGATTAACTCGCAACTCGCTTATATCGCAAGAACCTTTATCGGTGCACGAATTAACAGTAATGATTATAACAGCTATTACCTAGTAGATAAGGGCTATAATAGATTGGCAATTGCTTTAGGACATGCTGTAGGAGACAATTACTTAGACGGTCTGTCAATCAATCAACTTGAGTGCCGTTATAGTAATTAGTAAATGAAAACAAAATGTCGACCTCCGTACTGTGTTTAGATAATAAATGATACAGTATCAATTAAATGATACTTGTATCATTCTCACGAACTGGTCCTGTTAGTTGATTAGTTGTTTCGTATTTTAGTAATAGAAACTAGTGCTTTAGTAGAAACTAGTACCTTATATCCTATTCCAGATCTTGGTCTACCTGTGTGCTAAGTTTGATTAAAATCCGTTCAGTAGTTTTTGCGTAAAAGAGCAGCAAACATAAATACATCTTCACAGACAAACTATCATAATATTTATAAATACGAGTATAAGTATGATGAAACTGGAATTATCTGGCATATTAAATTAGGTTTATCGGAAAAAGTTTAATAATAGTACGATCTTTTAAGTAAACATTTTTACGAGTGTTGTATTTGTTGTTATTTCTAAATTTAATGAAACATCTAAATTTAATGATAGCTGGAATAATCTAATATGTACTTTGAAATTAAATACTCTTGAATCAGCGGCTAATGAACAAACTGTTGTTTCGAAGAGTGAGTAGCGAAATAGGATATTAGACGGGTATTTGTCAGAAATACCTGCAAATCTCAGATTAAATTTATCTGAGCTACAAATATACCTTGTCGGATAAATGAATAATATAACATTTTAATAAACTCTTAAAAATCAGATAAGACAATTCTCTTATCTGTATCATTCTTGTCAAAAAATAACCAACTTCAAAATTAAGGATAATTAAAGAACTACTCGTCAGAACTCGCTCAAATTTTAAGTGGGACTACATGACAAGCTTTCGATTAAAAAAAGAATCATCAAAATCGGCTCACCCAGTCGAAAGTTCTGAGGTGACAACTTAAAAAAATATAGTCGAATTGAATACATCCTCTTTTTTGAAGTCTGTTAAAAAGAGTAAGGTGGGCCACAATAAGAAATTATGGTTAATGACATTTTGAGTAGGAAGAATCTGGGTTAGTAGTATCTGTCATATTTTGACCCAACTTACTCCACTTCACATTAGAGTGCCTTATCAGAATTTTTTAAGTTTATTATTATAAAATTTTACGTGTATTCATTTTTACCCGACACATTATATATTTATATTGATTAATCAAAGTAGTAGAGAGTCAGAAATAGATAATAAAGGGCCCTCGGCTGATAATGCAAAAAAATCTTTGGTGCTTACTGATGCCTACGGGCGAATAAACAATTCTGATTCAACTGTTTCTCTAATTAAGTTAAATTTAATATTATAATTATAAGCATTAATAAATTTTATCTGGCAAAATTTGCACATCGCAAATAAAATAACTTATTCTTTATATTATGAACTAGCTGTTACCCGCAGCTTCGCATGCGAAAATTATGTTTTACCTCATTTGTGCCTCTTTTATTCATATAATTAAAGTACTAAGTAATTTATATACTGAAACCCAAGATACAAACACAAAGGACTTCTTCGGGAGCAGGTTTTGAAAAATAAAAAATATTCACATTTTGTTTTTATGTCTTTTTCCTGCAAAATTAAAAAATGATGGAAAATATGTATTCCATCAATTTAAGCAAGGAACGTTTGTTGCATTTGAAGCAAATCAGTTGATGTTCAAAAAACAAATTCCATACAAACTTACATCCTGTATCCCAGGGAAACCTATAAATTTTTAGGGATGAAAAGTTTTCTAAAGTACGGTACAAAGTATAAGTAACAACTTTACCAATTTTCATAAAAATCCGTTCACGAAACTCGTAAGATGCCTGGACAGACATACAGATAGACAGACAATAATTAAAAAAATATATTATTTTTGTGCTCTAATAACAAAATCTAATAAAATAATAATATTGAATATACAGAAAATTTGCCCCTTGAGTTACAGATTTTATGATTATTTATTGTACCTCTTACAGAAAAAAATAAAAAAACGGTGAAGTTTTATTGAAGAACTGATATTTAAGAATTTATGTTCTGAAACCCATAGGTACTACAATCACAAAGGATTCTTCACAAAGAATTTTGATATTCATTTGTTTTTTCTTCTGTTTCATTCAATATAATGAAAAACTGGAAAATATGTACTCCATATTGTTGCAAATTTGAAGCATTTTGAAAATATTCCATACAAACTTTCATCCTAATTTCCAATGAAAATCTTCAATATTTCGGGATGAAACGTTTTCTAAACTATGACCCAGAGTATAAGTAGCAACTTTACCAATTTTCATCGAAATCCGTCCAAGGGTTTTGATGTGATGCCCGGACAGACAAAAAGACAGACAGACAGACGTACAATAATTCTAAAAAAATATTTTTGTGCTCTAACACGTTTTTAAGACACCTCTAATCAAAATTTTGAAAAAAATATTCAATGTACAGAAAATTTGCCCCTTCAGTTTTATTATAGTTATTAAGTTTTATTATTTTAGAAAACTACTGGAACGTTTTTCAGTGTATCCATTACAAAGTAACAAACAAATAAAGCAAAAATTAAAACTTTCATATCAATTCACTTCACATTTCGTTATTTATCTATACTAATATATAAAGAGGAAAGATTTGATTGTTTGCATTGAATAGGCTTCGAAACTACCAAACCGATTTGAAAAATTCTTTCACTGTTGGAAAGCTACATTATCCCGGGGTGACATAGGCTATATAGGTATTATAATTTTTTTTACTCTTTTTCCCGAAGCGAAGCAAGGGCGATTTCCTAGTGGATTATAAATTTCAATATTAATTCCTCTCCCTCTTTCGCTTCCTCTCCCTCACCCTCTTCCTCTCCCGCTCCCGGTTCCTCTCCCGCTTTCTATCCGTATCCCTCTCCCTTTCCCTCACCCGGTCCCTCTCCCGCTTTCTGTCCTGCTCCCACTCCCGCTCCCGGTCCCTCTACCGCTTCCTGTCCCGCTCCTGGGCCCTCTCCCTCTCCCGTTCCCTGCCCCTCCTCCTCTCACGCTCCCGATTCTTCTCCCTATCCCGCTCCCTCTCCCAGTCCTTCTCCCGCTTCCTGTCCCCTTCCCTCTCCCGCTGCCTATACCTTTCCCTCTTCCGGTCCATCTCTCGCTTTTTGTTTCTCTGCCTCTCCCGCTCCCTCTCTCTCTCTCCCTCTCCCGCTCCCCCTCTCTCTCCCTCTCCCGCTCCTGGTCCCTCTCCTTCATCCTGCCCCTTTCTCCTCCTCCTTCCATTCGTAAAGCCACCTACATTAAATTTTTGTTTCTCACTATAAGCTGACATATTAATTTTCATTTCTGAGTTCAAAAAATGACGTAGTTTCTTAAATATTTACAACCCCTTAGTTTTACCCCATATGCTGATGAATTTCGATGAAACTGTGATACAGTTATTTTTTGTGTCTTCCTATAAGCGTATATGTATATAAATTTTCACCCTTTTAACTTTAAAACTGACGAAGATTCCATACTAACTTGCGCCGCCTTAATTAACCCTTTAGGGGATGATTTTACAAAAAAAAACGTAATATTTCCAAATTTTGTTTGTAATTTGGAGCGAATATAATTATAATTTTCATGTTTTTAACTACGAAAATGACAAAGTTCCCTTTAAGGGATGATTTTCCAAAGCACGTGTCAAAATAAACTTTTGTTTCTAACTACTAAAAGTCTTAATTTAACCTTACATAATTTTTTTCATATTTATTGCTCTAAAACTGGCGAAGTTGATTTGTATGTAGTTGACTTCCAACCCCTATTTTTAGGGGATGAATTTCGAGAAAACCGTGACACACTTATTTTTTGAGTCTAACTATAAGCTTATATACAAATTTTCACCCTTCTTACTTCAAAACTCACAAAGTTGTCGTACTAACTTCCACACTCTTATTTAACCCTTTAGGGGTTGATTTTCCAAAAAAAACACATAACTATTAAATTCATAACTACAAACTTACATAAAAATTTTCATATTTATAACTCGAAAACTGACGAAGCTGATTTGTATGTAGTTGACTACCAACCCCTATTTTTAGGGTATGAATTTCGAGAAACCAGTGATACATTTATTTTTGTGTCCAATTAATAAGCTTATACATAAATTTTCACCCTTCTTACTTCAAAACTGACGAAGTTCCCATACTAACTTGTGCCACCTTAATTAACCCTTCAAGGGATGATTTTCCAAAAAAACGTAATATTTCAATATTTAGTTTCTAACTTTGAGCTAATATGAAAATTTTCATGTTTTTAACTTCAAAAATGACGAAGTTGCATACTGCGTTCAATCCGCTAAATTAACCCTTTAAGGGATGATTTTCCAAAAAATGTGTTAAAGTTAACTTTTGTTTACAACTATGAACTTACATAAACATTTTCATGTTTATAACTCTAACACTGACGAAGTTGGTTTGTATGAAAGTGACTTCCAACCGCTATTTTCACCCCTTAGGGGATGAATTTCCAAAAATCCGATAGCCTATGTTACTCAGGAATAATGTAGCATTCTAATGGTGAAAGAATTTTAAAATCGGTTCAGTAGTTTTTGAGTGTATTCGTTGCAAACATACAAAAATACAAAAATACAAAGGTTTCCTCTTTATAATATTAGTATAGATAATGAACACACGCTCGGATAAATTTTCAGCTGACATAGCGCGAATGAAACGATGGCTGTATCATCAAACAAGGACTTTGAAATGTACGAAATATTAAGCTTCATTCCATTCTGTGAATATTTGCTGCCATTGTATTATAATAATATACTAGTTGCCCGGAAAAAGCGATTAAAATTTAAAAATTTTCATTTCAAATTGAATAACATACACTTTTTCGTCATTTACTGAAACTTTGTAGTAAAAGGAGACCATTTAATTTTATACATCGTACTTTTAGCATTTTACGGGTATTCACGATAATTATATATTTTGTAGACCGATATTTTACAAAAATAAGCACCTACGTTGGCTTGAGTGCCAGTTCCTTCTTTCTTTTTCTTCTCCCTTTTGTTGGCTGGTAACGCATCAGTGATACCTTTAGTGTTGTTGATGTTCATGGGCAACGAAAGCCACTTACCATCAGGTGGATCGTCAGCTCATTTGATACGTATTTCCATAAAAAACCTACACAATTTGCGATGAGTCAGTTTAAATTCATATCGTAACATAAGATGTAATGCCGTAAATGGTTAGGATTAATCAGATTCGTGCTAAATCTAATTCAGTTCCAACTAATGATATCAGCTGCTTAATCAAATAAATATTCTATCAGAGAAGTTTAAGTCAGTTTATTAGTTAGGTATTCGAATACCATTTCGAATGAAATTCAATACCCTGTATAGAACTAAATACGAGTAGTTATAATGCATCTTACATAAAGCGGGGGTTGTATAGTTGTTTGTAATCCAAAGCACTTCACGAGAGTTCTATTAAAAGGATTAAGATTTCCTATTTCTTGGATGAACATGAGATCAAACATTATTTTGTGCTTATGTAGCACGGTTACACAATGCCACTACTAATGGAACTATGCGATTATTATAAGAAATATTATTTAAAAAAAAATAGGGGCATGCATGCCAAGACAAACGCCAATGATAACTTTCTAACAGCAATATCGTGTCAGTCTTGGCAGTCGGTTTTACATGAAATGTTTTTGGTTGGATACATTTTTACAAGTACCTACTAGTATTTTCCCAAATTGTCAAAATTTTACTATAAAATCATTATTTAAATTTAGAAAAATGTTTTAATGTTTTTTTTATTATTAAAATGTGCACCAAACATTTTTCATTTTGTAAACGTTAACTTTAGGTTTAGGTCTAAAGATTAGATCTGAAGCAATGTAGAGTTACGAGACTAATGAAAAATAAGTTACTCACCTCTGCTAATAATCCAATCCTAACATCTTACTAGGTAATAAGGATTCAAGACCATGTCTCGCCTATTAAGCAAACGAGGAGTACTTAGTATAAACAAATGGAATAAAATTCTCAATCTGACACAGAGAAAGATACTTCTGTGACCTGAAAACGGCCGAGAATGTCACTGGGTCATGTTTCTTGCCAACGATAGAAAAGTATCTCGCAAGGAGATAGATTATTGTGGATTTATGCACAAGCCAACTTATCCTTACCAAAGAAACTACTGACTAACTATAAAAATAAGGTAGTTTTTTCTACCTAGTTTTATCTTCGGTCTGCTTGACGGTCAGGTTCCCTAAGTGCTAGTTAGCTACTTTCTAACCTTAAATGTTCTTTTAAGTATTCGAATCGCAGTTTAGGAGAGCCAGATACGTTAGACCTCTCCTATTTTTACCAATGTGACCACTTATGATCAGGTTGGTAACCATCTAATATCTTATGCATAAACAATGGCATAAATATGACAAGTATGATCATGTAAATCTAAAAGAAAAGGAATAATAAAAGTACAAGTGACTAAAATGTTAATTCAACCCTATAAGCAGACTTTACTTTGTCTTGACTTAAAACTGAGTAAGAAATTCATCACAAGAAACAAAGTTTGCAGCAACTTTGCGTAAACGTTGTTATCCGTTTTAACTCTGACATCGGTCGGCATGTATTTTTAAGTTGTTATTTTACCTTCAGAAACCTTATCTAGTGAAACTTCTAGGAATGTAGTTTACTGAATAACTCTAGAAATTTCGCGGCTAACCACTGATGAGGCAACTTACCCTACGTAGCTACGTTTTGGGGCGAAAGTTTTGCAAAGTACGCTTGTAAAGGTGCTATGGAATACAAAGTTACCCTCATAATATTTTGCAAAGTTAATTAATACCAATTTATCTTCAAAAAATTGTTCCATGGCACATTGCGAGTAAAATCCGTTTACTAAATCAACCTTTGAACTTAATATAATTCTATGAAACTGTGTCTGATTATATCTTTTACAAACCATAGAAGAATTTTGAGTTCTCTTGACATTTTCATGATAATATCTATCTTAATAATTTTAATTTTTCTTAAGCTTAGTCAATGTCAATAAACGTATAAAACCTTTGATTCAAGCATCCTTAGATATTGAATTTTTTTGATATTTGTTTATAAGTCAATATACAATATATTTTGTTCCTATATTCCCATTTGTATAAACACGAGTATTTGTACAGTAAACACGAACGTAGGTCTCGATGCTAAAAACGTTATTGGATTTAGGTTCTACCAAAAATGTATATTATTTTAACGCTTATATTGGAACGACCCTTGTCTTCAGGGAGCTCGTTCACTTGGGATTACCCTTGCTGTTTGTTGTCTGTTACTGTGGGCTGATAAAATAACACTATTGCTAAAAGTTCGACCTTAGCCGCTAAGATCATGTCATCACCTAACATTATGTCATCTTCATGTTAAAAATCGATAATCTCGCTGTCGCTTGAGTGTGTCTATAATTATGTTTATTTATTCCAGAATACCTTTATAACAGTAATCTTTGTATTCATACCATATACACACAATGGAGCATTTAGCATTCCCTACGAGATATGAGAATAAAGATTGATTTAGATATTTAGCTGGTGGCACACAAATCTACTAGAACTGCAAATACGATAAATGCAATGGGCTAGAGGTACGTCAAAAAATAAATATTGTATTACCCAAACAATTGCTGACAGATTTGCCGGGATTTTACAATTTAATATTCAGTAAAATTGGCTATATCTTTTTTTGAATGGACAGTTGCTGTTGGTCCTAGTGGCCTTTACAGCTTTGGGCGTAACTACAGGCACAATAAGGTCGACATAAACCGAATATTTTTTATCCAAAAAAATTCTCCTTTTCAGGAGATAGTTTTATTTTACTTTTAAACGCGAACCATTAAGCGAACCGTTAAACGTCCCTGAGACCTAAAAAACCAGCTGAAAATGTCAGCAAAGGTCAGATTCAAATTATTCGTTCCCGTAGATAATACGTTTTAAAACTATCTTTATTTTCGTCCGTTCTCTTGCAGATTACGTATGATTTACAACTGAATAATATTTTAACAGAAAGTTTATTTATATATGTAGTTTTACAGTCTATTTTTATTTTTTCAGGAAAAAGATAATAGTGAATGGATAGGTAGTAAAGGTACAACTGTAATGTACCCATTTACTGAAACTAAAAATTATTGTAATATTTTGCAACGTCAAATGACTTCACCAATTGAATATAATATTTGTTACATTAAACATGAACGAATAAATAAACATTATAAATACATTTAAATGCAATTATTATTATAAATGTGAAAGTTTGTGAAGATGTTTGCATGTTTGTTCCTCAATCACGCCACAACTATTAAACAGATTTGGCTGAAATTTGGAATGGGGATAGCCTTTACCCTGGATTAACACATCATAGGCTACTTGTATCCAGGACAAGTTCAGGGTTCCGGCGGGTTTAAAAAAAGATATCCACGTGCGCGAAGCTACAGACATCATCTAATATCTATTAATTTTTTATTTCTATTAAATCTTTATTTTTATGTGATTCTATAAATCTAAAAATTAATTAAAAATATCGTTTCCAAAACACTCTACCACGGGCGAAGTCGCAGGCAAAACTAGTAACTAAATAAAACTAATATTAAATACTTGAGTTTTAGCTTATTACTCCATGAATTTTATTTATATATGGTAAGTATTATTTCTCGAGTCCTGGCATTTGAAACTTTGAAAGTAATAAGTGCACTAAAAATTATTGTGTCATACATTGAGGTGTTCCTCTGCCTGAAGAATAAAAGCGTATACTGCATCTAATTTCCTTATTCAATACTTTTCAATGATTACACTGGAATTCACTGAATCCAGTGAGCATTCCAGTCCAGTAACTGGATTAGTAATCTACTTTTGAATCCAGTACAATGATTCCAGTGCAACTGGCATGATGTAGACAGCCAATCCAGTGTCGTTTGATACATTTTCTTCTTGAAATCATTGTCACTGTAGTATTCACACTTCAACGGCTTCTAAATGACTGGAAATGTAGACGATGCAATCTATTACTGGACTAGAATAATGTAAAACGGGCATAGTCCACAATTTAGAGAGACATCTAAAGAGGAACTCAAATACATTTGAAGTAACAATGATATTCAATAACCATATTATGAACTTAACTTATAAATAATATAGTACCCGGATGACCGAGCTTTGCTCTGTTTAGTGTTGCTTAACAACGCCATTTACTGAAGTAGCTTTAGTATTTCTACTTGCCAATATTTCAGGAAGAGTATATTGTAGAAGTTTATCATTGCCTGAAAACACCGATAAACGACATTTTCTAAAAATGAATCCTAGCTAGATCGATTTATCGCCCCCGAAACCCCCTATATACTAAATTTCATGAAAATCGTTGGAGCCGATTCTGAGATTCCAATTATATATATATCGGTGAGGCCATGAATCTCCAGTGAAGGTCCAGGGACGGACCTCTTTATTCTACAGCGCTTGCCTGATGCATAGGCTGGCATATAAGAAATGTCATGTCATATTTAGATTAGGGAATTGTCAAGAATGTAGAACAGATTATTATTGATCACGTAGTGTTGAAGTACTTTGGAATATTGATGTGAATGTTAGGAGAACTGGAAATATATCATGGTGCAAAGTAAAAGGAATATCATTTCATAACCAATACCATAGAATACCTCCTTCTGCTACATATATATATATATATATATACAATAATAATAATATATATACAAGAATTGCTCGTTTAAAGGTATTAGATAAATAAATCGAAATAACAAAACATTTATTTATTTATATTTTATTGACCACAACATAAAATATTGAAGTACAATTGGCGAGCTTCATGCTATTGCATTCTCTACGAACAACAATAACAAAACATTGTGAAAAGAGTTAAATAAAAGTCAGTTTTTTATATTTATAAAAATAATATTTACAAAAATCAACACCCAGTGATTATAACATCCATCCCACTGATTAAACGTCCATACAATATTTATGGAGTGTACTCAAATACCTATCATTCATAGTATTGATAAAGATCAAATCGCTCCACATCGATATGTGCATAAAATGCGTATCAATACTGACGATAATTAGGTCAAAGTCTGATTTAGACTGGCTGTAGGTATTTATGGAAAACACTTAGTTTACCGCCACGGAATGTGATGGCGTGAGTTTATGAGAGTATCATTAAAAGTTTAATGATCGAATGAATTTAAATTGAATTAGGTTAGCAGCCACTTTCAATCGAATAGGGCGTTTGGTTACTTTAAGTGGAAAATTGACTGTAAATATGCATGGCGGTAAAACCGATTGCTCGCGCTTTGAAACATTATTTTCTTACCACGTTTTTGTCACATTACTGATAGTATCGACACACAAAACCATTGTTCATTTATATCAAGCACTTTAAAATTTCATGTTTGCTTCACAATTATATCGATTTAAAAAAATCTTGCATACGGCTAAGAACAGACATTAAAATTTTGTGTCACATAAATATTGTCCGGGAATCGAATCCCAGATCTCTTTCATCAAGCCGGGTCAGTACTAAGCCCGCAATCAATAATGCCGTGTTGTAATAATTTAATTGTCTATGTCAGTAACATAAACAATAGTAGTAGGCACTACTCATAATACCCGGTACAACACTAATCCTTCGAAACAAAACACAAATAGCTACATGCAGTAAACCCACAATACACAGGCAATAGCCAATAGTGTTTGCAACCGTATTATTAAGATGCAGTCCGAGCAATGCGGTTATCACCTACGGCCTTTTATTCTCTGGTGAATTTGCACTGCGGAATATCATTACTTTTTGAGGACCGAATCATGCAATCAAAAATTTAAAAACCGTTTGCTTGGCTGAATTTTTATCGGAGAAAATTTTGGATTCTAGAAGGTTGTGAGTATCTATAAGAAAATAGTGAATATTTGTTTAAGTAAATAGCTGTCTTATATCTTATATTATTTGGTAAATGGTCACGTCGCCTATGGACATCAGTAACAGCAAAGGCGTCACCGATGCGTAGGCGGCAAAAAAAACTACAAACCCATAATGAAACATTTAATAGTTGATTTTTGAAAGCAAGTGATAATACTTAATTGGAAGCTAGGAGGCTATCACAACACCACATTACATTAGGGCCGTAGGGATTGCGATTGAGTTGCCAGATTAAATGCGAAGAGAGAAGAAAACTGTATCATTTAGATTTTATAGGGACGCTAATAGTCGTCATTCTTCAAAATTATTATTCATTTTAACAGAGATTGGGTTTTATAGATAAAATGGCGTTTTAAATATAAAAGGGTCATAAAATAGCAGTCGTAAATCAAGCACTAAGTCACTGAACCATGTAAAGGATAGCGTGTTTTCGCTGCGGTTTTATAAATCCATCACGAATAAGTTTTTCCTTTTTGAAGATTAGCATAAGCTTACTTTTTGGCTGTTAATGAAAGATTGCAAAGCTAAGACATTCCTTAAAAGAGGCGAATTCATCTTTAATTTAAATAAGTCATCGATGCTCACGATACAGAATCTTTTTTCTAGTGGGAGCATCACTGTAAGCATTTAGTTGGAAAAATATTATTTCAGTAGGTAAATTCATGTGTTACTTTAGCTACTTACCTACCTCTGTCAGCGTATAAACCTTACTTTAAGGCCAGTGTATTAAATAAAATATGTCTGTATTAAAAAAATAAAATGCAAACTCTGATATGTAATGCTTAAAATACTAATCGCACCTAGAAATTGTCATATTGTTTATTTATTAACACTTGATTACTGGAATTCAATTTTCTAATAAAGTTTGAAATGCTTATCTTTAAGCTAACTTGATTATACACTCGGGAAAAAAGTTTCTTATGCAGGGCGTGATACAAAAACGTTCCTTAATGTCATTGACTTATTATAACTAAGTTAATGCGTAAAGCAAAAAAAGCAAAGCAACAACCCATAATTGTCCCACTGCTGGGCTCGGGGTCTCCTCTCGCAATGTGAGGGGTAAAGCCATAGTCTACCACGCTGGCCAAATGCGGACTGATAGACTTTACACACCTTTGAGAACTTTATGGGGAACTCTCAGATGTGAAGGTTTCGTCACGATGTTTTCCTTCACTTGTTCGAAGCAAGTGATATGATAATTAACTTATAATACGCACATAATATTTGAAAATTAGAGGTGCGTGCCAGGATTTGAACTCCGGCCCCCGCGTTCGGGAGACCAATTACATTCTAACCACTAGGCTATCACAAGTTAATGCTAATGTTTAATTATTACAAAATGTGTGTTATAAAATATTATTGTAATAAGATTACCATATACTTAACCCCTTGATAAAGTTTAAGCAAGATGAATAATTCTCGATATTTTCAACTATTTTTTAAAGCTGTTTGTAAACGTTATGTAAGTAGTAAGTACTAATATTAATTTGTGTGGAAGGTATTTATGTTTAAATAATTATTATTGAAGGATTTATGGAAACTAATAATTACTCATGATATTTCGTTACCGATTGTTTAAATTCTTGATGTTTTTCGGGTACGATTTTTAATAAGTTTCATTCTTAAAGTGAAGTAACCTCACGGGGAATTACGGATTTTATTAGAATCGCATACATTAGAAATTAAGCTCAGTAGATTTTGAAGTAATAGGCAGCGGGAATTGTTACTCATATTGTACTGGCATGGCTTGCACCCGGTCATTCGGTGAGTCTGTGTTAACTTATGTACTACACTGCACACATTAGTTATCAAATGTAGTTTGTAGTATCAAATGTAGTAGTAATTTGTATTCATTGAATATCACAGTGTATGCTTGTAAATTTTACTTAAATGTATCAAAATTTTAGTTTTTTTTTATGGAAAACGAGTTGACGATCCAACTGATAGTAAATGGCTATCATCCCTTTAAATTGCTATCACAACTTGTGGCGGACTGAACGTCCTTACTAGATCAATTAATAAAATTAAGTTTTGAGATACGCGAAACCAAAAAATGGAACGTATTTCTATTAAATAAATAGTGTTTTGATCATTTTGCTGAGACGACGCCGATGTGGCGACGATTCCCACGGGAGAACATTGATGTGCTACGGTTTATTAGATTTGGTTTAACTGAAAGTTCGATATCGTGCATTCATTTTAAGTTTTTTGTTGAATTTTGTTGGATAAAATTAACAAGTGAAAGCAGTAAAAATACTTATTATCCTTTTTGGGGAAAAGTAGACGGAATATCATAATTCGATCTCTTTTCTAAAACCGCAAAAAATGTTTGCTTGAACTTTGACTGCTGCAGTTATGCGGAACAAACAGCAATTTGTATCACGCAAGATTTTTTTATGCATAAAATCAAATTCATTCATTCTGAATTTTTTGATCATTGCCATATTGGGGCGGCTTAAACTAAATCCGGCCCGCTGGTAATAGGGCCCCTCGGAAGGATTATATTAGTAAAATTGATTTTAATTGTTAATTAATACTATTATTATTTCTCCACAGTATTCGTCTAGATACTTTGGATAGCTACCCTTGAGCATCAGTCAGCTGCCAAAGGACACGTCATATTCCAGCTGGGGGCTTGAGAGCCAATTCTTTTTCTTCTTGCTTTCTTGGCTGGCAACACATCAGTGATGCCTTTGATGTTACTGATGTCCATGGGCGACGATAGCCACTTACCATCAACGCGCTAATTTCAGGAAATGTTGGTTCGAATTGAAAAATTCTTTTGTGTTTGATAGTCCATTTATTGAGGAAGGTTAAGCTTTAAAACATCATATATTTTAGTAGTTAATTTTTTCCACAAATTAACAATAACACAACAAATTATTAATATAATAGTAATAAGCTGTCTGACAAGAAACATTAGAGCTCTACCTCACGTAAGTTATCTGGATATTGTGCAGAGCAAATTAGATTGGTTTGAAGTTTGCTAGTCTTGTTTAGTTCCCAAGATAATTTGCCTTTTATGTCATGAACGCTTTACATTGTAAAGTTTGCACTCAAAATTATGAAATGCAACTTTGAAATAAATTGTATTTGCTCAAGTTTAGTTAAAACCACAGAATAGATTTAAAGTCATAACTTTAAATTTAGTTAGAAATTTTGTACAGAATCGATCGTTATGATGATAGTTGAGTTGTTGCAGTAATTTTCGAGACGGTTTCGACTACTAAGATTAGAAACTTAAAAAATGCTTTTGTTACTAACTGCTAGAAAACAAAATATAATAAACAAGTCCTAGAGAAAGCCATCTTTATAATCTGTTTACTCTAAAATTGTTTGTTTGTACCCAAACCCCAATTAATTATTTATTAATTATCATTTATTAATTATCGCACTATTAAGTAACTACGAATAGAAAGTATTTGTCAACATTAGAGTCATTGTGAGGGCCGAGAGAACAACTTCCCTTTAAGGCATGTAAATCGCGTGGGATTGACGTGTGCTTGTGACGTATGTCAACGACATTTACATTTTGATCGAACATGATCTTTATGTTTTCTGTGATAATGTGTAATATTAATCATGTAACACTCTAGTCAATTAATGATAAAAGTTGCTGTAACTTTGCAAATGCAATACCTTTTTGGAATGAGTTTCCATAGCGCAGTTTGCGTTAGTTTTAAGCAATGATTGGTTTTAAGTGACAGAAATCGTATATTTGTGTGAAAACGCGCTAGAAAATATAATGCAGGTACGTGCCTGATAAACAATCATTTGAAAAGGCTCAATTATAAATTGGGTTATAAAAATTGATGTTTACTTTGTAACAATCTTATATTAGCCATTATGTTAACACTTCCGATCAGGTATTAACTCAAATGTACCTTACAAAAGACGTTTATTACCTGTAGTGAGATCGCGTAGTTCTAGATTTTTTTGGCCATGATTCTAAACGAGAAATGTATCTATGTACAAAATCTTGTAATTTATTCAAACAATCAACACTATGGAACGCGCTAGTACATCGAGTTTACTAACTCATTCGATTAACACTACATCACGCTTATCTGATAGCTGAAAATGACGTCACTGCCGATACGTCATCTCTGTATAATAGAATGGTAAATACTCGTAATTGGAGTACGCACGACGACGAAGTAATCTGATATCTAAATTTTTTTGTATAAAAGCTGGAAAATTAACTTCAATGCTAGCGGTATGTCTTATTAAAAAAGAATGCTTTAGAATGGCTGTGAACAATTATTTACAAGAACATGAAATGTGTAGATAGAAAATCATAGGTACTTTTAAAATTTAAAAATATTACAGTTACACTGTATAGAGTAACTAATCTGTAAACATATTTAACGACAGATAGATAGATAAAAGAATAATAAATAAAAATAAGTAAATAAATAGGTACAACACGTTACATTTTGTAAACCATTTCATTTTCTACCAGACATTTAAATAAATATTTTGCTAAAATGTTCACAACGTACGATTTTAGACGAATCCCCGTCATGACATCAGCTACGTTGTTATAAATTGCGAAAGAAAACATTGTACCTACTTTAAATTTACATTTAACATCAAAATACTTTGCAAACGTGAATCATTTAAACATGTTATTATATTATATTTTAGTATGAGCATATTGTGCATAAATGGAATCGTCAGTACGATTTGCACAATATATATTTTTTTAACTTTTAATTTTATTCCACTTTTATTATTTGACTAGTAAACATGGCTTTGCAGTTTTCACGCTACCATTCCATATTTGCTCCTGGGGATCAGCGGCTAAAAAATATCTTCTTGATTTGGAAAGAGCGCAGAGAGCGATATTAAAAGTTATATGTGTGTGTTTGTTGTGTCCTTTCAGTACGCAAATTATTCATTTTCCATAGCCTACCACAAACTATATGTCCCAAATATTAAATTACCAGATAAAAGAAGACAACATTATCCAGTACCACCATCTAAAAGTAAAATAGCCAGACAAAACTTTGCTTACTTAGCCCCTAAATTATATAACAAATTCAACAGCCTGTACAAATGTAGTAATTTATCCAATTATAATATCAAAGGAAAAATCATAGCATGGTTGCGTACTTTTAATTACGACGAAACCGAAAATTTATTGTATTACACATATTAAACCTTATATGTACACGAACAAACAAACACACACACATGCACACACACACACACACACACACACACACACACACACACACACACACACACACACACGCACGCACACACACACACGCACACACACACACACACCTTGCATAAACACACACACAGGTAGTTATTAGATCCTTATAAATAGGTACTACTGTTTAATTATTTAATATTTAATAGAAACTAAGTGTTTTTTCTTTCTTACCTTTATTTACATTTTAAGACTATAATAAAATTGTAACAAAAGAATTGGGAAGGAACTGTCTCCCAGTCCACAGCTCACGCTTTTCTGGGAGTCAGGGCTCTTCGTTTTAAATGTACTCTCATTTATGGTCAATAAACATTATTATTATTATTATTATTCCTAACGCGTTGACGTGTCCAACAGTAAAAGGAAATTGTATTTTCAGCACAGTTTATTTAAAGTACATTTTTATTAAGCCATATACCATTGTATTTTATATAGAAATTGTATTTATTTTGATCATTTATTTTTACGTCATTATAATGTTTAAGTTAGGGGAGGCCTATGTCCAGCAGTGGACCTCCAATGACTGATGGATGGATGGATAATGTTTAAAGTGACTTAGAACATTTAAGAAGGAAGCTTTATTCATCATCTACCAGTGTAACTTGTAAATTGATACAAAGTCGACGCCAGGAGTGAGTAATGGAAAATATATTTTATATTAAAACCTTCAGAGGCTTATGAGCTGTGTAAGTTCGTGGCGTATCCACTAACCTGTTCGCGTCCCTTTGTCGTTCGTAAAAATACAACGTGCGAGGATCTTTACGACAGAATCAGGCTATTACTATTTACTTAGGTCTAGGGTTCTGTCCGTTTGGTGAAAAAATAGAGACACCAACCTGTCAATCAACCAACCAAATAGGTGTATTAGCTAACAATAAAACCAACCAATAATATTGGGTTGGTTGGTTGGTTGCGCGTCAGTCTTTAAACTAGGAAAAAGTGATTTTTGGTGATGAGATGACTTAATTATGCAATAATTAACTTTCGTAGATACGTAAACTTAAAAAACAAAAAAAAACAGTTAGCTTTTCAACTTAGCTTTTTATGGGGACATCATTTTACAAGGGTACAAGGGGTACAAACGGTACATTTTTTTTATATTTTTAAAAGTAAGCAATCATCAATGCGGTTTTGACCAAGAAAGAAGAGAAAAGAAGAAAGAAAGAACTGGCTCTCAAGCCATCTGAATAACGTGTCGTTTGGTGGCGACATTTTTTCCTTCACAACTTTCTTCTACGAGTATTACCGTTTTGCCTAATTATGTCATAATCCCAAATATAATGAGCAATAGTCAGCATTTAAAGGGTTGACCGAACCAGGAGTGAAAGATAACCCTAGATTAACACCGTTAATATTGTTGAAAGCGTTAGTCCGAGTTAGTGTGTAAGTAAGTGCTTCCTATAACGAGGTCAACGCATTTAACAGCACTAGCTGGTCAGACTGAGCCTCGGTCGTAACCCGATAATGAAGTAAGCGTTAATATTAGACCGAGTTAAGGCCGTTCTCAATATACTATCTCTTATCCTCAAATTTGTTACTATTTTACGCAACCTTTTTATGGAAATAGCCGGCAAACGAGCTGATGATCCACCTGATGTCAAGTGGCTATTGTCGCCCATGGACATCAGTGACACCAAAAGAATTACTGAAGTGTTACCAATCAAGGAAGAAAGTTAATTTGTTACATTGAAGTACATATTATTATCCCAAAGCATTGGCGCTACGTGGCTTCAATCTTCAATGGATTCGTTCGATTTTGAAAGGAGAACGGGGGCTCAATTTTGAAAATCGAACCTCCCGGGCGGGACTCACATTTTGTTCGAGATGTCTGTTCTATGACATTATACTTCAATGATTTGTTGCTGATTATTTCGTTCTAAAATGGACGCGAAACTCATGTTCACATAATCCATTTGTTTCGTGTGACAATGACTTGTGACTGGTAAGTCGCGCTAAAGTTACAATATTAATGTAAAATTTATAAATTATTACACCACGCCTGACACTTATCACCCTCTTTTATCCTTACTTTGGTAATCCAGATAATTTGTACAGGTAAGTTAACCCAAAGTGAATTTAGTAACTGCGTAATTACTCCTCTGCCCTTTCGGAATTACACGAATTTGGACTTCTGAAGGATTAGTGTTTTTGTCAGAAATGTAAGCCTTCGCATTCAGACATTAATAATAAAACAACTAGATACATTTGTCTAATACATTATTAATGTAGCTAATGAAAATCCTGTCGCCTAATTAATAATCACCTTGTTTACCGAGCAAGAGCTCCTGGGTTCGCTTCCCATTAGGGTTAAACTTGTGAAACATAAGAATGTTCAATTATTGTTCATGGCAATTCAATGGGTTGGTACAAATGTATTATTTTGTGTACTGCTCTTATATTGTATGAATTGTCATACATATTTTATCCATCCATTCGTCATTCCATGGAAACCCAATTGGACCAGTTCTGAGCTTTTTGAATCCAGCACACACATTGTTGTTGTGAAATGTTTATAATCAATAAAGATACCAAGTAATTACAATACAATACAAAAATTCTTCATTGTACACCAAAATATTAAAGATTATAAAAATAGTCACATACTATTAGAGACGGTGATCTTATCGCTATCGATTTTAAAACTGTAACATTTTTCAAAGTAAGACAAAAATTGAGACAACTATTTATATCTATCTTAGGTTCATGTGTAATATAAATTCGGAAAAATAAAGGTTGCAATGGTTGCCATGCCGGATCGCCGCGTCAAGGGTCCTGGGTTCGATTCCCAGCGAGGCGGTTTGAATGATGAGTTTAAATTTCTGTTCTTAGTCTAGATGTGTGTGGCGCTATGAGTGTCTAATGTTATTAATAATTATGTTATGTAAGGAACGACTGGAAACGATTTGAATATTCGATTCGATAGTTTTCGATTTGATCTCGCTTTTCATTAGTATTCAATGCTAAAACCATGACCTTTCAATAACTTTTAACCTTTACCTATCGGTTTTTTAGGTACCGGCACGTGCCCTTAACGAGATTTTTTTAAATCCATCTCTTATTCAAACATCTGGAATTTCGGCACTGTCTTGTGGAGATTTTCCAATTAATCATCAAGCGAGAAAATCGAAATTAGGAAAATATTATATTTTTTATTATGCAGTGTCTGTTGTATAATATTTTATGCTAAGTTTATTTTTTTTATTTTTTACTCATTTTTAACACGCTTTTATTAGCTTCACTTGTAATTAAAGAAGTGAATTTTAAACTACTTCTAAATTGTCGTATCAAGAAGAATTTTGTAAGCAGATGTGTGTAATTCGGATGACAATATAATAATTCGGTATTTTGGATCTGATCTGATCGGTTGAGTCGGGACTTGAATAGTGTAACGTGTACAAGGTTTACTAGAAAGCCACTAAAGTTTGGGCTCAAATGATTGATTTAATTAAGTACACTTACACTATAGTATAAGCGTGTATTTAGTTTTTTAAACTCAATTATTGTTGTCTACTCCAATGAAATGTAGGTAGTTAAATGTAGGTTATATATTGTAGTTAATTATTAATTTGAAACTTATTTCTCCCTTACATTTTCAACGTAGCTCAGAAAATGGAGCAAAAAAAGTAAAAATGCTTGACTGTAAATTTTGCGCAAATATGAAAAACTTTTCTTATTTCTTGAAACAAAAAAGTAATTCTATTAATTAAACTTTATTTTCCAAGTATTCAGTATTGTGAAATACCTAATATAACTAAATAGCACAATAATAAAATCGCGTCATTTCTTAAAATTAGGAGTTACTTTCTTATACGACCGCGACCAACATGGTAGTGATAGTACCTGTTTACTTTATTTGAGATCCTTATGAAACGTAGGCAAGTTCACTCAATCAATATTTTCGTGCACCAGAAATTAATTAATAAATTATAATACTTAATAATCTTCTTATTAATCTTTATCACAAGAGATCAAGTATTCTGATGTATTAATATGTATAGGTTGTACTTACCTAAATGTATTCGAATAATCCGAATATCCTCTCTTACTTATCACAGCTACCAACTCCCACGTTTAACCTTAAAACAATGCCCGTCTTCCACTGCGGAAGGGTAATGAGCGGGAAACAGCTGGGCAGAACGGAGTAAAAGAGTTTCGGCCTTCCACTGAGAAAGAGTTAAACTGAAAATAGTTGTTTGCCATCCACGATAAGCGAGCTTCGCAGAGTGATCTAGGCGGGATATGAGATGAGTAAGATGAGCTAGGTGCTGCCTGCCATTGCGAGCGAGTGTTGTGGAATGCGTCAGTACCAGGCTGCATGATCTTGACGCGTTTGTGTAAAAAGTTTTGAAGTTTGATTTGTAACTTCAATTCAAAATTTCCGACAGTTCTAATGAAGATGATTTTATAAATACAATAAATAAATGTGTACCTACTTCTCTACCATTATAGTAAAAAAAGCGTGCGTGTACTTTTGTACGCGCGTGAGAAGTTATACTTCTTTGACATGAAAAAAAAATCAAAAAACAATATTAAAAAAACATTGTTCAAAATACAATATTCAAAAACAGCAATACTAAAAATAAAAATGAAATAATATTTTGAAATAATTTAATTTACGAATCTCTATAGCCAAACTATATGTGTTAAGCGCCATCTGTGATTAATTTTGTAGTATATTCTAATATTACTTTGCTACGTATCGTAATAGTTCTCGTAATAGAACATAGATGATCTTTTTTTTCTGTTTTTACAATTGTAAAAACACCATCTATGTTCTATTACGAGAACTATTACGATACCATGCTGTAAAACCAGTTTTTGTGGGGGGGAGGGAATGAAAGATTTTATTCAGTTCAGTTGAAGAATAATTTATTTTCCGACGGGCATTAAACTTTAATACAGATTAAGGAGAGAAAAAGAATGTGCTCCTAGTCCCAAAGACAAGTATCGATTACTATTTACTACTACAGTCCGTTCACAGTTCTTTTACCTCTGACAAGCTGTCATTACCTTCCCATTAGATTAGCATTACTTGCTGTCAAGTGACGAGTGTTGTAAAAGTTCCCGATTTATCGGGAGATCTACTGATTTTGGTTATCGTCTCCCGATATCCCGTTTTAGCGACCGTTTCTCCCGATTTTTTGCATTTTCTACCAATGTAATATAATATTGAAAATTAAAATACAAAATAGTGTTATAAATACAAAAAACAAAAGAAACTGAGTCGCTCAATGAAAATACAGAAGAATTTTGGGCAAACGTAGGTACATATTATAGCATAAAACGTGGTCATGGCTCACGAAATCGTGTTCTAATATTTTTTCCAACTGAATCAATGATAGGTCTATTACACACAAAAAAATTAAAAAATACAAAAAACCCGACTGCGTATAAAACATGTGCGACATATTGAGGATAAGTTTTGTAAAATGGATGGAAGCTTAGACGCGGAAATTGATAAATTTATTATAGAATTGAAAGACGAGTGTGATACGGAATCTGAGAACAGTTTTGATGATTCATGTTCGTCCGATAGTGATTATTTATCATTAGGCGTGCGTTTGGATCATTCGTATGCCAACCCAATTTAAAGCAATTCAATTTGTTGTAATTTTAATATAACTACCGAGAATGTGAACTGATTAGTTAGGAGACTGTAAAATAAAACATTATTTTATTTGAACGTGTATCATTTTTACTATCGTTACTTTTGGATCAACCTAGTAAATAATATTTATATACATCAGAAGAAACATGTAATATTTCATGTTAAGGAATCGTACAAACTAAACTTTACAACACACAGCTAAGGTTAACCAACTTAATAAATTAATAATGTAGTTTTTATAAGGAAGAATATAAACGCGTATAAACAAAATTTTGATATTAATAATCGCCAAACAAAAAGAATGTATCAATTAATTTCGCCTTCGTTCCGCCAAAGTACCTAAAGTGCAACGATCTTTCATAGGGTTTGGTGTACATTTCTATAATAAAATCCCAAAATTAATACGTGACTTGCCAATAGAATCTACGAGTTTAATGGTTAAAACTAAGTTGGCGGGTGTCTATTATACTATCTACTACTTAAATGGTTTTTACCCAAAACGAATGTCATAAAAAGGTTGTATAATAAAAGCTATTACATATTTCAAGAGATTTTATTAGTTATCATTTATATTAATATTTCGTCTAGTTGTGCAGGAGGCGCTATACTTCGTTTGTACCTTGCCCAATCAAGATACCATAACATACTCATTGTAAGTATGGCTACAGCAAACTACTGATCTTCTAAAGATGTATAGGGTACGTTATCCAGTGTTCAGGACTTATTCTGAACCTTTGTCAGTCACAAAACAGGCGATTAAGTAGTCCATATTCATATAGTATTGGTTTGCCAGAAATTGTAGCGAAACTGCGAAAACACATTCACAAAAACACAAGTACGAAATCGAATACAACAGTAAATTAAAATAACTGTGTGCGTGTCGATGAGTTTCAATAGTAAATAGGACTCCAAATAGGTACGCTGAAAATATTTAATAGAAAAATACAAAAAACCACGCGTAGAAACATGAAAGATCGATGACAAATATGACAGTACAGTGGTGTTATTTATAAATACTATGGTTACCAAAATGACATTATTAGGGATTACATCATCTTTGTTGTCAATCGATTAATCGATGTCAAAATATTCGAAATGTAATTTAATAAAATTAGCGTAACGATTGAATGGTAATTCTAAATATATTACATAGTTTTAATATGTATGGAATACGAAAACATGTAAGAAATAAATTAATATTATAATTATAATTAACAAATAGTACATAAAATATATTATTATATTCCATCAATCGATTATTATGAATCAATTCAATCGATTATAAAATCGTTTGTAATGAGGTAAATACTGTGAAAACTTTTTTGCATACAGAAAAAATACAGAATTGAGCTAACTTCACGATGCAGAATTTAGGTGTCGGTGTGCGCGCGCATCGTAGAAATTCACTCTCATAATTTTTCACCATCGCGCCAAAAGAAGTATAACTTCAAAAATATGCCTATGTATGTATTTCTTCTGTGCTTGTATTATAAAGCGTAAAATTAAGTGCACATTAAAATCTAAAGCGCTATATAAACGATACATTTTTAACCTTTTAGTCTGTTAAAACTACTACTACTAATCGAAAAATACCGATCTATTGTTCAACGCTCGCAATAATAATACCAACTACATTATGTTGTACCGAACCTTATTTTAATATCATGAATTTATAAAAAGAATATCTTCCACAATACCTATTCTAATATTTACGTAATTACGACACAAGCAACCAGTATCAAAGCCGAATGCTTTTAACGGATTGTAGTCAAAAGATACTGCTAAAGCTTTATCCGAGATATAATGTACTTTTAGGTACTTATTATGTTCGTTTTTGTATTGGTTGAAGACGTTTAGCTATCTATCATCAGTCGTTAATTATTTTCTTCTCTTTTATCAGTGTGTTTAGAAGGACTATCAATATAAATTAGTGAAAGTGATGCAACGAACGGAGAAGATTGGCTTGGACTAATGATAGGAAAGAATCCCATACTAGAATTGGATGGGAGCTGTCTATCAGACCCTCCGTTATTTTCTCCTGTTTTATCACTATTCTTCACTAGGACTTATCGGTTTGAACGCAGGGCTAGAAACAAGCTGACTTCATCTACACTCAAAAAATTCATAAGTTTTAAAATGGACAAAAATATGACAACACTGAATTTTACCTTAACCCATTAGGCACCCATTAAGTATTCTACGCCTTAACTCTAATTTATAAATTTTCTTTTTGATTCAATCCTTCATCGTCATCTTTATCCTTATAAGAATTCAAAAATACACACACTTACCTATGACATACGAGTAGCCATCGAGAGTTAGGACGCATTTTCTCGGCGCGCCCGATGCAGACCTATGTCTGTGCCCTCTAGGGACCGCACCCAGCGCTCTCCCCCCACCAGGATCACTATGACACTTGTGGACTAGCTCCTTATCGTTCGCCAAGTTACTATTGCCGTCGACAGAGCCCTGCCTGCTGCCTTCCAGCAACGCTTTCCCGCGTCGCATCATCACATCATACGCTATCTCCAACAGATCACAATATCCACTTCTGTTTCACTCACTTCACCAGACAATCTGCCAATATCCACGTGACGCGCGACTCCTTACTCGAGATTAATCACTCAAATATGTTAGATATGTTTATTTCAACGGTATGTTTTGATATGTAACAGATCTTGTCATAAACAATGTACATACTTCAGACGTTTTCATTGGTTCACTGGTGTAAATTACGAATTATTACCATAACAGAGGTATTTTTAACTGTCTTACATTCTAACTTTGTTTTTCAAATTTTATTTTTAATGTTTATTGGAACATAGGTAAAGTATGACTTTACGAGATTCACCTGACGTGGGTCTACTGATAGATTGAAAATTTTATTAGTGCAATTTAGATTAGTCTTAATATTATTTATCATTTTGTCGGATAAATATGAAGACATGTCAAATTTTAATAAACTCTTAAAAATCAGATAGGCCAACAGTTATCTGTAATAGAGTAAGATGGGATGGGATACCTTATGAAATAATACAAAAAACAAAAAATATTTGTACGGATATCCCTTAAAGACTCTGAAATCATCCAAGCGATATGCCTGAAAATGGTTTCATTTGAAAGGCAACAATCCGAAGGTAGATTAAGACCCCTAAAACAATGCATAAGGCACATTCGATCCATTGATAAAGTCAATTTTCCACTTTTCCCATACAAAAATTTGAAGATAATATCGACGCTTGAAAGGAAAAATTGACTAAGCGACATTGAGCTAACTTTACAGGAGAGCTAAAAATTCCAACTTTAAACTTAAAGTTGGTATTTTTAGAAAAAAAAACATATTTTTTTTGTAATCCTACCGACGTTATTCTTGCTGTATTTGAATCCTTATCTTATAATGATAAAATATCATCTATATTGTGGCATATACAACAACTTTTCTAAAAATTCAACTTTAAACTGCTGTCCTGTAAAGTTAGTTCAATGTCGCTTAGTCAATTTTTCCTTTCAAGCGTCGACATAATATTGTATTAACAGTTATCCGACGCAATATACGTATTGGCTGTGACATTATTTATTACCCATCAAATGAGAGTAAACATTTCAATATAATATATAAATTGTAATACTAATAAATGCTTTTCGGTTACAGGTTCTAAACTAATAATGCTATTTTTTTAGGTTAGTTAGGCTACTCGCAAGCAGACTATACGTGGATAGCTACTCCAGCCCGTAGTACAACTAATTAGAACTACTTTTCTTTGTAGTTTGAAGTGCCTCGGTTACAAATGCTGAGCACACAATTTTTTATGACGTTTTTATGTACTACATATAATCATTATATAACTATATTGATTGCGGATATTTTGAATGTCAACCCATTTTGTTCTTATATTTGTTCTTAGATAAGGCTAAATAAAAATGTGTTTAACATAGAAAGATTTTAGATTATTAGCTATTACTTTGATATAATTTTGGTCAATTGATTAAAGAGTACGGAACCACAGCAATATTTTACCCTGACGGAACATCGTATGCCAGTCAAAATCTATGCGTTAATAGTAGAAATAATAATATTGCAAAATTAACATATTTAATATGAATACATCGATTTAAGTTTTACTTTTACTGCATTCAAAAACACATTAGATTTGTGATAACCACTAGGGAGTGCGATGATATCGAACGCTTCTCAAATCTTTTTAACCACATCGTAAACACGTTTATAGATCATGGTTTGTGGTTAGAAGCGTTTACGTCACGTAAGAGTTAGATAACTTTATAAAAATCATTAACAAAGCTGTGATTACATCAACACAATCGACTTTAAATATAGAACGGATTGAATTTATTAACTTATTTAACGACACGAACGGATAAAAAGAAAACATTTTAAGTTAAGAATTTAATTTCATTTGATAAATTGAAGTTTAACTTATCTGTTCGCCTAGTTATTAAACGCTTTTATTTAGCTTCACTTCGGAGCATCAAAGCATCAAATCTTCAATATTATGATCAAAATGCTACTCTATTTACACGGCAATAAGGTTTATATTTAGCTTCACTTCGGAGCATCAAAGCATCAAATCTTGTAACGTTAATTTGAATGACTTCCCTTTAATGAAAATTGATGAAATTTGGCAGACATGTGTATTTCCGATGACAATACACGAAAATCATATTTTAAACTAATTTTCATTGTTTATTTGTTGTTAAATTAAAAAAAACGATTTTCAGACTTTAGACGCATAATTCTCTATGTTCTATTTTACGTAGAGACTTGAAATTTTCACAACTTGTAGCTAATTTTATAAACTAAACATTATTGAAATAAAAGAGTTTAAAAAAAAAAAATTTTTTTAGGATTCAATTATTATTATTTGTTTATTTTGATGAAATAGTTTAGTTTTTACTGCATACATAATATTTGGGTTATTTCAGCAAAATGTACTGAGAATTAATTTTATTGTAAGTCATTATTAAGATACGATTGAAATGTTTACTGCTTTCCGTATCGGGATACGTTTGTAAATTTTAAAATTCGTATTTTTATTATGTACATCTGCCAGTAAACGTTTTGGGTAATAAAAACGTTGGCGCCTTCAGCCATCTTGAATTGTAAATATTCTGGTGTTTGCTCATTTATTATGAATGAATCTGCGTTTCTCATATAATCTGTTTAAAAAATATTTTAACGACTTTTTATTACTAATGAATACACAATGTTTGTCCGTCTCTGGCCTGCTCGTTTCAATTCCCATATTAAATTAAAGGCTGTGGACCTGTGTAGACAAGGAACTCTTTGTGTTCCGAAGACCTAACAAACTATGCTAACAAACCCCGACTAGTAAACCTTTGTTCGTTAATGTCCCGCGAATTTTAGCAGAGGAAGCCGAAATACTAATTAAACGGTTCGTTCCATTCACGGTAACTAACTCGACTCGAAGCGAAACGCACTCTAAATCTAAACTGAAGTTTTTTTTTCCAAACACATCGTTATTTATTCAACTGTAGGCACACCATGAAATTGGTGTTTGGTTCAGCTGAGGTGGAAACACGGAAATCTATTTTCACGCGACGATTGTTGTTTTTCCGCCAGAGCACCGCACACGGGGCGCCCATAAAACATTGCGTCATGCCCCATCAAGGGTGGGGGCGCCCCCCATTTGTAAACAGATTGTGACGTTGCCCGTCGGACTATTCCAAATTGACAACAGGTGGTCCCGATCTTTCGGGATTAACCGAAGTTTAACAACTGCTCACACTTATTTTTTTATTTGATCGAATTTTTTTTTGTTTTTTTTTAACATACCACAGATACTAATATGTAAACGGTTAAAGTCGGACGGAGGCGCGTACGGAACCGCTATGGCGGCATGGCGAACCAACGTCTGAAGCGCGTGGAGGCCTGCGCGCAACTAACGCCGGCTCTAAGCGAAGCACATGCTGAGCCCTACAGGTAGCTTCTGATGTGGTCCCTTCTTCCAAATTCTGTTCCTCAGGGTGGCTCAATTAACTCTCAAGGTCGGCAGCTAAATATACTTCACGTCTCTAGGCACGTAGACGCCTTACGCAAACTTACGCATATTGCTTCTGCAAAATTGTAATGAGCCGTAAAGGCGATCCCCAATTTTCGGCCCCGAACCATATGTAATCTGTGCTAGAACATCGGACTAGACAAGAGTAAACTATATACCAAAAAATTCGTCTTATTTATAAGATAAACATATTTAAATCTTAGCTTCAGCTGCTCTTGCCAAATGAACAAAATAATGCAAAAAAGTTTTCACAGTATTTACCTCATTACATACGATTTTATAATCGATTGAATCGATTGATAATGATCGATTGATGGAACATAATAATATATTTTATGTATTATTTAGTGATTATAATTATAATATTAATTTATTTTTTACATATTTTCGTTTTCCATATAAATCAAAACTATGTAATATATTATAATTACCATTCAATCGTTACGCTAATTTTATTAAATTACATTTCGAATATTTTGACATCGATTAATCGATTGACAACAATGATGATGTAATCCCTAATAATGTCATTTTGGTAACCATAGTATTTATAAATAACACCACTGTATTGTCATATTTGTCATCGATCTTTCATCTTTCTACGCGTGTTCTTGTATATTTTTACTATCAAATATTTTCAGCGTATTTGGAGTCCTATTTACTATTGAAACTCATCGACACGTACACAGTGATTTTAATTTTCTATTGTATTCGCTTTCGTACTTGTGTTTTGGTGAATGTGTTTCGCAGTTTCGCTACAATTTCTTGCAAACCAATACCTACTATATGAATATGGACTCCTTAATCGCCTGTTTTGTGACTGACAAAGGTTCAGAATAAGTCCTGAACACTGGATAACGTACCCTATACATCTTTAGAAGATCAGGAAGTTGCTGTGGCCATACTTACAATGAGTATATTATGGTATCTTGATTGGGCAAGGTACTAACGAAATATAACGCCTCCTGCACAACTACACGAAATATTAATATATTATAATGATAACTAATAAAATCTCTTGAAATATGCAATAGCTTTTATTATACAACCTTTTTATGACATTCGTTTTGGGTGAAAACCATTGAAGTAGTAGATATTATAATAGACACCCGCAACGTAAGTGTAACATACATATTAAATAGCACTGTGACACGAGTATGACATAATCATAACCTATAATTAAGGTGATTCGTTCTAGGATTTCCTTAGTTGGCCATTGCTGGCAGCCGTGAAAATTGGAGAAATTGAACTTTTTGCAATAATCTAATTAACAGCCAATTTCCAGTCTTGTCTACTTAGGCCTGAGTTTCTATGGAAACTGGGGTTCTCCTTTTCTAAGGACTGGAATCATTGAGATTTTAAAGAAGGGTTATGAGTATTGATTAAGGTATGGTAAAAATAAGAAATCGTAATCTGTCAGTGTAATCATGACTCAATATCTTAAAAAAATATTAAGCTTAAAATCATTGAAGTATTATTACTAGCGTATAGAAACGACACCGCGAACACATTGTATGTCCCAATGCATTGGCGCCACGTCGCTTCAATCTTCAATGGATTCGTTCTATTTTGAAAGGAAAACGGGGGCTCAATTTTGAAAATCGAACCTCCCGGGCGGGACACACATTTAGTTCGAGATGTCTGTTCTATGACATTATACTTCAATGCTTAAAATCCGGATGATTACCCTACATGTTAGATTAGAATAACTTGCGACTAATTCTGTAATTATACTTGTAAGTATAAATATCATAAAAACTATTAATAGTTACCATCTGGGTACCCTAGCAGTCTCTAGGTACCTACCCAAAAATAATTTTAAGGCTGGCTTAAAACACCTAGGTGAATTAACTCAGGTGAATAAAGTCGACGGCACCGGATTTTCTCTATTGACTCTTTATTTATGAACCAACTAGCTGATATCGCCTAACAAATCCCTCCTCTCTTTCTGCCTGTCCCTATCCGTCTCCCTCTCTCCCTCGACTGACCGTTATACAATAAAAAAATGTTATGTTGCTAAGGTTACATTAGAAAAGTTAATATTATGTTCGTTAAGCTTTCTTAAATTTTCTAATTTTCCGAACATTTTTTATTTTTTCTTTAATAAGAACCTTCTCCTGAAAATAAAAACAACAAAAAAGAATCGTCCAGACGTTCTCGAGTTTTGCGCTTAGCAACACATTTCTTATTTTTTGTACAATATTGGGTATTGTTTCAAGTAAATCCTACTTAAATTCAGTGAGAGTCTGATGATGGGTTATGGAGATAAAAAGTGAAATTCCTTAATGGTAGGGGAAAATGGAATCGTGTTTAAAGATATTTTATTGTTATAGTTGACATTGTAAAAAATCATTGATCAACTAAATAATGGTCTCATGGCGTGTCTCAGAGAACAAATAGGTAACTCCTGAACGGCCTGATGGTGTATCTTGGAGACGAAATATGTAACTTTTATGCCAAATAAGTTAATGCTTGACTAAAAAGCCAGCTGATGGTAAGCAGGAATGAAGTATGGGTGGTAAAGCGCTACCGATAACAGGGTTTCTCAAATATCGTCATTTTCGGTATCAATTAGTTATAGATTACATATCCAAATATTCTGATTAGTACTTAATTTCGAGTATGGACTGCTCAGTTCACAAGGATATTACATTTTCGTCTATTTATAGTGGAAACAAACACAATTGCGGACAAGCGCGGCGCTCCGAATCCCGAGCGAGTTCCCGTGAGAATAACAGAATAGAAGATAGCAAACGATATTACTCTGTGTAGACTGTAGATCCAAGTACATACTTACTTATTTACTAGTATATTAGTGAATTATTCTTACAGACTCATTCAATGTTAGTCATTCTAGTTAATGTGCTACGTGAATAAAGAATTTTTACGTCAATCCTACTATACTCCTAAGTATAAAAAGATGTTTCAATCATTATCATTGGAAATATAAAGGAAAACTGTGAATAAATTCCATTTCAAATATTTTTATGTAATCTTATTAGTAGGCATAAAAATTAACTACATAACTGACTACAGGTGGGGTTAATTTCGAAAAACAGGGGCTAGTTTTCATTAGTTAGCAACCAACGAACCAAACTTTAGAAAAGTAACATACACTCATACATTACATTAACCTAACAGACTTAACGAAGATAATTATACAAATATAATATAGCTTACATAGGTACGTGAAAACTAAGTCAAATATAGAGCTTGAATACATAACTTCAACTACAAGCATTGAATACATAGCGTGACTAATATTTTAGGCTTTTCTACCAGAACTTGGCACCCATTTAGATCTCAATTGGATTTTTGAACATGGCTGTTATTTCACATTTATTTTTTTGATGAGATCAAAATAAAAGTCTAGACCATAAATAGAATCACATATATTTTATTAGACGAAAATAAAAAAATCTTGCATTCTAGGACTAATTGTATATTATTTAGATGAAATTATTTAAAATAGCGTATAATGTGTAAACAATTCTGCGGTGTGGTTTTGCGGCGATCGTTTGTGATAATGAACTTGAAACAAGTTTAATACGATAATAATGAGTTTGTTAAGACTGTTTTGTGTAATTAAATGTTACAAATTTCTCATCTATTATAACATAAACAAGTTAATAGTTTAAAAAACTAAATACACGGTTTTCTATTGCAAGTTTAGATACTAAAGAAAAATTGGGACTGTTCTGTTAACCATTAAGGAGTTCCCTCGGCTGGAGCCAAACCTATGTTTGGTATCAGGTCATGTTTATCATGAAAATGAATTGTCATCAAAACTAAAAAAACTTGAGAGGTGTGAAGGGACACCCGGATGGAACGAAGTTCCTTTCGATTTAAGTATTGTTTTTTGAAGTGATTCAGAAAGTTTTACAGAGATGGCGTGGAGATGGCCATCTCTGTAAAACTCTCTGAATCACTTCAAAAAGTATCGTGGCAACTTTTCGTAAGAAAATTTTCCGTCTAACCCCCTTTCATAACGCGCGATAAGGAACTTCGTTCCAACAATTTTAGGATATGTGTATCATTCACAATTTACAATAGATACTGGCCCAATTGGTTTAGAATGTTCCTTAAAAAAGAAGTAGATAGTAAAAAAATATGAAGAAGTGCACCGCGTTTTTAGACGGCTTCCAATTCTGAACGCATCCCTACACTCTACAAACGTATAGTAGAGACATCGCCGACGCGTTGCCAGTTTAGGTAGCGGGTATCTTTTCATTTCATTTATAAACTTTCATTTATAAACTAAAATCAAGGGAGTCCTTGCGTATCAAATTTAAACAAATAGGTATACTTACAGTAGCTTCCCAATATATTTATAATCATTTAGTGTTTATACGGAATAACATAACTGCATATAAACAAAATTGTGATTTTTCAAATCGTCAAACAAGAAGGATGCATCAATTGGCTACCTCTTCGTACCGTCTTTCCAAAGTGCAACGTTCTTTTATGGGACTAGGTATAAAATTTTATAATAAAGTCCCAAAACAAATACGTGACTTACCAGTGGAATCTTTTAAGAAACGTGTAAAGGCTCAGCTCTTAGGCAAGGGCTACTATAGCATAAATGAATATTTAAATGACAAGGATGCTTGGAAATGACTAGCTAGGCAACCAGTTCTGCACAGGTTAGAGAATACCTATTTTTGTAATAGATATAAGTTTTATTTTTAAAAGATGTGCTGAGGAGTTTCTTTACGGCTTTTCTTCTCCTCCATGACAAAGCACCTTTCCGAAAAGCTGGTAGATTAAAAAAATGACGTGCATAAGAGTATCAGTGATACCTACATGAATAAAGATTATTTCATTTCATTTCATTTCATTTCATTCATTCAACGATAATTTAATGGTATTTGTTCAAAGACAATTTCTTTCAAGTCAGCTATTTATTTTTTGATAAAATTTTAATTTAACTTTACTGCTGAAACAAAGTTACAGCCACATATCTTTAGTTATATAAATTTGTCCCAAAGGCACAGTTTGCTCAGAGTATAATTTATTAAGTGCCTAGGGTTACATTGTCGAATATTAGCAGCAAGTATAATTATAATTAATACCGATGCATCCAAGTCTCTACCTCCTTCTCTCTTCATAGATCGACATTTATTTTTTGTAGGTACATAATAATGTCTACATATAATTTGTTAGCCAACTTATTTATAAACAAAATATTTGTAACCTATAAGCATTATGTCACCAATGGTACTTTGAGTGCCTTAAGAGCCATTTCGCGGTTAGACGCGCGGAATGAAGAATTTGATGTCAAAAATTAGTATCATAAGAAAGATATTAATGCTGGCAAATGAACTCATAAAATAGATCAATCCTTCATCTTGGATCTTCATTTACCGGAATTTTGAAAATATTAATTTGTTTCTGCGTAACTGTCAATCTAGCATAACTATTTTTCAGCAAAAGGACGACAGAGTCAATTTCATACACTGATTTTCTTTATTAAGTTTTATTAAATTGAGTAAAAAAAAATGTCTAGAGAACACTCATATATTATATTTTGCATTTATTACAAGGGATATACGATTACTATAATATTCGTTTCAAAATTAATTCAATAACATTACCAATTTTCATGGTTTATGCCATGACTTTACCATCGATTTTTGTATTCAATAAAGCGTATTTCCCATCAAAAATTTATGTAGTAATAAAATATGGTCTTTGTCGAATATGACACGTAATTTTTTTTTATCTTACTGCAAAAAATAATTTATTAAAACGAATTTACTTTACCATATAAAGATACGCACTGGCGCGAAATCAAATCAGTCGTGCGGCAGCACTCTTGGACGTCGGACCTATGTCAATTTTTGCTTTAGCCATCTAAGGAATAGATTTCGTAAAAGTAACGTAATTATATTGCCATTGAACAGTCTTGATCACGTGAGAATTTTTAGTTACAGTCAATTGTATTATTTTTAGTTTTCTATAATTTTCAGGGTTTTGTAGTCAAATCGGAATCATGTCTAGTCCGTTCGTTATTTCAACCGGCCGGCTAGCCCGTCCGGCCGTCCGTCCTTCCGTCCGTCCGTCTGTCCGTTCCGTATGATTTTTTCTTCGTCTACCCCTTAATGTGGGGTATCGTTGAAAAGGTCTTTCAAAAATATTATAGGTTTCAAAAGACCACTTTTCAATTCAGGGGTCCGTTTGCGTAATATTCTGCTTTAAACATCTTTGGTTTGAAGAAAACAATAGAAATTAAGTAACTATTTCTTTCCAATTTATGTAGTGTAAGTAGTAACGGAGAAAATCACGAACATACATATGTACAAAATATAACTATATCTATACTAATCTATACTATTACTATTGTAATATTATAAAGCTGAAAAGTTTGTTTGTTTGTTTGGTTGAACGCGCTAATCTCAGGAACTACTGGTTTGAATTGAAAAATTCTTTTTGTATTGGATAGTTCATTTATCGAAGAAGGCTTTAGGCTATCGGATTTTTGGAAATTCAACCCCTATTGGGTTGGAAGTCACTGCTGTAATTTGAAATAAAACATTGTCCGTTTTTAGACATTAGTTACTGTTTACAGTATTTAGGTTTTTTGTTATATGTGTAAATTACATATTTACATAGAAAAAAAAAATTATAACTTGTATACACATACCCTTTATTTATACAACTTTTAGATCAATCTGTACTTTATAGAGTTCCGTACCCAAACGGTTTCAACGGTACCCTATTGCTAAGACAAAATGTTGGAATGATAGAAGCTCCGACATTAGTCAGCTATAGTCACTTATTATTAGTCAAAGATAATACATTCGTTGTTTGGAAACTCTCGTGCACCCAAGTTCCGTCAACTCCCCAAAACTCACGTATCTCAAATACACAACACAAATACAAATCACCCTCTCATTTTTTCCCTTCACAACCCCTCGCCTCCCCCTATACCCCCCCCCCCTCAGTTCTTCACCCAAAAGTGGAATTTTGCGTCGTGATAATCTGGGAGGCATCCGGGCAAATACCGCACTCATCAGGTAGGCGCAGATCGGCAGATCAGGATATCGGGATATAGATTTTTGGAAAACCGGAAATCCCGGATATCTCGGAGACGGTGCGTCCTAGACAAGTTTAGACGGAAATTTCAACCCCCTTTAGGAAACCCCCAAACCTTATTGCTAAATCTTACTGAACCCACTTTTACCCCCCCCCCCCCCCTCCCCAAATTTTCCTAAAATACCATATATCTCCTAAACGGTACGTCCTAGACGATTTCCGACTGAATTTCCATCCGCCCTGTGGAACTCATACTTGCAACATTACCCAATCTTATTGGGCCCAACCTTAACCCCCCCCCCCCTCCCAAATTTTCCGAAAACTCCTTATATCTCCTAAACGGTGCGTCCTAGACGATTTTCGAAAGGATCGAGTAAAAGTTGTAGCCCATAAAAAGATTGACATTTTATGTGCCATACATTTTTCTTGTAGAGCAAGTGGTTTGGGAGGAAAGTGCGAATTTCGTTTCTCATAATTTATTATACTAGACTATTGTCAATATTTTGTTTTGTAAACCAACAGATAACAATAAAGAATTCGTTTTTAACATTCAAAGAATAGTGTTCTGAATATCTTCTTTTTAAAGCTGTAATCATTTTTGTGTATGGATTGTATTTACCTTTATTTTTACGTTATCTTTTGTATCACGGTAATGATTAGGGTATCGAAAACCGATCCTGTTTTAAATTACCGGGATTTTCGGTACTCGCCTATGCTGGAACTGGGATTCCCGGGATTTTCAGTTCTTTCGGGATTATTTTACCACGGCTTTCCCCGCGTGAAAATAGTTAGTATCGCGTTTCCTATTTTATCTCTCAGGAGCATTAAATAGGGAAAAACTGTTTTCTACCCAAATCCGTATAGTCGTTTGCCGTGATTGAGTAACCATCATACTATTATACCTTACATGCAAACATAAGTTTCGTATTAATTGTATGAAAGCAACACAATTGTATTGCACAATTCAGCACTGCTTGGACGAGAAAAAAGAGTATCATCTTCATTTATATTAGAAAAATATCGATCTGGGTTGTGTAAATAATATTATATTAGTATAGCTGCTTCATGTAGCCGACGTTCTGAATATCTTCTTTTTAAAGCTGTAATCATTTTTGTGTATGGATTGTATTTACCTTTATTTTTACGTTATCTTTTGTATCACGACGCGACATATTTTTATTTCCCAAAAGTTCAGAAAATCCCGGTTCTTTTATTTTGTTTCCCGGTTCTTTTATTTTGTTTCCTGGTTCTTTTGAAAAGTACCGTATTCCTTTGTAAATCCCGGGATTTTCGGTTCCGGGATTTCCCGGTTCTATACCCTCCGATTGATTTGAATTTAGGTATACCTATGTATTTCGACGCGCTGCGAATATCGCAGGCAAAATGGACGCATATTGCATTTTATAGATCACCTTGAAAAAACGTGATTTTTAATTTTTCACGTTGATTTGCCAAAATATTGATTTTTGCAATATGCATCTATTGGACATCTTTATTGTGATGTATCTAAGTAGGTACCTAAAATGTATTATGTAAATAAGTTACCGATAATGGTACTACTACATTGTACTCTTAATTTATTATATATAATCCTAGACTTACGGGGAGTGAACTATATAATTGTTCTCCCAGAAGGAGGCGAGATGGGATTTTGTTGTCTATGGCGAAAGTTCTCCATCTCCTCCCGACACCTCGGGAAAAATCTGACATTTCCCATTTTCAAGATGGCGGCTGCGCGGCGATTGTCAACTTTTTTGTTTATGGCCTTTTGCCCAATGTTTTTGGAGGTTTTCGTAAAGTTTAGGGAGTAAGTTACGAAAAAATGGGGAAAAATTGAAAAAACAAGATGGCCGCCGAGTTATTTTGGTTTGAATTTTTCCCATTTTAGAGGTGAGTTTGCGGGGTCGCATCGGGGTGGTTTTTCAACTTTTTGGCGATATTTTTTTTTGCGTTGTCTTGAAAGTATCCTCGATTTCGATATTTTGGGGATATTTATTTTTTTGCCAAGATGGCGGACGCGGTGGCGGCCATTTTGAAAAATGTACGAAAAACGACATTTTTTAGGTGCAATTTTCTTCTGGTTGGCAACATTTGAGCGGGTCCCTTTGTTCCGGGCGGTTGTGTAACTTGACCCAAAGTGTTGCCAGGTTTCATTTTTTTTATCTTTGTTCATATATTTTTTTGGACTTTCTATTCAAAAACATGAAAAGTAGAAGGAGCAATATTTTTAATCAAAACTTCACACATGCAATCGTGTCGTGGTTGTCATAATGACATTTGACTATTTTCGTCGATGTCGACTGGCAACACTGACTGCTGGAATTTTTTTTTCGTTTTACGAAAACCCGAATTGATCTCCCAGAAGGAGTGGTGGGGGGTGAGTACTATGTATGCGAGAATTTTTGGTTCACCCCCGGATCTATGGGAAAAATCCGACTTTTCGAAAATCCAAGATGGCGGCCGAGGTGAAATGATCAACTTTTTTTTTATTATGCAGCTACCCGAGATTGGTGTCGTTTTCGGCTAATGTTGGGAAAAGTGTTACGAAAAATTTGGAAAAATTTGAATAAACAAGATGGCCGCCGAGATATTTTGATTTAAAATTTTTCAATTTTCGAGGTGACTTTGCGGGGTCGGATTGCGTTGGGTTTCAAATTTTTTTGCGATTTTTTTGCTTTGTTGCCTTGCATCTATCCCCAATTTTGACGTTTGGGGTATATTTTTTTTTTCGACAAGATGGCGGACCCCGTGGCGGCCATTTTATAAAATGTACGAAAAATTGCATTTTTTGAAGGAAAAAATATTTAGGTTGGCAACATTTGAGGGGGTCACTTTGTATGGGGTGGTTGTGTAACTTGACAAAAAGTGTTGCCAGGTTATGTTGATTTTTTTTTCTTTCATACATTTTTGTGAACTTTCTATTCAAAAATATAAAAAGTAGAAGGAGAAACATTTTTAATCAAAAAATTTCACCAAAAAATTTTTAGTGGTCGTCGTAATGACATTTGACCATTTTCATCTAAATTAACTGGCAACACTGGGAGCTAGAATTTTTTTTCCCGTTTTTTCACATTTCGAGTAGCCCAGCCGAAAGTATTGGTGGGGGGTTATAATGTTGTATGAAAAAGTTGCTTGACTACTTATGGTCACTATGGGAAAAATCCGACCGTTCGAAAATTCAAGATGGCGGCCGCTCGGCGATTGTCAACTTTTTTATTTATGTGAGCACCTACCCAATATTGGTGTCATTTTCGAATAATTTTAGGACGACTAATACGATGAAATTAGAAAAAAAATAAAAAACAAGATGGCCGCCGAGATATTTTTCTTTAAAGTTTTGAAATTTTAGAGGTGACTTTGTGGGCTCGCATCGGGGTAGTTTTTCAACTTTTTTATAATATTCTTTTTGTTTTCCCTTGAAAGTGTCCTCAATTTTGATATTTTGGGGATAATTTTTTTTTTGACAAGATGGCGGACCCCATGGCGGCCATTTTGTAAAATGTACGAAAAATTGCATTTTTTGAAGGAAAAAATTAGTAGGTTGGCAACACTTGAGGGGGTTACTTTGTATGGGGCGGTTGTGTAACTTGACCGAAAGTGTTGCCATGTTTGGTTTTTCTTTTCTTCGTTCATACAATTTTTTGGACTTTCCATTCAAAAATATGAAAAGTAGAAGGAAAAATATTTTTAATCAAAATATTTTACCAAAACATTTCAAGTGGTCGTCGTAATGACATTTGACCATTTTCATCTTAATAAACTGGCAACACTGCAGTCCAGAATTTTTTTCACTTTTCAAGTAATTGAGCCTAAACTATAGATCAAGAGTATAAGAAATGTATGGGAGATATTTCTTAATTAAATCATTTGTTTTGGGAAAATAATAAAATTTCAGTGTTGCCATACAAAAAATAATAATTTTCATACAAATTTATTTTTGGATTGAATATTTCGCTAATATAATGTATGGGGCATTTGTAGGTACTGACATTTTGTGAATTTTGGTGAAAAAATTTTCAGTGTTGCCATACAAAAAATAATAATTTTCATACAAATGTTTTCTTTTTTCAAATATTTGAGGCGGTTGTCTTCATTTGATGGCCTTATAATGTATGGGGGCGATTGTAGGTTGAAATAGTTTGTACATGATGGTGAAAAAATATTTTAGGGTTGCCATACAAAAAATAAAAGTTTTCATACAAATGTACTTTTTTATGTAATCATTTCATCAATCTTATGTCATTACAATATATCAGGAGGTTGTTGGTACTTATAGATCGTACACATCGGAGGAAAAATGTTGCAGTGTTGCCACATAAAAATAAAAATTTTCATACAAATGTATTTTGTGTCGAATATTTCAGATTGTTTGACCATTGAATGTCAATACGATGTACTCGTATGAGGCGTTTATTAGTATTAAGGATTATTATTAGTTATTGTTATCAACTAGCTGACCCGGCAAACTTTGTACCTGCTACCAATTTCTCCTTCTCCCTCTCCATCACTTTCCTTCCCCTCTACCTCCCCCTTGCCCTCCCTCTCCCGCTACCTTTCCTCCTCCCTTTCCCTCCCCTCTCTCTACCTCTCCCACTCCCTCTTCAACTTCCATTCGCTACCTCTCTGTCTCACACTCCCTCTTCCTACCTCTCCCTCTCCTTCTCCTCTTCCTCCCTCTCACTATCCCTCCTTCTCCCACCCACTCTCTTTACGTCTACCTCTCCCTTTCCCTTTCCCTCACCCTCTCCTTCACCCGCTCTCTCTCCCTTTCCCTCTCCGTCTCCGTCACCCTCTCCCTCTCATATTCTGTTAATCATGTCGAAAAAATAGACATACCAAAATTATTAGTAGTTTGATTTCGCAAACAGACCCCTGAATCGAAAAATAAATTTCAAAGACCAATATTTTTGAAAAAAGAAAACTATTTATTTATTTTGCCTTTTGCGGAAGAGAAAGGCACGCGCGCTGCTTTAGCAGCGCGCGCCCCACGCGAAAACCTAGTTGTTATATAAACTTATATTGTCACAAACCAGATACATGTATGTGGTCACAAAGTGTATAATTAAAATTATATGTTCATAATTTTAAAAATTTTACGTTTGAAAGTATCAAGAAGATTACTCGCACAGAACTGAGGTCAAGCGCGACGCGAGCCGCGCGAGGCAATATCACGCCGCGGAGCCGCTTCAAATACCTATAGTTTATCAACCGAGTTTTGCGAAATGGCTCTTAAATTAAAGAACAAAAGAATTCAACGGTGTTTACAAATGGCAACAAAATTCTTATATTACGTGAAAATTTACCTACCGGCACCTACGAAAAAGGTGGATTAGGTAGTGAATAAGGTGGAAATTATTTAAATAAGCTACGGAAAATATCTGAAAGTAAATAAAAAAAAAATAACGCTTCACACTCATAGCCCCACACTAGGATTCCCTGTGTCGTGGGTGCCATGGACAACACACAAGACAAGGACATTCACACCCAGACCAAGAACAGAAATTCAAACTCATCATTCAAATTTCCGCCTCGCTGGGAATCGAACCCAGGACCCTTGGCGCGGCGATCCGGCATGGTAACCATTGCGCCACACGGATCGTCAAAGTAGTACATATAATTCTGATTGGAATAATTTTATTATATTGTTTGACCCAGTTAAGAATAAACTATGACAAAGGGCTAACCAATGATATTATATATTAAAAAGAGGCAGATATATCATAAGCGCGCGCGTTGTGTGACTCAAAAAGTTCCCAATTGGGAACTCTTATTCAGGTGAAGAAAGAGATAGCGATGTAGTTTTGACTCGAGAGCGATAAAGACGTGCGATAAAGCAATAAAGCGTGCCTTGCGGACATCGGAACAGATTTTTCGGTTGATTTGTAAGGGCATAACGTATCTATATTTATTTAAACATCATTGGGGCTAACTCTAATCTCACGGCAGAACTTATGCAAAGTTGCGTTGTAATAAAATGTGAACAATACATTATCTTGCATGGTTATATGATTTAACTGCAAAGTCCTTAATTACACTCAATCACGACATAACGAATCATAAATGAATGAAGAAAGAAAAAATAATGAATGCATTCAACCTAATAATAGCCATCTACTAAGCACGCCTCTCCTCTTGAGGATACTCCAGCAAGTTTCTTCAGTAATATTGGACCCTTCCAGGGTTAGTAGTTCCAACCCAATTAGTGGCCATTTTATTTAAGTGAAAGTGTTATCTTATAATAAGAACCGGAACCGACGGCTTTACGTGCCCTCCAAAGCACAGAAGTAATCACCATCAACATCTGTTCCCAACACCAAACATCCGATCCCGCCCAGAGTTGCTTCATTGAGTCGATTGCTTAGAATTGATCTAGGTATTGTATTAAAAAATACGCCCAATAAATAATCCAACAGTTTCTTTTAAATATCTGCAAATGTAAAAAAACCAACAATTTAATAAAATAAGTAAAGTTAGGTACTTTATAAAAAGAACTTAGGTACTTTATGAACAAGAGAGAGGAATAGAATTTCTCCAGTCGTCCGATTTGTCAACTCACTTGCGGTACCTAACAAGGCGTATTGTTCGCTATTCTAAATAATTTGGTCCATGGCCTTGGATTTAGGGGAATATTCCGGTAGGGTTGCGTCAGACTTAGACAAAACAGCTGGGAGGTGGAAACAAAAATATTATCAAGATTTTCCAATAATTTGTTCTACCCATGATTTGTTTTGAGTCTAATATACTGTACTTGTGTCGCGGGTCTCAAGATGGAGTCAGGGTCCGAATATTCTACTCAACGATTACCAGTAAACCACTCAAGTTTGGGCTTATAATATATGTTTACTTTAAAGTACCTACATCCACCAGCGGAGCCGCAACTGACATTCACTAGACTTCATGATACAACTCTCGAAATCGGCTTACCCACGAGTTATCGTCCGAGAGGAAATTGCTTATGAAAATCTGTTCCTGGTTTGAGGACTATAATCAAAAACAAAAGATGAATGAATCTGATTGTTTGTTATAAACGAAGCTGTAAAACCGTCAATTTTGCTAGGCCCAACTGAACTTTTATGGATGAGTAAAACTTGTCAAGTTGTCAACTTGTCACAAAGATTGAAATCGTCTAAGGACGTGTTCAAAATTCAACTTTGAAGAGTAAAAATCAAATTTTGGTACACTACTACCATTTGGAATAATTCGATTAGATTATAATCGATTCGATCGAAATCATCATTATCTACAACTCTTATGAATTTTACCATTTCTAGGCTTAATTCTCTTCGCGCACTGAAAAAGGTTAAAATAATATGCCCTTGCTTTGTTTGAAAATTCTCAGGTGTGCAGATTCCTCAAGATATTTCTTCCTGATGTCTTCCATGGCCACTGAAGCAAGGGATACCTAATTTATAATACACATAATTTGGACGTATTAGTCGTGCGTTCGCGATTTGAACTCTCATCCCTGTGAGAAACTGACCTTTAAATCAGTAAGCTACCACTGTTTTTGTGTTCCGTGGTTAGCAAAGAACACTTGTAGTTTTGAGGTCCTTTTCTGTATATCTGCTAAGAGACTCTTAGTTATAACAGTAATATAATGCGTCCCCACATTAATCTTTAAAGTAGACGATTTCTACACAGGCACAAGACAATGGCGGCAAGTATAAGGTTAGTAAATAAGATAATTATTATAATTTTTAGTGAAACAACAGCTTGCACTGCGGGTTGCAACTCCTACGCTGTTACACTCTAGACTTATAATTAGAATAAACGAAACTCTAGTAACCTAATTTTGATTTAAGTATTATAAAGATAAACATATTTTTAAGTACGTATACGTTATCTACTACGAGTTCCCAAATCACGAAAAGGCTATTTAAATTCAGTATGGCGATAAAACGAATTGTTGAGGTGAAACGCAATACTGACACGCGAGGGGACGGCTGTATCGTAGTAAACATAAGGGAGTGGCGTGGAATCATGCTAATGTACCTGCAGTAGAAATAAATTGTTCTAAAGAAACCTGCATTTCGACTAAATTAAACCACATTGGAGCTAGAGTTGAGAATTCACTGCAGCCACTGAATGAACTAAGTTTCTTTATTTCGTACCAAGTTGAAACCGCACCGTTTTGCATTGTCTATTTAAAATAAATTGGTCAAGTTGGCAACAAATTTGCATTCGCTAGAGTTATATTAAACATATACAATGATATTACAAAAAGTTTTAAGCTTTGGGTCTAAATAGGTAGATTCTATTTATGAATATACGAAGAAATATGAATTTGTTAAACCTCTGAATCATATTATTTGAATGAATCCATGATGCACTTGACAATAGTTTTTTTTAAAGAATCGGCCATGTTCCAGCTGGGTGCTTGGGTGCCAGTTCTTTCTTTTCCTTCTCTATCTTCTTTCTTAGACGGCAGCGTATCGGTGATACTTTTGGCACTACTGCTTTGGTGATACTGATGCTCAGTGCACTCCATGTTCGACGGTGATCACTTACCATCAGGTGGATTGTCAGCTTGTAACTAAACGACAAATTACTTGTCACTTAACTTTTATGCCTGCATAAGCAACTTGCTTATTTTATGTTTCTTATAACCATAATTATTTACAGCATTTTACCTGCATATTCGTTCACAATTATACCATCTAATAAAATAATAACATATCTATTCTTATTGATAATAACGCTATTATTATTTCTTAGCCTGAACAAATGTAGATTATTAAAAAATAATCTCGTTTTCAAGAATACAGTATGTATACAGTAAGAATACAATATTACTTAGGCGTAAACATAAAGAGAATAAACATCGCGTGTCAGGAGGTCGTTTTGAGCGATCTAAACAATATGTTACACCGTTTAACAGCGGTATACATTCTGTAAAGACATCTTTAATTTCTAAAGGAGAAGTTATATGTGTAACTACTCACGTCACTTTATTTATGTTTTCGCATGTTTCACAGACTATCGACTTGGTGATCGATTATGGGTTTTAATTTTCATACTTTTTTGTATACATATATGTTTTAATTTCAGTTTTTCTCCAAAACATTAAAATAATCGGCGTGTTACGTCAATCCCAAGTGACCGAGATAAACAACCCGCAAGTGATATGATTTCCGAGTTTCCGTACTTCAAAGAACATGTAAAGCTGTTGATCCCGGTTGTAAATATAGATAACGATCATTAAGCAATGTAAGTGGTCTTAGGCTTAAAAATTTTAGATACCTGGGTTAGTCACCAATCCTTCTAGTCCGCCATGGTGAAGGATTCTCAAGGCCCTCGGTAAGAGACCAGTGCCATGTAATGGTCCATTAATGGGTTGACATATAAAGTTTAAAATACTGAAGAGTTTAGGCTAAAAAGATCCTAGACGCCAAATATACTAAAACTTTTGATTATCACTTGTTTCAGTGAAGGAAAACATCGTGAGGAAACCTGCATACCTGAGAGTTTTTCATAATGTTCTCAAAGGTGTGTAAACTCTACCAATCCGCACTTGGCCAGCGTAGTAGCCTATACCCCTCACATTGTGAGAGGAGACCCCAAACCTAGCAGTGGGACAATTATTATGAATTAAAGTTTTGAATTTAGAATTAAACTAATTATTTAGTTCTAATTAGTACATGGTACGGTTCATAAACTTAGGGATTATAATGTTTTCCAGAGTAAAACCAGCTTGGGTTGCTCGGTACAAAACATTTACAATAAGTAATAACAGTTAAGTTAAAAGTACAACATCGTTTTGTTTAAAAAATCCACTATAAACCAACTCTTGCTTATCTATTGCAGGTAAAACGCAGCGCTGATTTTTCACTGCATGAATAATTAACAAACACGATTCCGATGTAACTTCGGAACCCTTAAAACCAAATTATGTCGGATTTCCTTAGATTTACTCTTAAAATCTTGTTACCTGATTTAATAAAAGATTTAGAAGATGTATCAAAATCTATCCCATGAAGTGATAAAATGGGGGGTATAAGTTTGTATGAATATTAAAACAATAATTCCGCAGACTTGTATAATAAGGAAAAAATATTGAAGTAAATAACTCAAGAAACTGCCTAACGTCATCAACAGAAAGCGAACGACACGAGCCACAAAATTTAATTACATTGGAATGACAACGAGTCGTTCTATTAACGATAAAGTTTTATGCCGACAAATATTTACTTTATATTCTGACTAAATATTTCGTGCGCTGTCATTTCTCGTAAATTAAAAAAGAGCTCGTCTTAATTGTAATTATGTTTATAATCTGTATTTTAATTAACTAGCTAGTTCAATAAAAGACGTTCTGCAAATATAATGAATAGACACAGACAGTAAGGAGAAAGAGACGTGAAATTTTGGAAATATCGTTTCATAGAAAATATAAACGATAGCGTACACGCCACGGAGGCACGCACGGGACACGTCCCGTCCACGTCCAGTCCCCGGCCCGTCCCCATCCCGTCCACGTTACGTATGCATCGGCCTTTAAATAGCTGTTGGCCATAGGAGCCACAGAATCCTTTAGTGAGCTTGGAAATCACCATCTATTGCATCTTGACATCTACAGCTAAACTCACTCAGAAATTACACTGTAAATATTTACAATTGCCAAACAAGGCACCAGATGGTAATAGGTCATCAGGTCAAATAATGTTAAGCAAAAAGTTAAACATGAAAGCACGGTACAAATATTAACCATGGGCGACGGTGGCCACATACCATCAGGTGGATCGTTAGATAGTTTGGCGGATAGTTACATAGAAAAAAATATATTTTACAACTAGTTGAAGAGGTAGATGTAGGATAAGGACGGCTAAGGATTTTGATAACACTACCACAAATAAACGAAGATTGTTATGGTACAAGTTTGGTTGGTAAAAAAATTTACCACCGTTTATAAGTACCATTGGGATTAAAATACTCATAAGTCATAAGTACTTTATTGCGTCATGCTTACAATAGAATAGGTCTTAAAATAGGTATAATAGTATGAGCATGAACCCTGCTAGGGCGTTGCATATTAAAAATTCAACAATAATCTATGTCATTATTATTCTAATTATTTAATTATTTATTATTACTCAACGATCACTTGTTGTACCTACTACAAGCAGATGAGATTCACCAAACTCAAAGATGGTTGAAGTTCATAAAATCATTATATTCTATTATTTTAAGGATTTTAAAACCAGTTTACAAATTGAATTGAGAGAAATCATTATTTGTTAATAAAAAACGAAGTGAAGGAAAAGTATGAAAAAAGGCCAAATTACTTAATTGGCCATTTTAGGTATTACGCGATTGTGAGAATTTCCATTATGAGAATCGAGCATTAATGGAATTAGCCATTATGCTGATTGGTTCTTTAAACATTCATATGGCTCAAAATAGAACATTTCACACCTTAGTCATTTTAGATAGACAGTCAATTTTTATTTTAATACAAATATTTTTGCATTTTCGGGATTTTGACAAAAAACATATTACCTTATTATAGTGATTGGTAGTATTATAAAAACATCTTAAAGATATCCTTGACTTAAATTAAACTGCTACATCAAGAATGATTTAAGTCATAATTGTTCAGCATCAACGAAAGAAAACATCATGCTACATTTCACAGCTGAGGATTTTTCAAAATTTCTTCCACTAAGCATCTGAATCCTATGATTGAATGAATGATATATTTGTTAAAATAAATACTAAGCCAGCAAATTGGACTGCATGAATTATGATGAGTAATGAATTATAAGTGGTGATTAATATACTTCGAAAATCTAATTAATATAATTAATTAACTAATTCAAATTTTGTACTTTCTCTGTGAAAAAGGAAAGATTTAAGTTACCTCACATGACATCTGTGCTGTACAGCACTCAAATCACTCATTGCAACGACATTCAAAAACTTAAGCACTCCACACTTCAACTCAAAGGCTACTCAATTCACTCACCGATCGTGTAAGTGGCGCCATCTATCTGGAAAGTGGCACTCTTGCACTTCTTGAACACTTTTCCGCTAACAACTTGTCGAGTAGCGCTGCCGTGTGTCGCTGGGTTGGAAACGATTTCGCGTCGCGCCGTCGTGGCGCTAGTGTCGAATCGGTTCCTCAACTCCTCGAACGACAAATCGCTCACCAAGTCGGGCGATTGGTCGCGAGGATTTCGTCGCACTTGCCCGCACGTCATTTGCCCGCACGAAACGTTTTCAGCCGGTTTTTTATCCATGGTTTTTACGTCACTGTCACTATACCGTCAGTTTTCACTACACATACACTTCTTGAGGTTTAACATGATGCTAAGAAGAAATAAATTAACACAAGATCTTCTTAGAGATAGGTTTATTAATTACGGGCTTGTCTTCTAGATAGTCGATGAACAGAAAATTTAAATTAGAACGAGGAAATACACTTGTTCAGAATTTTGAAATTATACCTATAGTTGGAAACAAAAATATGTGTATACTCGCGGACACCTGAAAAAATCAATCGGCCTTTTTTGTTTACAAACTTTTACATAAAACATTAATGATAAAATATTTCATGTGATTTTATTTTTATTTAAACCCTTTACAGTTTAATATTAATAAAGATTAGGGCAGAGTGTCATAATCACCGATATTAATTGAATTAATAGACCCTTTTCGTGAGAGAGAATGTCTTTATGGATAAAGCTTATTCACCTAATGTATGCATAGTCACGTACTACTGGACAATTAACGACTTGGTTAAGACATTAATATACATCAGCTTAAATATTACTGTTATAGCTACTTTAATATTCTAATTGTGCGCTCTAAAATTTTGGGCAAATCTGATATTCAGATTCAGAGATAATATCCATATCAAAGATAAGGGTTAAAGTAACTTCTTACTGATTGATAATCTGATGGGCAGATAGTGGATTTAAAATTGAAACTTATTTGGTAACCATATTTTTCCTCAGTTTAATAAATCACAAGGGATATTTAAAAATATTTAAAATTGGTAATAGTACAGATAATAGTATTGTAACGTTGGTATTTAAAACCCTATAGATAAATATCACTGTTTTGTTAACCAATTCCATAATATTATGTACTTGTATGAGAATTTTCTTAGGCTTCAACATAAATAATAATTATTACCTTTTCGTACTTGCTATTCTTGATTATGATCAATGTCACTCACAGGTCGCTCAATATTTTTGTGGGGGATTTTGTACAAACCTTACTTATGATACCTACTAATATTGTCGCAAGTTGTTAGAAAAATATTAAATACATTTAATGTACCCAGTTAAGGTTGTAGGCAAAAACTGATTTATTACTTATCTGCCTTAGAGTACATTAATATAATATTAATCTGACAATTAAACACCACTTCAATACATAACATTCATGAAATATTAAATTAAATAGAAATTCGTGGAAGAAAGATTCATAAATATCAGACCTACATAAACTGAGAAAAGTCCCGATTTCATTAATATTTATACGATTCTTATCACCATTTAAACTGTACGAGCAGTTAACAAAGAACATATTATTTATGATATAAGAATGTTATTATAATAATATAATTTATAAATTTTCTATTAAAATACATAGTTGTAGTATTTCAACTTCATAATCAGAATGTAATATGTATAATAATATAACACTATTGTTATGTAATTCAAAATTTACGGGGAACTAAGTAAAGTTCAAAATTAAATATCAGTTATGACAATTGATTCTAGTTATCCTATAGTCTGTAATTCGTTGAATTTCGTTATTAGTACGTTCTTGGAGACTTCGAGCTCTGTCTAAAGCCCGAGATAATCAAATGACCTCACTGCATCATTGTCAGAAGTCTTATGCTCCAACATGATCCTATTGTAGAGGGAAGCTTAGGTCCGCTCTTGACTTAATACCGTTCTGCATTCATGCGATATCGTGTATTTTAACTTTGTGGATGAGCTCTATTGCTATTATCTTTCTGCTGTATTGTATTTCTGCTTCGGGAATAGTTTAGTAATGCTCCAGAGAGATATTGTAAAATTATGTATTGAAACTGACGTGTATTATTAGCAGATAAAACCATTGTTAGTTCTTACGTAAGATAGTTTATTTAGGGTATTTCAGGAAAATGGAAAGGTATTTAACAGAAGCAATTTAAGGATCAAATACAATTTATAAACTTGTTCTCTTTTTGTTGTTGATTTATTTAAAAGATGCGCTGAAAAGTATTGTATCTTTGACGCATCCACAATATATTGGAAATATTTTCGGAGGTGTTATTATAATTTGTTACATTGTTCGAAAACATTCAAATTGCAAAAATAAAACAGTCCTTAACCGTAATTATTCTAAATTGAAATTGTGACAACGGTTACTCTTGTAATAGCTTCTACTTTCGAGTAAAACCGATTATCCGAGAATGATGTTCAGACCCAAATTAAATTTTAAATAATCAAAGATCCAGTTAATATAAAACTAAAGTCATTAGGTCTTCAAACCTTGAATGAAGTCTATTTGCGTGAATGACATTGTGTCTAAAAGTAGTTCAATACTTTTACGTCTGGCGGTTTGTTTTGATGTAGAAACGTGTAGCTATTACATTTTTATGCGTAAGGCCTGGAATACATGATTTCTTTTAAATTAGGTGAAATATATCGCATTAGATTAGCTAGACCTTACGTATGTAATTATAATAATTATGGTAGTTATAAATGACTGACTCGGCAAACTTCACATGTGCAAGGAATTAGCCATAGCCCGATGTTCACGGGAGCATGTTGAGCATAACAACTAAATTGATACTTATCCCATAGAACAAAATGCAGCCTATTTCTTGTCTTGTCCACTTCTAACTTGAACACGCTCTTGTCAAAGTCAAAGTCAAAATATTTTATTCATATAGGTATCACTGATATTATTATGATATTATTATCACTGATGTTATTATGCACGTCATTTTTTGTCTTTTCGAAAAGGTGCTTTGTCATGGAGGAGAACAAAAGCCTAAAGAAACTCCTCAGCACATCTTTTAAATTTACTTTCTTTATTTCTTTTTTCTTTCTTTATTTAATTTCTTTTAATTTTGGATTGCTCTTGATTTAAAAGGTGATTCATATCCTGCAGAGTACCTTTAGTAAATTGAAGTCTTACTGAATTAACAATTTACATGAATTTGGTCTTATATGCTACGTTATAATTATATTATATATAATATAATATAATTATATATATAATTATATATAATATATTATATTATATTCATTATAAATAAGGTTGAATTTGGACCGTTCAGCGAAGTGAGGTAACCTTTAGGGCTCCCACACAAAACTGCGATGCGATGCGATGCGAATTCGCATCGCAGGAACTTGCGATGCGAATTTCTGCGATACGATTTAGTGCGGCAAACCGTTTGGTAGGGCGACCATTCCTTCAAGTGTAGTCAGTCGTACTGGACGTGTTTTTAGGAAGCGTAAGATGGATCGCAAAAAGATTATTGCACTGCTGTTATTGTTAAATAGATACAAAAGAAAAAGAAAATTCTGGGTTCATCCATTTATCACGATTATGAACTCTGATGGGAACTATTTTAGTCAAAAAGTGCTATGCGTTGAGAACTGAAGAAGATAAATTTTTTGATTATTTTAGAATGAGCATATCTTCATTTGAAGAGCTTTTGAGTTTATTTTTTTATAAACAAAGAAGGCGGCGCAGGCACCGCGCGTCTTTCTCTAAAGCTGTCTCAGAGCGGACTAAAATGGCATCACCAAGGATGACGTAATATCGCAGGAATGTGCGATGCGAAGCAGATCGGAAATTCTTGCGGTGCGTTCGTGCGAAATCGCAGATATTTGCGATGCGATGCGAATTCGCGGTTTTGTGTGGGAGCCCTTACTGGTATTGAAAAATTCGCTAGTGTGCACAAGCCCTAAGGGCTCCCACACAAAACCGCGATTTCGCATCGCATCGCAAATATCTGCGAATTCGCACGAACGCACCGCAAGAATTTCCGATCTGCTTCGCATCGCACATTCCTGCGATATTACGTCATCCTTGGTGACGCCATTTTAGTCCGCTCTGAGACAGCTTTAGAGAAAGACGCGCGGCGCCTTTCAAAAGCTCTTCAAATGAAGATATGCTCATTCTAAAATAATCAAAAAATTTATCTTCTTCAGTTCTCAACGCATAGTACTTTTGAGTAAAATAGTTCCCATCAGAGTTCATAATCGTAATAAATGGATGAACCCAGAATCTTCTTTTTCTTTTATATCTATTTAACAATAACAGCAGTGCAATAATCTTTTTGCGATCCATCTTACGCTTCCTAAAAACACGTCCAGTACGGCTTATTACACTTGAAGGAATGGTCGCCCTACCAAACGGTTTGCCGCACTAAATCGTATCGCAGAAATTCGCATCGCAAGTTCCTGCGATGCGAATTCGCATCGCATCGCATCGCAGTTTTGTGTGGGAGCCCTAACTGTATAATGGGGCCCTTGTACCGGGATTCAGTCGATAACAGCTCTATGATCTGTTGAAGATGTTCGGATTTTATTTGTTAGTTTATTGGGTTATTTGCTTATGGAACAAGGTTTGGGTTGTTTGGTGAATGAAAACGAGTTCTCTTCGGTTTTTCATTTTCTTTTGTGTATTAAAGCTTGTTCCAAGTACAATGATAACGGTGTAAAATTAGTAATATAGTAGAATGGATCCAGTAGGCTTTTGTTTAAAAAAATATTGAATACAGATATTATTATAATATATCTCTTTTTATTTTAGTGTGCCAATAACTATCCTTGCTTAGCTAACTTAACTATCTTTGCTTGCTTAACTATCTTTGCTTGCTATTCATATAAGCACACTGACTTCATTGGAATTCTTTGAAATTTACTAAAATGTGTCAGTGAAAAATCGTACCTAATTGGTCAAGCCGTGTCTTAGATAAGCAGAAACAAATGCACACACAAATAATTAATAAGAATTGAGAAAAAAACATTGTTCAAAATATCTTCCAAATACAATCGATCACAAACAGTTTGTTTATATACTTAACACAACTGATAATATTATTTTTATCCTAAAATAAACATGTTTGAATTATTTTTTATATCAAAATCAATTCCACTGAAATCGTGTTATTATTTTCTAAGCGCCAGCGCGGTGAATTCGGGAAAATTCAATTACCTACACAGCTATGTGATTACCTACCTACCAATCTGCAGTGTGATAAAATTCCGTTTAAATTTTAGCAAGGGATCGCATTTAAATCGAACTGTCAGCCTAAATCTCTTTAAATACAATACTGAAGCAAGTTTTCTCTATTCTTTATAATCAGAGTAATCGACAAATCTGTACTCTTTCTGCAGAGCGATGGTCTTTGGTTCGAGTCCCCGGTGAGGCAGACTATGCCTTCGGCGTTCGGCAGTAAAGTGTGACAATCGATTCTTATGTTATGTACGAATGATGGATGAGTTACCGTTAGACGTGAAAGAGAGTGTGTAATTTAGTACCTTGGGTACAACTACTCTGCCAATGTAGATACTTTTTTTAATGGAAAAAGCCGGCAAACGAGCTGACGAACCACCTGATGGTAAGTGGCTATCGTCGTCTATGAACATCAGCAACACCAAAGGTATCACTGACGCGTTGCCGGCCAAGAAAGAAAGAAGAAGAAGGTAAGAACTGGCTCTCAGCCCCCAGCCGAAACACGACGAGTCGTTTGGCGACTGACTCATGCTCAAGGGTGGTCTATCCAGCTATCCACTTAGCTGCGCTGATTTGGTATGTATTCTACATATTCTTAACTGTCACATGGGCTACTTCACCAGAATTTGGTTTTCCTAAATCTTCGAAAAAAATGTTATTCTTTAACAATGTTTTCATCGCTCGAATATTTTCACTAATTAAACTTTATACGAGATGTGTACAAGAATATTCACTTAACAATATCTCATTTGAACATGCTTTTAATAGGTACTTTCCTAACAAGTTTACTATACATTTATGATTGTGATGTAAACACGTATGTATCATACAAAGTTATTTAATAATTTTTTTACCTATACGAGTTTCAAAACATTTCTAAGTTTGTTAGCAATAAGTAATTTAGTATGTGCTTGTTACGTACAACTGATATAATTTTCCTACATCCATGTGTAGGTGATGATGTAATTGATAAGTTGTGCTTGTAACCTTTAGTTTTCATGCAGCAATGACTTCAAACTACATATTAGCAGCTCCCTGGATACTTTCATAATAAGAGTTGACGAAAATATATCTGTCCGAACTGAATTATAGTTTGGAAGTGAATCAGAATGAATTTGCTACTCTAGAACTAAAAGTATCTTAGTAATAAAAGGTACTAAAAGAGTACCGTACCTTTTTATGCTACAAAGAAAGTAAATGACGTATTGGTAGAAGTTTGTAATGGGACATAACTTTGTATTTCAGTTAAATTTATATCTCTGTATACAAGAAAATGTATTTTACTACCAAATGGTACCACTAACTCGTTTACTTTTACGACCCCTAAAATTAGATAGCATGTAAGTGGAATTCGGCCTACAATGAATGGAGGCGCTCGCTAGAGCGGGTTAAGTGTGAAGAGAATATTACAAGAGAAACTGTTAAAGTTAACTGATATTTATTTTATATTTAATATGACCTTTACTTTGATTACAACACACAAACATATTTAAATGATACAAGCTTCTCTTTTTGTTCAAATCGGCGGGGTTTGAAAATCACCATAACGATTACGGGAACAAAAGATCGCTCTGGCTAGGTTTAATATTTGGGCAAATCAGTTTTCCCTGTATCTTCACGTAAAAAAATTTGTGCTCAACGCGCGCGAGTAGGTCTCGCTCGCCCAGGTACTATCCGGAACGATGGTTATCGCTAGATACCACTGTCAGTCGAATTGTCCAATAACTCCTTCACCAACCCACTGGAACAGCATGATGGAGTATGCTCAGTTCAGTACTCTATTTAGCTATGAAAAAAGACGTTTTTCCCATCGCATATTAGAGTATTAACAGTAGAAAACCATAAGGAAAATATGCTTCACTAGAGCACTGCTCATGACTTTGCTCGCGTTTCCGGGATAATATGTGTATACCTTATATATCATTCTAGATCATGGTATATGAGTGCAAAATTTCATGGAAATACTTTCGTAGTTTTTACTTGCAAGATAAACAAACATCCATAATTTACTATTTATAATATTACTAGCTGTTGCCCGCAGCTTCGCACGCATAAATAATGTATAATATTGCGACTATAAATTGAGATGTAACCTATCCTATCTTTCAAGTTGGATAAAACTACACACGGTGTGCAAAGATTAAAATCGGTTAAGTAGTTTAGGAGTCCATCGCAGACAAACAACGTGACATGTAATTTATATGTAAGTATTAAGATTAAATAGGACGTAAGAAAACGTAACCTTAACGTTACTTTTTATTGTGGTATATATTATCACCATGACTTACTTAATATCTTAATAATAGTTTGATTGACATTTACGACTAAAACTATCTTATAATCTAGTCATTCTATTATTCCAGTAGAAGCGATCTGCCATTCTACTCAACTTCCAACGCTACAAACCCTAACAAGAACATCGCGTGACCGATATCGGCCTGTAAACTCCAACAAGGTATCATGTTGTCTTATTCGTGTTGCAAACGACCCTGGCTTGGCATCTACGACAATAAAATAGCTTGAGTTCAGGTGCTTGAATAGTCAATTTGTCGTAAATTCTAGTGGCAATAAAGCTTGACAAATAAAAATTATTTGCATGACATCGGTCAGGTGCTGTTGTCTTTTTTCCAAAAGATGTAGCGTTTTTTGTTCATTTCTTAGTTCATTTATCAATAGATACACGAAACTCAGATTAAAGAAATAAAAGGCAGATATAACCTTCGCAAAGAAATGCAACGAATGACGTGAAGCCGCTTTTTCACTATGTGTGCATGACAACCATATTGACAGCTAGCAGTGGCATCGTAGAGACACATATTTCTTTGTGTGTGTAAGTTGCCAGACATTGAAAACAAAGTCGCAATCTCCCGCAATTTAGTAAATATTTTTTGTCATATCTATTTTCAACTTGAAATATTATGCACAATTAAATTGGCAAATTATTTAATATTATATCACTAGTTATCAAAAAGTATAGATATGCTAACCCATTTCAACAATAATAAATTATTACATCCTGAGCAATACGGTTTCACTAAAGGCCGTAGTACAACCGATGCCGGGGCTAGGCTATTAAAGCATATATTTGAAGCATGGGAGGCGTCACATAATGCCATACGAGTATTTTGTGACTTATCTAAGGCATTTGATTGTGTTGAGCACGAAACATTGCTGTTTAAACTTGGCCACTATGGTATAAAAAACAAGGCCCTTAGCTTGATCGCGTCTTATTTGAGTAATAGAATACAAAAAGTTAGCATAAACAATATTAAGTCATCGGGGTCACCGGCTGTGATGGGTGTACCGCAGGGCTCGATCTTGGGTCCGTTTCTTTTTCTGGTATACATTAATGATTTACCACATTATGTAAAGAACCAAGCGGATATTGTACTATTTGCTGATGATACATCACTAATATTTAAGTGTGAAAGGAATAAAGTAAATTTCGACGACGTAAATAGTGCTCTTTCGAATGTGTCGCGTTGGTTCACTATCAATAACTTACTATTAAATGCAAAAAAACGAAATGTATCGAGTTTGTGCTACCTAATGTTAAAAAAGTCAGCAAATCTCTTAAACTAAATAACGAAACATTGCATATGGAGGAATCGACGGTCTTTTTAGGGGTGACCTTAGATAGTAAACTTCAATGGGGCCCACTTATAACAAATCTCGCGACAAAACTCGGTAGGGCTGCTTTTGCTGTTAGGAAAATAAGGCAGTATATAGACGTCGAAACTGCTAGGATAGTCTATTTTGCTTATTTCCACAGTGTTATGTCTTATGCCATCTTGCTGTGGGGCAAAGCAGCCAATATAAAACAAATTTTCATACTCCAGAAACGGGCAGTTAGGGCTATTTATAAACTCGGGTCTCGGGAATCTTTGCGTGAAAAGTTCAAGGAAATAGGTATACTTACAGTAGCTTCCCAGTATATCTTTAACAATGTAGTTTTTATACGGAAGAATATAAACGCGTATAAACAAAATTTTGATATGAATAATCGCCATACGAAAAGAATGCATCAATTAGTTACGCCTTCGTTCCGCCTAAGTAAAGTGCAGCGATCTTTCATAGGGCTTGGTATACATTTCTATAATAAAATCCCAAAATTAATACGTGACTTGCCAATAGAAACTTTCAAAAAACGTGTAAAGACACAATTGTTAGGCAAGGGATATTATAGTGTAGACGAGTATTTAAATGACAAAGACGCATGGAAATGACCAGCTCTGCAACCAGTTCCGCTCAGAATAGTAAATACTTTTGTATTATTATCTTTTTTTGTAATATTTTTTTAAAAGATGTGCTGAGGAGTTTCTTTAGGCTTTTCTTCTCCTCCACGACAAAGCACCTTCCGAAAAGCCAAAAAATGACGTGCATAAGTGTATCAGTGATACCTATATGAATAAAATATTTTGACTTTGACTTTGATATTAAATATGTCAAATGTTCTTTTAATATACAGTACTTAATATGTTGAATTGTTTTAATTTATCTTTTTTTTCTCTTTTGGGTAGTTATTTTTAATTGAAAAATATCAAAATTTTAATACATTTATTATAATTAAAATACATGAAATATATATAATATTCGTCATCTTCATTAAAATGCAATGATGGCCAATCATTATCTTGCCTACTTTGAGGAATAATAAAATCCCATTTATGTAACTCGTATAATAGCATTTGTCGGCAATCTGCAAAATAAAATAATTTATTGAGTAGGCTAAGCAGGAACTAAAATAGAATACAATATTTTCTTTCAATCGTGCATTTTATCGTAGGCAAACGTGATACTTATTTTATTCCTCTAATCCTTTGTACAATCTATCTTATGTTTGTAATAACCCAGCGACTGGTATTTATGCATTGGCTAAATTTCCTGATTTTTAGATTTAAATAAATACAACTGTTTACTTTAAAAAATTTTTTTTTGATAAAAATTTCTAATCGATCAGTGTTCAAATAATCCATGCATATTTCCCATAATTAAGGGTAATCTATTTTCATATAAAGCTGGTATAAAATTGAATAATTGTCGAGGTTTTGTGTTCCGAGCTCACCGCAAAAATATTATTATAAATAAATAATAAAATAATGAACAGTTACCTGTGAAAAGATATCTAATCTTCTTTTCCTTGATTTTGGTAACAACTTTAGCAGTGTTTAAAATTGCAAGACGGCATTTTATCTGAGAAAATTATTTAATAAATTTTGACAATTGTGACATGCAAGCTATTTGACGCTTTCTTTAGTACTGACTCGGGTTTGTATTTGCTTTTTTAGTTTGTATTTGCTTTGGTAGCTTTACATTTTAGTTGGATGAATATATCTGCCTTTTATTTCTTTAATCTGAGACACGAAATAAGAGAGGAGTAAATAATCATTTTATGAGTTGTTTCTAATTTCATGACAAATCGACCCTTTCAGAGATTATTTTTATTTAATTCAGTATCTCTGTCAGGATTTAACAAATTTTTTTTATCCTGTTTCAGACATTTTCAATTAATATATTGAAATCTGGCTGAATCGTTGTTATCTAGCGCACATACATCCGACTTCTGCATCAAATAATCCTAATTAGAGACTAAACATTCGGGTTTATTTTGTTACGTTAAATTAACGTTGATGGCAAAAACACATTTCCTTAAATAAGTACACCTGTACATAAAAAGTCTCAGGTGCACAGCTGCGATTCGAGATTGAATGGGTTTACGTAATTATATTTCGCACAGAATAAAATCGTAAGAAGGCTGTCTGAAAATCATAAAAATTAAATCAAAATATGTAAACATAAATACATCAGTATAAGTAATTTTCCATGAATAATAAGATTTATTTTGTATGCAAACATTGAAGTATAATGTCATAGAACAGACATCTCGAACAAAATGTGTGTCCCGCCCGGGAGGTTCGATTTTCAAAATTGAGCCCCGGTTCTCCTTTTAAAATCGAACGAATCCATTGAAGATTGAAGCCACGTGGCGCCAATGCATTGGGACATACATGGTGTTCGCGGTGCCGGTTCTATACGCTAGTAATAATACTTCAGTGTATGCAAATTATATTTTTGATATAACTTGATACAACATTACTTAGAAACCAGTGATTAGGAAACACAACATAAATGGTTTAAAATATCAGTATTAATGTATATGGATATGTACGGTATGGGTAAACCCACTAAGCCTATACTTTGTTACTCGGGTAACTAGAATGCAAAAGAAACAATACGGAATAATTAACTATTTAAAAGAATACTTCATGTTTCAAATTTCTCCAATTTTTGTTAAAACTTGTTACTAGAGTTGAAAATTATTCAATTTTGAAGCGTGAAGGCGGTCAAGCACTCCCTCGTCAGATTATTACGTAATCAGATTCCAGTTAAACCTCTGTAGAGGCCGAAATTCTGGACGAAAATAACTAAGTAATTCACTTTCTCGAGATCTCCAAATTTGTGTTTAATGAACAACATAAAAAATCTAAAAAACACCTCACATAAATATGCCTGTTGTCAGAAAACTTCTTAAATTTTTAATTAGATTATATTTCTAACGTCAGCAACAATTTGTGACGTCAGTCTCGATTTTAATAATAAACTTCTACTTCCCACCCCGATCCCTTGTTACTGAGAGAATTCCTTAAATCCACCAAAGGCTTATCCTAATTTAATTTTGAATATTATGCTTTAATCTCAATCACTGTTGAGAAAAGGTTGTTTAATTTTAACGTAATTAAACTTTATTCTCTATTTTCCCTTTTCATAAAACCTTTCATACTTCATTATATTAGCAAAGTTATTCAAGTAAATGTATCCCATCAACGTTTAGCTCCTATTGACACTATCGGCAATGACCGGTAGGGTCGCTAGAAGCTAAGGGAACATACCAAAACCACGTGACCCATTTTTTCCAACTTTTTACCCCCCTCCCCCCCATTCGTGACCATCCGTAGTATATGAGAAGACCCCCCCCTCCCCCCTAGTTTTCACGTGGTAATTGATAAATACGGTTTTCAATATTTTTTTGCAAAAACAGAGGTAAAAAATAATAATTTTGCTTATATTTGACGATTTGTGTGGCGCAATAGTTGCTAAAATATTGACTACGTGACAAAAACCTAAACCCCCCCCCCCCTCTGTGACCAATCGTGGTGTTTTGAAGACCCCCCTCCCCCCCTAAATGGGTCACGTGGTTTTGGTATGTTCCCTAATGGCAGATACGTGTCAGGAAATATTATGTGGGAGACGGATGAATATTTGTTTGATCTCGGGTCACTAAAAATATTTGTTTAAACAGAAGTTTTGGAGGAAAGGAAAAATATTCCCGGTCAAATTAGCCAGACAAACAGAAAACCACACACCCTTTATTTATGAAGTTGTCCTTTCATTTAATGTACTCCATACGAATTATTTCATCGAATATATTATTTTTTGATTTAAATTTTCATATTTTATATTTATGCGTGTTTATAGCCATGAAAATAAGGTATTCTATTATATTATTATATTTATTATCCCATTCTTAAAAGATGATAAATACTGAAATAATAAGGTGGTCTGAAGATCACATTATTATTTCAGTATTCCATAGCGACATTATTTGAATTGAATTAGACCCCTTGGTTTAACCATGTTCGCATTCTTTCCAATCATTCTTCATGCTAATCTGCATAGTAAAGCAAAAATCCAATAGAAACGACAAGGCCTTCAACATAAAAAGATTTTCGAGAAGGCATTTTCGATCAAATAAGCCGTGTAGCTTGAATTGAGTAAAATTGCTCGTATTTACGACAAAAAGTTTTATCACAAGATTTCCTTTGTAAGATGTGGAACAAATCTAGTAATTGTAGTGGATTTTCCGATAATTCCCGTATATTTTGATGTCCATAAGTCCTAAGTTCAACAAAGTTAAGCAACAGCGGGCGCGGTCGGTAGTTGGATGGGGACCGCTAGTGACTAAAAATTCTTGAGCGTTTCCGTGCTTCGGAGAGCACGTAAAGCCGTCGGTTCCGGTTGTTATCATAAGATAACGGTCGTTAAGCCAGAGTGGGTGTTTACATAATTTTAGTCGGACACTAATTAATACACAGCTTTTACACTCGTTACAAATGTAATACGTGATTACAACTCATACACACGACTCTGAAAATATTATTAAGCGACTGGAATAAGATAACCAATCACTAATGGAACGCAGTGAAGTCGTATTTACAGCGCGGTACGGCATTTAGGATAACCAACAATAATTCACGCGTTCCGCTTAACTCGGAGGCTGTCTAAAAGTGCCCGTTAGTGGTTGGCAAGTCCATAGCTCTCTTTGATTATCCCGCTACCGCGTGTACTCCAAAGTGGTAGTAAACAATTTCGGAGTGTTGCTCTCTTCAGCATCAGAATACACCAGTGCCGGATTTATATTTTTTACGAGTGTAAGCCAATTAATTTTCGCCGCCCCATGTACCTTTCTAAAATAATAATTTTCCATTCATAGTAAAGAAGGCACTGAATTGAGAAAGTGCGTAAAAAAAACAAGAATTACAATTTTTTGCGACACTTTTTAATAGCACAATCATCAATCATCTTCTGAAATCTGCCGCCCCTAGAACGCTGCCGCCCCTAGGCCGCAGCCTATACGGCCTATTGACAAATCCAGGACTGGAATACACCCAAGCTTAACCCTGCTTGATGTTCCATTTTATGATATCCGACATTTTAAATAGATTATAAGTAGTTAATAAGAGCCATCTGTAACCGAGAGTAGGAAAAAAACACCTCGCAAGAAACTACTTTCTTGCTACTTCTTGCCCCGCGCCCACTCATAGTAGGGCCTTCTTGAAGCATTGGCGTAGCTTGCATGACTTTCAAAAAGTGTTTGTAAACCAAACCAATTTTGAATAAAATATTTGAATTTTTGAATTGTTTTATCTAACTCAATGATGAGAAAATACTTGCGCACCACTAAGATTAATTGAATGTGAGTACGTTACAAATCATTTTTAATGCATACATGCCAGTAAAATCTTTATTGTAATGTAGTAAAAATTATAGCCTGAAATATAAAATTGAAGTAGAAATGAAGCGTTATGGAATTAGATCCAAGTTGAAAATTGTCGAACAAATGAAAATTGTATTAAAGCGATAAATTAATTTCTACTTCGAACAGGTTCATTAGACCAGAGAGTGGGGTATTGGAGGCATTCGCATTAGCGGACAATGTGAGGGCTTATAATTTAACTTCATTAATTTCGAGGGATATAGTACGTATTCAGATAATTGCAATGCAATATAATCTTGTTCTCAGACACCGGATTTTTAATGGATCATGGATATAAAAGTGGAAAAAGATCCATCGATGGGTCTTTGTAATGGATCTTAGTGGTCATCGCCTTTTATTATTAATAATACTATGATAATGTAAATTAATCGTTACACAGATCATGTACGAATAAATTATTATTTACTGCAGCCTTTATAGTTTCGGTAATAAATTGTTTATAGTTTATTTTACTACTTAAAATGCATTTTTGGCAACTCTTTTCCCTCCATGGTAAATAATTTCAGTAAAATTGTTGAATCTTCATCTGAATTAGTTCACTAGCATGACGACTGTTTGAAAAGTTTTGTTACTACACATGCATGGATATCATATATTGGAATATTAATAAGTAAAACAAATCTAGGACCAACAATTTAGTCCTTTCCAAAGCACAGAAAATCGTTTGCGTGAACTTATCTTACATAAGTACGTTATTTGGCGTCACAGAACAAAAATAGCTAAAGATTTCATCCCGCATGCCACAACTCTTTGTTTATAAAACGAATCAGTTATCATATAACTTAATCATGTCGCTTTTTGGCTGTTACTGTGCGCGCGCATCGTTAAAGTTTTATTTTCATACTTTTTTCCAAACGCGCCAAAAGAATTAACTTCTAAAATAATCATGAAAATATACAGAGCATCCATCTAACTCACGACTGTAAAATGCTGTGCTTTTAATTGGTACGACCCTCGGGCTATGAATGCTTTAACTAGTAACAATTGCAGTAAATTGCTCAATAGTAGTAAAAAGTCTGGAGAATTTAACTACCAAGTGTTCGTTCTTAAACTTAAATTACAGTAGAAAATAATTTGGTATTCAAATAAATAATAATAGACCTAATCTATACAGGGTGTCCCAGCGCGAAGTGACCGCCCGGCGTCTATTGATTATCTGGACAAAACTATCGACAAAAACCATTAAAGTAAAGGTCTTATCGGTTTGGTTTATTTTTTAATAGCTTTTTAATTTTTTTGTAGAAAAACCTGACTTTTTGCACTATTTTTAAAATATTTTTTTTGTTTTTACATTTATTTTCATTCTGTTTTTTGTATTTACTAGCTGTTTTCATAGTTTATCTATTCAAGGTATAAAATCTACCTAAAATTGAATGCGACATTTTTTAAAAAGAAATTAAGTGAAATTTTTTTGAAAAAAATTACCCTTTTTCATTTAATTTCGCTAAAAAGTTGGGAAAATGCCCTATGAATATTATTATTTTATTATTTATTATTAAATAACATGATATTACCTACAAAATCTCATAAAAATGTTTGTAGTTATCTCAGTCATTTACCAAACTACAAACTCTTGAAGTATCCACCCCAATTTCGATAATAAGAAGAGTAGACTTTTAAATCCAGGCTAGTGGATCATTTAAGTGTCTTACTATCAAAAATACCTTTTGTCCTTTGATATAATAATTTTAAAGGTAAGGAAACAATAAAAACAAATGGAAATTTAAATCATTTATTTAAAAAAAAGAGTAGTAAAGAGCCTTAGCCTGTATTAATGCCAATGGCGGTCGTTTCGAAAACATTATGAATGAATTACTCTTTTTTTTAAATAAATGATTTAAATTTCCATTTGTTTTTATTGTTTCCTTACCTTTAAAATTATTCTATCAAAGGGCAAAAGGTATTTTTGATAGTAAGACACTTAAATGATCCACTAGCCTGGATTTAAAAGTCTACTCTTCTTATTATCGAAAATGGGGTGGATACTTCAAGAGTTTGTAGTTCGGTAAATGACCGAGGTAACTACAAACATTTTTATGAGATTTTGTAGGTAATATCATGTTATTTAATAATAAATAATAAAATAATAATATTCATAGGGCATTTTCTCAACTTTTTAGCGAAATTAAATGAAAAAGGTAATTTTTTTCAAAAAAAAATTCACTTAATTTATTTTTAAAAAATATCGTATTCAATTTTAGGTAGATTTTATACCTTGAATAGATAAACTATGAAAACAGCTAGTAAATACAAAAAAATAGAATGAAAATAAATGTAAAAACAAAAAAAATTTTTTGAAAATAGTGCAACAAGTCAGGTTTTTCTACAAAAAAATTAAAAAGCTAATAAAAAATAAACCAAACCGATAAGACCTTTACTTTAATGGTTTTTGTCGATAGTTTTGTCCACATAATCAATAGACGCGGTCACTTCGCGCTGGGACACCCTGTATAAAACACCAAAAAATGTTTGTACGGATATCCTTTATAGACCCTGAAACAATCCAACTGTTATGCATTAAAATGGGTTCATTTGAAAGGCAATAATCCGAAGGTGGTTTAAGACTACTAAAACAATGCATTAGACACATTCGGTCCATTGATAAAGTCAATTTTCCACTTTTCCCATACAAAAATTTGAAGATAGAATTATGTAAAAATGACGTCAACGTCAACACAAAAACATTTTGATCTGTCATTCTCATACAGGTCATTCAGGTTACTAAAGCAGGGTCGGTTTTCATAGAAAAAAACAAAACCAAATCATCAATATTGTAGCTAATACCAAAAGCGCTTACACTAAATTTTATTTACACTAAATATTTTTGACTAATACTCGTGGTCTCAAAATGCTGTTTCCGATTGACCAATTTATGGGTATTTACGGCTGTCGATTTTATCGACAACAGCCATCCATCAACGAGCTCCCGAAATTACCAGTTAAACCGAATTTCTATCGATCACTTGCAAAGCCACGAATTACATGATTGGTACATTTAGGTACTAATTTTCCAATTGGTTCAACGAAATATTTACCTGAAGTTGTCGCGATTCAATAAGTTATAATATATTTTATGATGTTTGTGATGTTATTAGAGATTTTTTTCTTTCATCTTTTTTTGACCGACAATCTATCAGTGACGAATGACGATGCTTCGAGGTCACTGATTCCCATCGGCGACAGTCACCAATTGCCATCAGATGACTTCTCTACTCGTTAGGTATTTCATAATGATAATATAATTTATAATTATCCTCGTTTACTCCTATTTGTTGTAACATAAATAATTTTAGCTGTCGAATAAGAAATATTTTTTATTTTCATAGCCCAATAACAGTTTGAGAATTTGACCTTTAGAAGGCTTATAACGTGACGGATTTCAGGCAATTAATCTTCAGGAAGCTCGTTCTAGTAACGACATGACTCATCTACGCATAATGTAGCATCCAATAGATTAGTGATTACTGCATAAAATGATAGCAGCGCAATGATTTTATCTGATAAAGAGCAGTTTCAAACAAAATATTGTTTGTATTATAATTTTATTAGGAGAAACGTAAAACGTGTAAAAACACAATTCTTAGGCAAGATATATTATAGTATAGATGAGTATTTAAATGACAAAGACGCATGGAAATGACCAGCTCTGCAACCAGTTCCCCTCAGATTAGTAAATAATTTTGTAATATGTTTTACTAAAAAGTTGTGCTGAGGAGTTTCTGTACGACTTTTCTTCTCCTCCATGAAAAAACACCCTTCCAAAAAGCTGTTACATTGAAAAACTGATGACGTGTATACGTGTATTAGTGATACCTATTATGAATAAAATATTTTGACTTTAACTTTGTCTTTGATAGCCTCATGATTATCGTGTATTCAAATAGTGTTTTAAAAATATTCTACAAATATCGCCGTCGCTGTTTCTGCTTTGTCCAAATGTTGGCTGGTGGCTGAGTAGCTCTTAGCATTAAACTCGCCTTTTATACCATATATCTTAGGTATAATAAGGATTAAATAAATAACTAAATAAATATTATTTTCGTTGTGTATTGTCCACTGTTCCACAACCCACACAGGGAATATGGACTAAAAATTTGAATAGAACCTCCGAATAGAATTGGGACGGTTTTTTTTTTATTAATGGCACTTAAATTTTCTCTGGATTTAACTGTGAATTCCACGGAGACGAAGTCGCTAGTATACATATGTATAATGCATTAATGATAAAAGGCAGTAAAAACTTTTTCTATCTTAATATCACTCTTTAGATCGAAGACAGATTAGTGACTAAAAAAATATTATTTTGATTTGAAATATCTAAAAAAATTTTAAGAGAACCTATTTCAAGATAAAACTAGTATCTAACATTGTGTCCATTCATAATATTCTACTGTTTAAATTATATTTCTCGTAGTAAGCAACACAGAATTTTAGGCAGCAATATCGCTATTGAATTGAAAATAATAAGACCAACCCCTATTAGGGGTAGGTTTTATGATTAATTTCTTTAATTACGATCCTACAGAGATCAAGCCTTTCAAAATTAATACTTACGTAATATCAGGCAGTTCAAGAGCTATTGTAGGTTATTACTTTAAAGCGATGTTGAAGTATAGCTATATTTTCCAGGATATTTTAACGAGTTAAGGTTATTTGAATTCAAACTTAATTGTTAAATATTATTCGGTAATGACAAATTAAATCATGCATATTAAACTAATGAATTGAATAGTTAGATAAATTCATTTATGGAATGGAAATGTCCGTATCTTTTTTTATGTAACGATAGCAAACGAGCTTGCACTGTCCCCACACTCTGCCGCCCATGAACATTTATAGGACCAACCTCGAATAGGATTGTAGGAGTGACTGTAGTTGGTTATGCTTTTCTTCTCCTCCATGATAAAGCACCTTTCCGAAAAGCCAAAAAAATTACGTGCATAAGTGTATCAGTGATAGATATATGAATAAATTATTTTAAATTTTGAATTTATTTGGTCCTGTAGAATGTACACGTAAAGTAAAGAATTAATAGGCTTTTACTAAGTTAGTGCACGCCTTACAAGCTCTAATATATCTGGTATTAAACCCGGTTTTTCAATTTCATCTGTAGTACGCTTCCATACCTGCAACAAAAAAAAATAACGTTATTAGTCATTTACTTCAAACACATAACACCAGAAACATAATTTTTGCAACATTAATTATTTTACTTTATGTTGGAAGACTACGTAAAAAACTTAACAGTTTTAAATGACGAATCTACTATCGATAAATTACTAAAACTTAACAGTTATCAGTCACTGATAAATAGGTAATCTATTAAATATTGTACCAACTTGCAAAAGAACCTTTGTTCAAGCAACCAAGAATACTTTGCATTTAATGTTAAGCGTCTTGGTATACAATACAATATTCTCTATTGTGCACACTAGAAGTACACAAAATATTACAATTTTAGTATTATAGACACAATAGGCGGTCTTATCGCTGTAATATTAATATTTATATTAAATACAATATTAATAATCAGAAATAACGTTACAAACTCATAGCCCACACTAGAATTCCCTGTGTCTTGAGTACCATGGACATCACACAAAGTCTGCGTAGACCGATAACGATTCCTTGCCATACCAAATTTAATTATTTGATGATTTCGTTGACTTTACATGAAGAAAAGTCAAGTCATCAAATTTTAAACTGTGTATAAGTTATCTTAACATACTCTAAACAAAGAAATGTTTCCTGAAACGAAATGGCATAGAACATACAAAACGCAGTAAATTTTATTGTACACCAGAAATAATTTCCTAGAGCACAGATGAACTATAAACTCAACGCATCGTTAAGTGCCACGGCTGAGACTGGAACAATAGAGAGTGCCTTTTGTTCCTCGTTCTATCGTATCGTCACTGTATACGTCACTAGTTGAAGGTAAGTATACTCGGATGCATCACAGTTGTGGAGAAGATGTACGTAGTACTAAGAACTTAAAAAAAATAGAGTTGATGAAACGAAGAGAGAAGTATGAAAGAGAAAATTATATGCAGAAAGAATAATAATAATAAGTAATAATAAACTTTATTCAACCAAATTATACAAAGTCATGGGGTTGAGGATCGTTGGTCCCACACTAGTACACTAGTACATATAATTATTGATAAAAAAACCGACTTCAAAATTAAATATAACTTTAAAAAAATGGAATCACATGACAAGTGATACTTGTATCAGCTTTCGAATATAAAACGAATCAAGAAAATCAGTTTACCCAGTAAAAAGTTATGTGGTAACAGATAAAAAATACAGTCGAATTGAGAACCTCCTCCTTTTTTTGAAGTCTGTTAAAAATATTCCAAGAAATGTTTAGGTACTATAAGTAACAAGACACATTTTAAATTACTGTGATTACTAGAGTATCATAGTTTGTCACGAAATTATGGTAGAGGATAACCACCTATGTACAACTAAAGACGTGTATGTGTAACTATAGAAAATTGCTATGTATATTAATAGAAAAGACCCAAGTTCAGCATTGACATTAAGTAAGTAAACATTAGTATTCCGATAACTTATTCTTTTAATCACAGTAACAGTTAAGTTCCCCATGGAGGACAAAAATTCTGAGTGGGTATAACTTCTGCCGTACGATATTGAAGTTGATACCTTTTGTGTATCTTAAGACTCAAGGGACAGGTAACAAAAATTGGAACAGAAAAGATTTTCTTTCTTATGTCAATCTTTTATTATGAATCACACTGTATGATATAAATTGTGATGAATAAATCAATGTAAAATATAATACTTCCATGAATAAAAAAATTATGTGTGGTTGTTTCTGCACTTATAATTAGTTATCCTTTTTAAGAGACCTCCAAAAATCAGATCTATTTCCTTTTTTTAATGCGTTATCTGAGAAATTTGTTATTTATTATGCGACCATTGAAGTACTATTACTTCGTATAGAACAGACACCCCGAACATTGAGTCGGGGAAATGCATTGCAGCCAGGGTGGCTCACTTCATTCACTCACTCACTTGTCACTCGCCTGCGCTCACTGCGGCCGCATGCCAAAATTGTTTAATAACAAACTGAAAAAATGCCGTCTTGCGTGATAAGAACCTGTCACAATTGCACGTAAAAAAAATAAAAATAAAATGGTATTACTTATCATCTGTAAGAAAACAAAATATTAACTTAAATCAACTAAAACTAATTTATTTCAATTATTGTGTAATGTTCCCGCCATTTTTGAATGAAACGCAAATAAATTGACTTGAATGGAATTGAATTGAATTGAAAAATTCATGAGGCGGGCTTATACACTTGGCAAGCCGTAATAGTGTTAATAATTGATTAATATTAATAATAATTATTATTAATATTTATATTAATTGTTATTAATGGACAAATAAATAAGCCCGATAAGAATGACTATAGTACCTACTCTTTGGTAAATAATAAATTATGTGTATTACATTACTCAGTGAATTCAATTAAACATTAAATCAATCATTTGGAAGAGCTAAAGATTTAGAGTAGTTGACTGTTTGTCGTGGTTCGGCAAGTGTCTTATACAAAGTTACTCTATGGCAAGTGTGTAAATCGCCTTCTAGAGTTTGAAAAAAGAACGCGTCATCGCGGTTTCGGGACACACATTTTGTTCGAGATGTCTGTTCTATGTCATTATCCTTAAATGTATGCGACTTGTATTTTTTTCTTTTGACCCTGTATACTTCCAGGTTGGTCCCATATTTAAAACTCAGTTCTTTGAAGTTAGTTATTATTTGTGTAAAATTTTGTACAATATTTTTTACTGTAGGTACCTGGTAGGATAAAACCTGGCTCCTAAAAAAAATATTATGTATTATGTACGAGTATTAAAGGTATTTTGTGTTTTACTTAAGCTGGCCGTACACGATCCAGTGTACTTGTCAAGTTTGCAGTTTGACTTGATGCAGCATCCAGTTTGCATGAGATACCTATATGGCCAGATAGCCATACCGTGGCCATACACCGTCAAGTTTACTGGATGCCCCGTCAAGTCCGCTGTAAACTTGACAAGTATACTTGATCGTGTATGGCCAGCATTAAAGAAAACGTAAATCTTCCAACATACAACGCATTTACGGCTACTTTATGATAATTGTTATCTAGTATTTACGAAGGGTCTCATGAAACAGGTACCTAACATAATTATGAAGTTCAACGGTACGAAAATTTCCCTTCGTGTTGGCTTAAAATGTTATATTTAAGTACATTTCTGACGTATAGGTATTAACGCTGTTATGGGATGAACATTAAGCGAATAAAATTGGTTGTCTGTAAAGTCGGTTTACGGACAATGGTTTTACGTGATAACGTCTATTTCGTAGAAGAATAATTTATGATAAATTGTAAATTTGGTTTAAATCGTTTTAAATATCAGGAGCTGCGCGACATCTGTGATTTTCTTGACTACAACTAAAGTCCGAGTCAATGTACTGTGTAAAGTTCTTTCAAGTAGTTCATACCTATAAACAGAGATGACGCTATTGTAGATTTTCGTTTTCATATACCTAATAATAATACGTACGAGCTACGAGAAATCATTTCTTTTCAAAAGATTGTAAAATAAAATAAAAATGAAATGAAAAATGCCTTCCAAGCGGACCGATTACGCTTGAGTGGGAGAGAGACGGCCGGTCTAGCGTGCCTCTCTCTCTAATGCTGCGCGCGCTTCCGTGACGTTACTCCGGCCTATACTCGGTTTTCGTGAATGCCTCTCAGGCTCATCGTCTTTATAAACGTTATCACGTTAATATTATCATGCCGTTTATTGCAATATACTACTTGTGCTTTTTTACTGAAATTATAAATAATAAATTATTATATAACATTACTTCTCGAATATTTATCTACATAATTTATTTACTGCAGAAATAATAAATCTGCTAAAAATATTTCCGTGCGTTCCACTTAAAACCCCTGCCGATCGTTATGCTGTAAATAAATACCGCATGTTCAATAAATAGTATGAAATTATCAGAATCCAAGTTCGCCAATAATTTCATACGTATGACTTCCCGCAAAGATTTTAATGGATATTCATAATATGTCAGATAAATGTTAACACATGCATTTTTTAATAAATGTGACTAGTTGGTACTAACCACGGACATTATTTAAGCAGAGAGAATCTTTTGGTTTGAACATCAACAACTACCGATGCAATATATGTTTTTCTTATTTAAGTATCCTTCTTATGGGTGGAGTGGAAGAAATCGCTATGTAGCGATAAGGCCACCTGTTGTTTTGTACTTCCATCCTTATACCACAGTATAATAATCTTATTATTAGTATAATAATCTTATTATACTGTGCTTATACGATTGCATATTATGTGGTGTGCAAACAATAAAGAGTCTTAGATCTATCAGTTTCCCCAAATAAAAAATTTAGCTGGTCTCTCTGAACATAACAAATGTCTAAGCACATACGAGCACATACCGTAAATTACCTTTTATTATCATTTCATACAATATTATTAGTCACTGTCGAAATTGTAACAAGCCATATTCCATCGCAATGTTTTGTTTTATCGGCCTCATACTAAAACTACTAAGTAATTAGAAAAAGTGACAAACATTTTTACTAGAACCATTTATCATTATTAGGTGACACTTTTAATATTAGTATTACTTAGATAAGAGCCTCTTTTTATACACATGATATCATTGGATAAGGGTAAGAAATATTTATGTCATAATGTGTTTTTCTTTCGTTACAAGTTTCATTTCTCCTTTATTGTATGACCCTTGAGGTTACACTGTGGAATGCGATATGAATCCTTTTGCATTCATGAAGAGACACGACAACGAGTTAGCTGTGACACAGCTTTACATTTAAAGTGGTTCTACCACACTACACTTATAAAATGTTTATATTTTTTTTATTTCATTTGTATTTTTTTAAGTGTGTATTGAGTTTTTATAATACACTACAGCGTCTACAGCTATGTCTATATATAAATAACATAATTTTATCATAATTTTTACAAGCCAACATTCGAAAAATCAATAAACCGATTTAGATGATACGTATATAAAATACAATAGTTTGGGTCCACATGGATCACTTACGTCAAGAAATGGCATTGATCGCACAGAATCGACAGATTTACGAATGTACTGATAAGGATAAAAAAACCACAACTTTCCACTAACTAAAAAAACATGAGAGGTGTCAAGGGACACCCGGATGGAACGAAGTTACTTTCGATTTAAGTATTGTTTTGTTGTACAGCGCCATCTCTGTACAATAATTCAGAAAGTTGTACAGGCGCCATCTCTGTAAAACTCTCTGAATCACTTCAAAAAAAGTGTCGTCATTCGTAAGAATCAAAAAGTGTCGTAATTTTCCGTCTAGGCTCCTTTCACAACGCGCGATAAGGAACTTCGTTCCAACAATAGCATGATAAACATAAGAATCAGTGGGCTAATATTATGTAGTAGATTAAAGTGAACCCAGACAGAATTGTTAGTAATTTATAAACAAGCACCGTTTTCCTCCTATTTCATCCTGAATTGAACATTACTAGAGCCAGTGTAATTAGCGGTCGGGGGTTGTTTATTAACTGCTTCGTCGCCACTCAAGTGTCGAGTCACGTAGCGACTTCAAACAGAAAGGGTTTTTACCAGTTTTCTTGCAAGGACGAGGCGTAACTGCCGTTCCTGTGTATTATGAACCTAATTACGTTACTATCTATAAATAGAATATGGGAATTCAACTGATATCTGCAATTAAAGGCAACTCCAAGGCAACGCAAAGATGATAATATTTATTGCATAATTTTAACAAATTAAAATTGAGTTTGACAGTAATTAAATAATAAAAAAATAACAATAATATATTAATAATTATGTTAAAGACTTATGACTACATGAAAAATAAAATCTTCAGCATACAAAATTTTTGGATACTTCATAGGATTATCCTGCATTTTATTTAAAAACGTACCAAATTTTAGACTGTGAAACTGGTTGGCTCGTTCTTGGGTACATGTGTAAAAATTTATAACAAAATTCCATTAAAACTGACGGAAATGCCTTACTTTAAATTTAAAATTCATATTAAAAGCATTTTTATGACAAATTAGATGATTATTTTAATGACAAGACTGCTTGGACGTGAGTTTTATAAATACAGATTTTAAGTAGTTAATAAGTGTTATCTGTATACATACTGTAGACATTGTTTTATACCCACTTTCGAGCAAATAAATAAATTTGAATTTGAATTTGATTTGTAACTGCGAATAGGAAAAAACCACCCCGATAGTTTCTTGCTGCTTCTCCCGGGCCGTCTCACATTAGGGCCTTGTTGAAGCATTGGCGTAGCTTGCATGACTTTTAAAAAGTGTTTGTAAACCAAATCAATTTTGAATAAAACATTTTGAATTTTGATAACGTTGGGAATTTTAACGCAAAATCCAAAATTAATGTAATTCTCCACACATTAGGAGAACCGACGGGTGAACATTGAAAAGCATTTGCGAATGTTTTTCAGAGATCCATTAGTCAAACTTTATGAAAGCATTGTAACTCCAGGCGAAAACCTTAAGTCTATGTGCCAGTCATTTGCCTAATGGCGCGTCCTCACCGCGAACATCCACACCTTTGCCAAATACACAAATAGATGTCTTCTGACTATGTGAAACACTAAATTATAGTACTTATGATGGACAAAACTGTTAGCAGAAACAAAAGTGAATCGAGGATAAGGGCTAAAGAGCAAACTTGGCCATTGTAGACATCACAAAGTTTGGTTAACTTAAAGTGAATGACCAAATTCTTTATTTTAACAGTTTGGTTTTTGTTATGGATATTATTTCTTTTTTAAAACTTATCAATACAAGGAATCACCTCAGAATTACTGCAAATTTACTTCAAATAATGATAATTACTATTTATATTATTACATTCTAGAATATTAATTTTATTATAACAATGCATGAACACTGTTTGAAAGAAAGAATTAGAGAAACAGGTAGGGAGAATGAAATAAAGACATTTTTTGTTTACTTATAGACAAGTGTAGATAAAAACTTTTAATTGAAATTTGTAAATTAATACCAAGTTTTCTCTTTCTAGTTACATAATAATTTATTCATTTATTTGTTCTTTAATGTGTTCTGTAATTCCCCATCAATTAATCATTCATTTCTTCATTCATCTCTAGCAAGATCAAATAGAATTCCGTTGCAAAGTTTAACTTAAGAAGCACTGAAGTCATTAATTTAACGAAGATTGGGACTGTAATTGGATTAACAACCAAAAAACAATATGCCTACAAAAATTCCTGAACGCCAAAATGAAAAGTTGAGAACCTTTTGCTATTTGTTTTCGGTAACTGTTATGTAATATTTATAATACAGTTACCAGGCAGGAATTTAAAATAGTCCTCTGCAGGTAATAGGTAAAATTCAGGCATTGCTCCTTCAATATAATCACATTAACTACGAGTATATTAAAAAATTTAATGATTTTCACATAGTTTACCAAAAGCACAGAAGAAATAATAGTACATAATATATGGGCAAATTTTCTGTACATTGAATATTTTTTTAAAAATTCGATTAGTGGGCACTACAATAACGTGTTAGTTACAAAAATATTTTTTTTAGAATTATTGTCTATCTGTTTCTGCCTGTTTGTCTGTCCGGACATCACATGAAAACCCTTGAACGGATTTCGATGGAAATTAGTAAATTTGCTACTAATACTCCGGGTCATATTTTAGAAAACTTTTTATCTCGGAAAATTGAAAGGTTTTCCTGGGAAACGGGATCAAAGTTTGTATGGAATATTTTTAAAAAATCAACCGATTTCTTTCTTTGCAACAAATATTCCTTGCTTAAATTTATGGTATATTTATTTTTAAATTTTTCTAAATTTTGCAAGAAAAAGAAAAAGATACAAAATAATGTGAATATTATTTATTTTTCAAAACCCACTCCTGGAGAAATTCTTTGCGATTGTATCGTGGGTTTCAGTATATAATTTACTAAATATAAGTGCTTCAATATAAATTCACCGTTTTCTAAATTTTCTTCTGTAAGAGGTATAAATAAAAAAAAGCAAAGCAACAACCCATAATTGTCCCACTGCTGGGCTCGGGGTCTCCTCTCACAATGTGAGGGGTACAGGCCATAGTCTACCACGCTGGCCAAGTGCGGATTGGTAGACTTCACACACCTTTGAGAACATTATGGAGAACTCTCCGGTGTGCAGGTTTCCTCACGATGTTTTCCTTCACCGAAGCAAGTGATAATTAACTTGTAATACGTACATAATATTTGAAAATTAGAGGTGCGTGCCAGGATTTGAACCCGGGCCCCGCGTTCGGGAGACCAACGTTCTAACCACTAGGCTATCACTGCTGTATAAATAAGGTATAAATAAGGTATAAAAAAGGTAAAACATAATTTCCGTATGCGGAGCTGCAGGCAACAGCTATTTAAAAATAAATTTAGACTGGGCCGAATATATTCACCAACAATACAAAGCTTCACCTTACGACGTAAAACTGAATTCTTTTTATAAGCAATCTAAAACGCGGTAAACTCAATAATGGCGGCGATAATCTCAAACTTTCTGAAGGATAATTCGCTCTGAAGAAAGCTGGTATTATTCTTTTCGATTACGAAAATCTACTCATTATTGGTTTTATTGGAACGTAAGAAAACCGTTTTTAAACGCTTTTATTTAGCTTCACTTCGGAGCATCAAAGCATCAAATCTTCAAAGCATCAAATCTTGTAACGTTAATTTGAATGACTTCCCTTTAATGAAAATTGATGAAATTTGGCAGACATGTGTATTTCCGATGACAATACACGAAAATCATATTTTAAACTAATTTTCATTGTTTATTTGTTGTTAAATTAAAAAAAACGATTTTCAGACTTTAGACGCATAATTCTCTATGTTCTATTTTACGTAGAGACTTGAAATTTTCACAACTTGTAGCTAATTTTATAAACTAAACATTGAAATAAAAGCGTTTAAAAAAAAAATTTTTTTAGGATTCAACTTATTTATGTTGACTATCAAATTATAAATAAAATAAAATAGCCTTTTATTTCTTGCAATGTTGACATTTCCACAAAGTACACAATTTTGACTATCAATTAAGTAGGTATAAATAAAACAAAAGTGCTTTTCTATGAGGTCTGACTCTATATCTGATGGTCTATATAGATTGAATAGTTCCGTTCCGTCGTATTGTTGATTAGAAATGAACATTTCTTTGCTTGCCTAGTTTTTCAAACAATGATTACCTTCCTATATAAGTAGGTATAATACCTACTCCTATAGATTTGAATTAGTAGGAGAAAATTTATAGCACCTATAAAAGGGTAACAGGTACAAAGCTGCAGATAGGTACAGCTATTTATTTTATGGAAGTGGTACTAGACAACTTATAATATTACTATTATAACACAGTAAAAAGTTTTTTGTTAGGAGGATTAATCTGTCTAGATTTACGTAGCTGTGGTGAGTAATCTATCATTTCACATGGAAATATTAGTCATTTCGTCTGATGTACGATGATATGTCCCTGAGATGAAATATGGTTCGTTAGCTTTTTCTTATACATTCTTTGGGGCTATAGCTGACTTTAGAAAATAAGTCTTGAGGCTCAATTCAGGCCGAGATGGTAAAATTATAATATAGAACAGATGAGTACTAAAATACCTATTACTTGGAGTAGATCACAGATAGTATGCCGCTGCGTGTTCAATTTTTCTTTATCAGTGTAGATTGTACCACTATTTTGCATTATGCTTAAATTTAATTTACATTCATATTACGAGTACATTCGACTTAAATGCAATTATTTATTTCCTTTTTTTAGTTATGAAAATATATTTATTCTCAATACGGTAATTACCGAAAATAAAGACATAAACGAAGTTTCAAAATATCATTTCATACAGGCATATTACTCAGAAATTAATGTAACATATTACAGGATGTATAAGCCATTTTATTTATATCCCAATAAAACCAAATATGTGTTAAACTCCCCAATTAATGTGTTGCAACGAAATTTTAATATTATATTTCATAACAGCGATATAGATATCTTTGCAGAATCATTAGGTATATTTAAGAAAAAAATACATAAAGCAATGACAGCCATTTGAATTATTCCCTCTTTTTTTATTACAAACTTGAAATCTTTATTTGTTATATTGTATCGTGCCTTCTGATTACAATGTCATGCAAAAATGTTGTGCAAACCTTTAAGTGCATAATAAGTAAGGTTAGATTATATATATTTTTTTTTCATTGTAAAATGTAAGTTATGTACTTAGTTGGTATGCCTTTAATAAATAAATAAATAAATAAATAAATAGTACTTTTGAGAATAGCATGAAAAACTCACAGGATATCTAGGACTTGATTAGGTACGTGCAATCTAAGTTTAATCTTCGTGTTCTATTTTATTGATCTCGTGTTTAAGGTGCCTAAGCCGCGTGTCGGGTAAGCAATTTCAATGGATTACCTACCGTTACATGGGAACGTTACTTCGTTAGATTCATTTTCTTTTGTGTTCTTATTTTAGAGGCCAGCTTACTGTTTAATCAGGCTTTGAGCAAGTTTGATGTATTTTTTGACAAATCACTCTATTTGGTCTGACTTCGGTTCGAAAAAACATAACCCTTAAAATAACTTAAGGTACATACTAAGTAAAGGTACGTAGAATGTACGTGAATAAATAGGACCTACTCAGACATGAATTTTTTTTAATATCTTAAGCCTTTAAGTTTTTATCTTTATCGCTTTATTGATCTTCCTATCTCTCAACAAAACGGCCTTACAAAATTTTATTTCGTACCCTTCAGGAACATGTCCATTTCCTGCATATAAAAGGTAATCTCTGGATTGACCGATAGCCTTCTACATAGGTACACAAGAGAAAGCTTCTAGAAAATTCATTTAAAATAAAAACTTTTACATGAAAAGTCGAACCGCCTACAAATTTAAAAAAGTGAAAAATTGTTTAATTAAAAACTGAACTTCGTACTTATTCATGTACTTAAATTATTATTTTATCTAATGAAATATTGTAAGACGGAATCTCCTGAAAGAATTTTTTTAGAAAGTATATTTTATAATGTAATTTATAAGAGTCTGAAACGTGACAATTTGATAGTACTTTGAGATCTTAATCTTAAATAAGTGAATCGCGAATATTTGTATAATATTGTGGTAATATTTTAAGGAAAATCTCTATATTTTTTCGATAACACCCCATGCTATGGGTTCTTTGCTTTAAAAGTTTTAACTAAATTGTTCGCTTTAAGTCAAACTTTTAAGTCTCGAAAGTACGGAGATTCGTTTCATAACCAAAGAGTATTACGAAAACACATTTTAATTTCAACTCTTAAGAGTATGAGGTAAGAAGTTATGAACGAAACTTTGCATTCCCCACTTGAACGGTGAAAGTAGGTGTTAGCACGTATCCATGAAAACAAAAAATGGTAGGTGCTGGAGAATTTTTGACATTAATTCTTGATGGAAGTTCTAGATGTTAGAAATTCTATAGAAATAAAAAAAACATAATATATGAAGAGTAAAATGAGCAGCTAGCGCCATCTATCTAGCAATATAACGAATCTTCTATCTTGTTCCTCACGCCATCTATGAATTCAACTTAGCACTTTTACTGTTGCGACGATGACGCTCTTTCGTTTCATCGAATTTAAAATTACAACGTGGCTAAATAAGTTTTCACTTCAAAACACAACACAAAAGAAACAACAGGAACATCTATAATACGATATCAAAACGAGTGCAAAAAATTCTAAGCTACGGTTCATAATTTTGCTGGCTTTTAAAAAATTACTTATAAATATTTCGAGTAACTTTACAATATTTTTAATGTTTCTTTGTGATATCATACGCACAGATTTATGTAAAATATGTCATCTCTAGTCAGTCTTATTTGTGTGTATTATGTCTTTTATTGGATGAGTATGTTTTTTTAGGTTTTTCCTTACTTAGTTTTCCTTTCAGCTTGTCAGGAAGAAGCGAGGAAGCCACCACTGTATAGTACTTTTTAATGTTCCTTATCTATTTTGTCAATTCTTGCAAAAAATAATATACAATTTCAATTAATAAAGAGTAAAATATGTAATTACCATCATATATTATATATATTAAACTTTACCTTTGTAATGACTTATTTCCGTATTGAATCATATTTTTATTAAAATACCTTTATATAATTCATCCATCATTATCCATCCTGGACATAGTCCATGCTGGACATAGGCCTCTCCTAACAAGCGCCACTCTGACCGGACCTATCCAGTCGATAATTAATTTAATCTATAATAATTAGCAAGATTGGACGATCGAAAAACAATTTACTATGGGACACGGAGTAAACTGCAAAGCGGAATGAAAGGCTCAAATTAACCAACAGTAAATTTCATCTTAACTTTCGAAACCTAAGTCAAACAAAAACCTAAATTAAGCTTAATCTTTTCTAAGCATTCCTGAGCAGATTAGTAATTTTAGTCATGTAACTCAAAATAACTGGCATTTTTGTCGCTTAGATTACCTGTGAAGTGTCGATATATACTCTATATTTTTAGTATACATACTTACACACCAAGCAATTTAGTTCCAGGGATTGGGTAACTTGATTAAGAATCAATTTAGGTATGTTCAGGGATTCAGTAAAAGGGTATACAACTATACATACGTGGTATACCTATATGTCTTTCGCTCTCACGTTGTAATGAAACAATAACAAATTAACACATTCCGAATTGAATACTCGTTGGTACTTGGTATATATGTATGTACTTAATTCTTAGCTGATAAGTGTTTGTCTCCAAAAACCATAAGGCGACAAATCAAAGATTAAATTGTTACAATTTAATCTTTGATTGCCACTCAAGAAACTGAATTCTAGCACTGACAATAGTCAGTGCCTTTAAAATATGCGTTGGATAAATATTTCAAACGATTTAAAACGTATATTCTTATCATCACAAACAGGGTTTAATGAATTTATACCTTCACACAACGCTCGTGACGTCAGAGACCGTGTTGTCGTCGGGTATATACTTGGAAATTCCAAAAAGCAAAAATTATTTAATTAAAGCGCACCTTTAGGTACCTAACATTTGTGATGTCATGGCGCGAGTTGACATCGGGTATATTTTCAGCTTTATGATACGCCCCCTACAGGTATTTTAAAACATACCCAACCGCAACAATGCACTGATTCGAAACATTAGCGAAAAAAGATGAATAGTCGCGGCAATAGTCAAGCCCCCCGTGAAAATGGGTGCGGGGAGCAGAGCCCCCCGCCAAGGACGGGTAAAGCCCCCATACAAGGGGGCTTGCGGGACCCGCAATGAAAAAAGTTATAAGAATGCAAAACGGAATGGGTTAGGTTAGGTTAGGTTTGTGTAACTTTTATTCAGGACGAAATAGGGACCCCGCAAAGAGGGGTTCCGTCGACATTTATGACATTACAGTTTTGTTGCATAATTGAATTATTATGATATCGTTAGTGCGGCAAGAAAAGAGTAATTAAAAATGGTGAGACATTGAAATGGGTATGTGTTATAGTACAGTAAAATAGATTATCCAACATGAAAATATATCACAGAAACATGTTGCAGTCGAGTTTATTTTGAAATTCTTAACAAGGTTGTATATATTTTTATTGAATACCTGAGCTCAACACTATGAAGCGTCGCGTCGTGTGAAGGTATAAATTAAATATACGCTCACAAACAATTTAAATGCAAATAAGTGTACAAGATTTTATACCGTATTATTAGTATTTCTATTTCGACCTACTAAGATTTGAGATATAGATAACGTCACGGCGAGACAAATACCTACTTATTATCAAGTATCCCGTCTGTATGTTTACTTGATACTTGTCTTGTAAAGAACTTAAAAAGTCAAGGTTTACATCGTTCTAGATTATGAAGCGGTATTCAAAAATAGATTCCCTATAAAAGACGCTACGGTATTTCATTATGTAGATATCTCAATGAATATTTTAGTTACGCATTATATTAAGAAGAATTCCGCACGGGCAAATTCCGCAATTTAATGAATAATTTAAGTTCACCTTCAAAATAAATAGACATAAGCTAGTTTAACGAGACGGGGATGGTCTGTGTTTTTTCTTTTAAGTGTCATCTTTTCTTTTCGTCAATATACCTACCCCGAGCAGATGGGTAACCTGATTATAATTACCGCCATCGAACTGAGTATTATTACCGTACTTATCAAAGGATACCTTTACATACTGTTGTATGTTGTAGAAGTAAGTAACAAACTCGGTCTTTTGAGCTGCTCTTTGATACTGCGACGAAAACAGGTTCGAACAATGGTTCAAAACATTTTATTAACCAATTTCAAAATAAGGAGGAGGTTCTCAATTCGACCGTATTTTTTTTATGTTTCTTACCTCAGAACTTTCGACTGCGTGAAAGGATACTTTATTTGAAATCGTTTCTTTTTTTTTGTTAAAATTTTAGATTACGAATTATGCTAGATACGAAAAGGTTGCTAACTAACTAGAAAGAGGAGAAATAGAACCCTAGAAGAGCCCTTTTAGACGTACTTTATATTTTATCCTTCTAATCTAGATCCACTGGTTTAGTTAGGTCAGGTGTGTTCCGTTAATCAGATGTGTGTGTTTTCAGGTCAAGCTATCAGTTAATATGATAATGAAATGATACATATAATTATATTAGCCAAAACAATCATTTTGGTAATGACGGCACTTCATATTGGTAATCAAGAAGCGTCAAGCAACCTACAATATTGTTTAAGCCAATTATAATACATTAATGCCAACATATTATTGCTGTTGATTGCTGTAATGAGCCGTACGAGGATAATCCGATAAATCTCATGTTTAATCATCTATGTCAGATTATAGTACACGGAGACGGAGGTAACTACACTAATACCTCAAGTTAATCAAACTGAACATACTCAATAGTTATAATAAACGCTCACGTACGCGTCGATATGACTTCTACTAATTAATGGCCCTTATGAGCATGGGTCTATCCTGTTGCCTGGCTTAGAGCGATCAGGACATACTGCAACCACCACGCTTCTCCAGTGTAGATTTGTTGGAAAGATAAATGTCATACCCGTGTCGTAAGTTATAATGTAACTCGAATTCCTCGGACATGGCTTCTAGTTAAGTAGCTAACTATGTACAATTATTTCCAAAGAAATGCTGTCCTACCCGTCTATGTACTCAGTGTAATGTTGGGGGGATTATTTTACTCGGTACTTTTAGTCTTTCGTGTGCGTTCTATTATGCTGATGTTTGTCCCTCGTTTACGCAATCTATAAGGAGAGACTGGTAGAACTCCTAAAGGCGCCACAAATGACGGGCTGTTGTTGAGCTAGAGGAGAAGATCCACACATATTGCTCTCTGCTCATCTAACTTACATTATATAACATGTTATCCACGCGAAAGGGCAACTTCTTTCACGCATTATCCTAAATTAAAATTTTAAAAAACCCCCGATAGTTTGATTTTTCTCGATTAAGTCACCTTTTGTACAAAAAAACACAAATCAAAATCGGTCCATCCATTTGGCAGCTACGATGCCACAGACATACATACACATACACAGATACACAGACACTTCAAACTTATAACACACCTCTTTTTTCGTCGGGGGTTAAAAACCAGATCAATTCTGTCGCCACTTGTTCAAGAGATCTAACTTGGGTTTGTTTTTGATTACTTTCTTATACGGGTTTGAATTGAAAATAATGGGATACTTTATCACCTATCTCGTATTGGTTAGGCGACCCACCTGATTCGATGATTTTAACTTTTTGTAACTTTGTTAGATGCCAGTAATCTAGCTAAGATGTAATGGTGTTAGGGCTTTTCATGCTATTCAACCACTATTAGTGGTTAAACCTGATAAAGCTACCAGCTTTCTACTTTCAGCAGTGATATATTATTATATAAGCGTCTAGGTTCCAATATAGTGCTGTAGAGCCAGTTAAAAAAAGAATACACCACATCTTCTTTGGTCGACAATGCGTTGGTTACGAATGGCATTTGGAGGCAGTGCTTATTTAGCATCGTTGGCATATAAGAGCCCTTTTAGATGTATTTTATTTATCATTCTAGACTTAGACTAGATCGACTGGTTCAGTTAGGTCAGGTCTTAACTAACTAAAATAAGCTATCAACTTAGTCAGTGACTTTTATTAAAAAATATATGATGCCGATAGACGAAAAATCCGACGACTAATTAAAATTTATAATATAATTTAAGAAACAGTTTGACACAAAACGGATGTTTACAGAAATTCAATTACTCGAGTTAATCCTTGATAAGTCAAGTTTGAAGATTTAATTATCGAGTATTTCCTAATAAATTTATAATTGAATTATAATAGCTAAACTTTGTTAGTTCATTAATTCTTAAGCGAGAATGTTCAATTCATTTATTCATTTATTGAAGTCCTTTCTAAAAGCATTTAAATGATGATTTTTCGTAATGACATACAATAATCTAAAATTTTAACAAAAAAGAACCGACTTTAAATGAAGTACATCCAATAAAAAAAAGAATCATCGAAATCGGTTGGCGCGATATTGAGTTATTCGTCCATTTATCGCGTACATACTTAATGCTTCAACACTTATATGCTTTTGACATGGATGCCATTGTCAGATCTTGCTGAAATTTATGTGGGACCACACGACAAGCACCAGCTTTAAGCAAAAAAAGAATCATCAAAATCGGTTCACCAAATCCAAAGTTAAAACATAAAAAAAATACAGTCGAATTGAGAACTCCTCCTTTTTTTGAAGTCGGTTAAAAAGGAAGACGTATAATCGACTTGTAACAAACTTATTGGAAAGTAATTTGGTTATCTGAAGTGAAGCCCGCGTGAAGGAAAGTACACACACTCTTTATGGAGAAAATCCAAAAATATTCTTATGATCTATACGAATATTATAAAGCTGAAGAGTTTGTTTGGTTGAACGCGCTAATCTCAGGAACTACTGGTTCGAATTGAAAAAATATTTTTATGTTTGGTAGTCTATATTTTAGTAGTTAGTTTTTCCGCAAATTAAAGAGGGTGAAACTAGTAGTTATATGCTTCCACTCTGCTCGCAGCTTTGCTCGCATTTTCTGGGAAGGTAAGTACTCTTTATCTTTTTTTCCAGGTAACTGTGGCAAAATTTCCTGAAAATCCGTTCGGTACTTTTTGTTTGAAAGAGTAATGCCATCAAAAACATAAACGTGAAATGGGAACCAAGTTCAATACTAAGAACGACTTCGCCGACAAAAGAATTGAGATCTATATGAGTGCCAAGTTCTGTGTAGAAAATTCTAAAGCTTTAGTTAAAATAACGTAAGCTCAAGATTACCATACAAACTCCGTCAGTATATTTGTGACGAATGTTTTGAATGTATAAATTTAAAAAAATCATTATGATAATTAATAATTACGTATACATATTGTTACTTGTAATGTATGTACTCGTACACTAACGTCTCACTTCAAATCCATGCAACTGTCGAAACTGCCGAAATAACGCCATAAAAATACATATCGTGAGTACCCGTATTGCAGCAGTAAAATGTTGGCTTTGATTTCACGTGCTAACTAACCAAATATTGTGACTCAGACAGACACACCGGTAGGTACTCATATTATCGACAGAGACAATGCCTTTTGTCAGACATAAGCTGTCTACATATTCGTGTTGTGTTTTGTGACACAAAGATCTATCTTGAGGCGTCTATCACTCGGATCTGCCTCGAGCAACCTATTAACTGTTGTTGAAATATCCGGATGTATTGTGGTATTTGCACAGTTCGTCATACCAGTCAAGTAATAATTATAGATGTTACCTGCTGTATATCGTACAGGATTTTCCAATTAGAAGAAAAAGTGAGATTATTATAGAAATAGAAAAAAATTGGGAGACATGGTTTTGGGTCAAGACAAGATATTTTAAAATTTCATTAAAGTGAAAGTGTCATATTCCATCGAATGCTTAGTGAAATAAAAAAAGCGGGCAATTACTTATCAGGCCACGTGCAATGTAGGGTTCCGAAGTAGTAAGTTTATCGACTATTAGGTACTCGTTAACTGTTATAATTATAACCCATTTTTGAGAATTTTTTCAATTGTCCAACTCCGAACGTTCCGTGTCCGACGGACAGACGGACAGACAGACAGACGGGCAGACGGACGGACGGACACGACGAAACTATAAGGGTTACGATTTTACATCGGAACCCTAAAAGGAATTAAAAAAGGCTTAAGCGTATCACTTGTGTGCTTGAAATAATACGATTTCATCTTTATGCGTATCTAAACATGTTTGGTGTGAAATATGAGATGTCTGAAAATTGATTTGCACGGAGAATACCGGGATTAGCTACGGATACGCATCGAATCCATCGATAATATCTCAAGTAATGTAATTGGATTATAACAAATTCAGAAAGCAAAAATCCTTCAGGTTTCTCGCAGAAATTTTATAAATAGAATGAATGAGTACATTGAATATTAATAAGTAAGTACAAAGTAAGGTGTGAAAACAAAGCTAAAAGTAAGGAACGCTTGGACAGATTCGGGAATAGAATTCGAGCAAATTAGTTTTCTTTTTGTGATCGTTAAAGTACGTTCTTTCGCCATTTCTTTTCCACGATGGATTAACAAATTGACGAATAAATAAATGTATCTTTGATACATCTGTGAATATAATTATGGTTTTGAATATATATAATTATAGTTTTTCGTCGTTTTCTTCAATAGCAAAGCACCTTCTTTTGGAAACAACAGTGGAGCAAAACACATAATATCTACATAATAATTATTTATAAGTCAACCCCGATGAATTAAAATTTATTATTTTCCGCTTAAGAATACATAATTATTTACACTAGAACTAATGTTCTTCAATATCCCCTTTAGGCAATACAGGATATCCCTATTATATCCGAGTATATGCTTCGACGGAGCGATGAATCTGCATTTCCTGTCTTTTATAGGATAGGTATTAAGACACAATGTTTACGTTTCAAACAACGTGAAAGTAATATCAATCTATATCTATACATCTATACATCTATACATATTAATAAAATTGAAGAGTCTGTCTGTGATTTCGAGATAAATGATTTTTTCAAGTTGCAAATCGTTACTTGCACGATACCAACACCGAAAAATGAGTTTTTTAAATTTTTGTCTGTCTGTCTGTTTGTTTGTCTCCGCTAATCTCCGAAACCACTGAACGAATTTTAACAACACTATTACTAGGATATTGCAAAGCGTTCAACTTAACAACTAAGCAATTTTTTAGGGTTCCATACTAAAGGGTTCCTTAGGGAGGGTTTGTATGGAAAAATAAAAAAATATCAGCTTATTTGTTTTAAACTATTAAAAACGTATGTTCCGTACAAAAAGAGTTATACATGCATTTCTTAGATTTTACTTATATTGCATGGAAAGGTAATAAAATGCATTTAAAGGTTATTTTTTTCATTAATTCAAATCCCTATTACTGTGTGGATATCTATTTTTGTATTTTGTTTTTAAGAGCATATTGTTTGCATATCCATGTCCTCCAATATAATTTCAGCATTTTATAAATTTCACAGGGAATTGGTAGAAAAACGCAAATTAAGTCTGTATGAGTAACCGATATCCAATAAATAATCGATTACTATCTTGGCCACTAGATGGCTCTGTATTTGTTGATTCACGCCAACGACTTTAATACATACACCTTTAATACATAATATAATTATGTCTGTCTGTGATTTCTAAATAACTGCATTTTTCATGTTATAAATCGTTACTAGCACGATTTCAAAACCGAAAAATTAGCTTTTTAATTTTTTTTTGTCTGTTTGTTTGTCTTCATTGATCTTTGAAGCTACTTAACGGATTTCAACAGGATTTTACTACAATATCGAGTCTTCAACTTAAATTATAGGCAATTTTTTAGAGTTCCATAACAAAGCGAGAAAATAAAATATGAGTCGATTTGTTTTAAACATACAAAAACCTTTTCTTCACACAAATTGAGGCATAGGTTTCTAAGTTTTAAAGTTCTAAGTTTTAAAGTTAAAGTTTTTAAGTTTCTAACATACATTTCTATGTTTTTTTTTATATTTTGCAAGGTGGAGCCAAAGCGTGATACTGGAGTATCTATTTATTTTTTACAAATTTACAATAATTCAAATACACATAAATATAATTGAAGTGCATGTCTATGATTTCGAAATAAATGATTTTTTAAGATGTAAATCGATACTTGCACGATACCAAAACCGAGAAACAAGTTTTTAATTTGTTTTAAACTTACAAAAACCTTTTCTTTACACAAAATACGGCATACATGCATTTCTTAGTTTATTTATATTTCGCAAGATGGAGCTAAAATATGGCACTGAAGTATTTTTTACTAAATATCTATTTTTATATTCACTTCTTTTAAATCATTAATTGCGTAGGCCATAAGGCCTGCAAAGTAAATTTAGCATTTTTTTATATTTCACTCTGGAAGGGGTTGAAAATCGTAATTTAGTGTTGTACAATAGTACATTGAACAAATTGAATAATTGATAATAAAATACATAACTCCACTAAACAAAACGTATTGCGGCGTGTTAAATCAAACTTAGGATTGTTCTTTGAAATAACTAAGTGTTCCGTGATTTTTAGAGTTCCGTAGATGTTGTAGTTCTGTTATAATGCAGTCCTGAGGAACATCGTGTTGAGAGTGCAGAGTGCTGACTTTTCTCATTTTCTGTGAAGCAATATCTTCCCTTTTCCGAATTATTGATTTGCCAAAACTACAATGTAATAAATTCGAAAATGTGTTGCACCTTTATTACCTTAGGTATCACATAACTCATCGAATTAACCTTAACTCTCTCTCATCGCTGAACCAATCTTGATGTGTTTTGGTATAGACATAGATACCTTGGAGAACGATGTAATTAAGACTACTTATTTTTTTAAAGTCTAGGTACCTATTGTGAAATACTGATGGATCAGCAAACGTCATCACACAATTTATTTATTCAATGTTATTTAAGTACTAAGGGAAAAGGGAAGGGTATCGTAGGAAACACAAAATTTAGAAAATACTATGATGAAATAATAATAATAAGTAAAAGCAACAGGCTCAGTGCGAGCTAGAGTTGTTGAACCTAACTTAACTATTTAGTAAAACCTAACATAGCTGTGTAACGAAAAGATAAACGGAACAAACTTAACTTTGCCGTTGAAAAACTGTTGTCCCCATATAATATGTATCGACATGGGTCCCGATCAAATTACCAAGTTCTGCAAATAGGTTTATATATTTTTTGTGATACTTACAAATTCACAGTTTTAGGATTTTTTATTTAACCTATGTTTTACCTAAGACATAATTAATTTAGATGTATATATGTATAGATGTATAGACATATTAATTATCTTCTAGCCGAATGTTTTTTGATTACGTTGACGATACAGAATATTATATGTTTTCACAGTCACAGCTCCTAGGGATTGCAGACCTGTGTTGGATTAATTTTAATTTGTTACCTTCACGCGTTCCTGAGAAAAAAGGTCTTGAAATACAAACAGACAGACGGGCAATGGAGTAGGGAACCGTGTTTTTTCTTTTGAGGTAATGAACCCTAAAAAAATCGAATCGTTATTTCGAGTATTGACCTGCCATTGAAACGTGGTTCTAATGAGCGATCATGCTACTTTAAGAGTATGTTATGTAAGTTAACTAAAGCAACTAAGATTTTTTCCGAAGCGAAGCGAGGGCAATTGCTAGTTTATAATAATATAGAGTGTATAGTTACCCTTGTTTCAATTCAGTTTCAATCGGTTAAATTTTAAGTGCGATGGATTAAAAATACTGGATCCTTCAGAACCTTCCACGAATAGTTTCTGGCACAAGTAGTTCAAATATAAAATATCGAGCAAAAAACTTCTGGAGAAACTACTTTCAACGGATTTCGTCGAAATACTTTTGTTCGAAGGTCGCGGGTCATCCACTGGCTTTGTTCAGTTAGTCGTTTGCCAGCCTGCCGAAAAAAAGTAAAAATGTTCGGGATTCAAATATTTACGAGTGGGCAAGGGAACAAAATTACGGTGTACGGTTCGCGTCATCCGTTCTCGTTGTCTCGCTTAGAACTAAATCCCATTTCGTTGTCGGTTTTAAAAACTAACCATGTTACTTAGAGGGATTTGTCTACAATGAATGGCGGATTTTCAAACAAGTGAGATTTAAAAACAAGAATTGTATTATAAAACTTCGGTGCGTTGTTATTTAAGATATTAAAGTTTAAATGCTGCAAGCTGTATTTAATAAGTATGTAAAAGTAGTTATTCTTTTAGTCACAGCCATTTTTAGGGTTTCTTTCAAAACAAATAAAAAACGGAACCCTTATATAATAGGATTACAAGAGACGCTCAAAAATTGTTTGCCATTAATGGTCACCCAGAAGCGCTCATAGTCCAGCAGCTTGCGTCAATCCTAAGTGATCGACAAAGTTAAGCAACAGCGGGCGCGGTCGGTAGTTGGATGGGTGACCGCTAGTGGCAAAAAAATTCTTGAGCGTTTCCGTGCTTCGGAGGGCACGTAAAGCCGTCGGTCCCGGTTGTTATCATATGATAACAGTCGTTTAGCCATGTCGGAGGCCCTCGGGCGGTTTGAAAACCTCCGACACTCGGGTTGGCCACTAACCCCTCCACCAATCCGCACTGGAGCAGCGTGGTGGAGTATGCTCTAGGCCTCCTCAAGAGGAGAGACCCGTGCCCAGTAGTGGGCCATTAATAGGTTGAAGCCAATGGTCACCCATCCAAGTGCCAAACGCGTCCGCTATTTGCTTAACTAGATCAATAGATTACTTAGGATTGGCACAGGCCCCCGAGTTATGAACGCTTATAAACTTAATATACAGTTTCATATAAAGTAAATACATACTTAGTGTAGGTACACAAATTTGGGAACGATGAACAATCATTAGAAACTAATGTCTAATGATGAATAATTAAAACTAAAATGATGACATCATTATCGGTCAAGGTCGTGGTCACGATCTCGGGGAGGCCATCCTCCAAATTGAAGGGTCGGAATTGCCGTTACACGTTTTCTTGATTATACCTCCAATGAAGGCGAAGGATGGCGTAGTCTAGCTGAGAATAACATTTTCTTAATTGTTTTAGGATTTTAACAATCATTTTTCAGTTTCTTCACGTGTCGTAGTTTCGCAGTTATTGACTTACATTGAAGATATAATTTTCAGAAATTATGAATTAAATATGCTTAATTACTTAATGTACCTTTACCCGTGATACTATTTTTGTCGATATTATTGAATGCCTTACAGATAACCTCACATTCATCGAAAGTAACTTATATAATAAAATATTAGCACATTTCAATACTTCCTATCACATTTATGTACAAAGGAATTCAAACAAGACTTAGTAGCAACTTAACTTATTAATCTCCGCTTAATGAACATGCCACATCAACTTCAGCTGTTGATATAAAAGAATTCCATCTCAAGAGATGGCTAATAGGAGATAGACGCAATTACACACAGGCGTGCCACTTCCTGCTGACGGGATTGGCAAATTAGAAGTGCAATTGTGAATTTACTAACAGATGTGCAATTGTGAATTCCAGTCTAATTTGGTATTTAGACTACTTCGGGAAAATACTGAAAATGATGATTATAGCCCGAAAATTAAATGATTGTTTACTGTTTTGTTTTAAAGGACAACAAACAAGCATAGACAAGATAAAATACGAAAAGAATCTGTAACGTCTTTGCTGCCAGGTGACATATAATTCGATTTAGTTACATTTTTTTAGTTGCTTAAGGGCCAGAAGTTAGGCCAAGAAGATTAATTTCAATTTCTTGTCCGGCAACGCATCAGTGCATCACTAATGAAGAAAACCTTTATAAAAGGCATCGTCTTTGCATCGCTTATGTCCATGGGTAATGATAGCCACTTACCAGGTGGATCGCTCGTTTGTCGGCTCCAATAGCAATATTTGCGGTACCTGCCACCCGACTATCTATACACAATTTCTGCCACCAGGTAAATACAACGAGAATTCAAATACCAACAGAACTGTTTATTCAGTGTCAACCGAATGGAATTGAATTTCAATCCTAGTTTCATGTCTACAGTTCAACCGCGGTGACTCAGCGGGTAATGCCCATTATTGTTTGATTTGACGAATAGGCCTTTTTGATATCTTGGAAAGATCAAAGAGTAAAGAGTATCAAGTTCGCGTTCCAGATGGATGAGAATTCTACTCGGTAAAGAGTTACAAGGACTCAGTGGAGTTGGCGCTTTTTAATATCATAAGGATTAGGTATGATGATAATATGATCAATTTTTAATCACGCTGGTCTAATACAAATTTCAAACCCATCTTTAATACTTTCTTAGCATTAGAAAGAACTTGTTCTTAATATCTTGGGTCAACCCAACCGCTGCCCACAAAAAGTTGCCTTATGGAATCTGTCTATAAGTGTCACCCACCTAATTTAAGATCGTATACAAAATTGTTTAAGTTCTTCGGCTACTATAAATTCTGCCTGCCGGAGTACAGCGCTTTGATGGTTACGTAAAACTAACCGCAACGTATACCATGTGGGTGTATAAATATTACTGGCTACTGTAGGCCAAGGTCTAAATTTACAATACGGAAGTTTGAAGAATTTATATGGAAACCTTTCTTTTTCTTCACTGTTTCTTGGCTCATCATGCATCGGTGATGCCTTTGGTGTCACTGATGTCTATGGGCAACGACATCCACTTGCCAGATTTACCTAAATATACTATTGTACAGCAATCACCCTGGAATATGAGGGAATAATTTTAAAAATATGTTTATAAAAATGTATTTAATAAACAGTAATTATTTTTACAGAGAGGGATGAAATGAAATGAAATGAAATGAAATAATCTTTATTCATGTAGGTATCACTGATACTCTTATGCACGTCATTTTTTTAATCTACCAGCTTTTCGGAAAGGTGCTTTGTCATGGAGGAGAAGAAAAGCCGTAAAGAAACTCCTCAGCACATCTTTTAAAAATAAAACTTATATCTATTACAAAAATAGGTATTCTTTAACCTGTGCAGAACTGGTTGCCTAGCTAGTCATTTCCAAGCATCCTTGTCATTTAAATATTCATTTATGCTATAGTAGCCCTTGCCTAAGAGCTGAGCCTTTACACGTTTCTTAAAAGATTGCACCGGTAAGTCATGTATTTGTTTTGGGACTTTATTATAAAATTTTATACCTAGTCCCATAAAAGAACGTTGCACTTTAGAAAGACGGTACGAAGAGGTAGCCAATTGATGCATCCTTCTTGTTTGACGATTTGAAAAATCACAATTTTGTTTATATGCAGTTATGTTATTCCGTATAAACACTAAATTATTATAAATATATTGGGAAGCTACTGTAAGTATACCTATTTGTTTAAATTTGACACGCAAGGACTCCCTTGATTTTAGTTTATAAATAGCTCTAATGGCTCTTTTCTGTAATACAAAAATTTGTTCTATACCGGCTGCTTTGCCCCACAGTAAAATGCCATAAGACATAACACTATGGAAATATGCAAAATAAACAAGCCGAGCAGTGTCGACGTCAGTGAGCTGCCTTATTTTTCTAACAGCATAAGCAGCCCTAGCAAGTTTAGTTGTGAGAGATGCTATGTGCGGGCCCCATTGCAGTTTACTGTCCAAGGTCACCCCTAAAAAAACCGTGGATTCCTCTATATTTAATGTTTCATTATTTAATTTAAGAGATTTATTTACTTTTTTTACATTTGGCAACACGAATTCTGAGCATTTGGTTTTCTTTGCATTTAAAAGTAAATTATTTATAGTGAACCAATGTGAGACATGCGACAGAGCACTATTAACATCGTCAAAATTATTTTTATTCCTATCAGTCTTAAATAAAAATAATTTTGACGATGTTAATCATATCGGTGATATCATCACCGAAATACGTAATCTCCCTTTAAATAGATTCCAACTTGATTAGGAAAGGAATCTAATCATCTTAGAAGCTTCTAATTGACTAGGAGGAAGCCAGTTCATCAAAAACGTGTGTGTGTACCTGTAAGTACGCACGTAAGATGTTATACTTCTTTGGCGTAACTGAACAAAAACAACTAAAGATTTCATCTCGTATGCCACAACTGTCAAATATTTTAAACTAAGATATTACTGTGGCTTGATATTTAAGTTTGATAAATGTTGCAACTCTATAAGTGGCGATGATCTAAGATATGGCACGCCTACAAAAATCTAAATGAATATTTACAAAGATTACTTTGATTCAAAGAAAGATGGGCGAGCTTTTCAGTAATTTGTTATAAGACATTTTGAATTAGCTTTCGTAAAAAGAAGGAACAAAGTTGAAAACGAAGTTAAAAGACGACATTGGACGCTACAGGCTTTTACGAATTGTCGTATTTATGACGGAATGTTAAACAGGAGTTGATTTTTTAGGGTTTCGTACCTCAAAAAGAAAAAAACGGAACTCTTATGGTATCACTTTATTGTCCGTTCATCTGTTTGCCTGTCTATCAACTCTATATATCTTAGGAATGCGTGGAGGTATCAACTTAAAATGGACCTACCTAATGGCCCTACCTAATGGACCAACCTGGACTTACCTGGGACAAGTGATCCAGATGGGTAAGTCCAACTTCGAGACTTCTTCACTCGCAGAATCCAACTCTGACGTAGCCCACGTTTGGGAAACTGCGTCATATCTTGTCGAAAACACTACCTCAGTGCCTGTAGTCAAAGATGTTGTAGCAGTGTGTGTTGCCAGTGATGACGTAAGGATCCGAGACGTGGTGCTTTACTATTGGCATAATCCACAAGCTCAGAGTAGCACAGTGGGCTATGGAGAGGACTATACTCGGTATTTCTCTACGTGATTGCATCAGAAATAAGGAGATCCGTAGACCGATTACCGACCGTAACCGATATAGCTCAAAAAATTTGCCGGCTGAAGTGGCAATGGGCGAGCCACATAGTTAGAAGGACCGATAACCGTTGGGGAAGAAAGGTCCTCGAATGGCGCCCACGTCTCGGAAAAAGGAGCGTAGGACGTCTTCCGACCAGGTGGACTGACGACCTGAAGAAGACAGCGGGCTTCCGCTGGATTCAGAAGGCTCAGGACCAGTCAGAGTGCTGCAAGTCAGGGGAGGCCTATGTCCAGCAGTAGACCTCCAAGGTCTGATGGAAGGATGGATGGATCAAGTTAAAATTAATATCCAATACTTAAGTGTGCAATCTCTTGGAGCTGTGAAAAAATCTAACTTCTAGGTCAACGCAATGCACACAAAGGCTCAGCCGTTAAATATTGTTATTCAATTCAGTTTATCTTTTCGCTATTTGGTTTCGTTTAGAAAGTTTTTTGTTTAGATTTTCTTTAATTAGCTTGTTAAATTGAAAGATTTTAGACGGCTAAAAACTCAGTTGTATTGTATCTATCCTTCAGTGTGAAACAGATTACCCTACTAGTAGTTAACCCTGCTGACGTACGCGGATAGGGTGCAGTTGCTTTTGGATGTCACTAGGTTCTATGTTACTCAAATAAATATATAAAATTAAACATGACCATAAAGGTTCAAAAGCAAAATCAAAATCCTCATTAACGGGATCTACATACACATAAATGTAACTTCTTCTTATAATGTTTACGAATTCCTTTAAAGAGTATAAGTAATCAATCGTTTAATAAAATTTTTTATCGCCAAAAAATTCTCATTTACAGCTCAGTTAATAATTGCAATACTCATAATTTTCTCATTAAAGTCGTAATAAATGAAGAAATTGAAAACCAATCGAAGCAATCACCGTCTTGTAAGAGGCACATTATACATATATCAACGTGAAGCTGGACGTGCACACCTGATGAAGTCTACGCTCCGTCCTACATCTGTCCAAATTCAGGGCTCCGAAAACTTCCAACTCGAGCAGCGAAACACTTTTGTAAACTGTTTCGCGTGCCTGGAATCTTGCGTTTCAGTGGACGAGTTTAATAAAAAAGTATTAATAGCTGCCTTACGAGGTAGGGTTAAAGTACTCTAAAACACACCCCAGTTGAGAGATCTTACATTCTCTCAGAACATACTCTCTGTCTTATGAGGAATTGGTTGAAACTATATGTGCAGTCTGCAAGCTAGATGTCAAAGTACCGACGGCTCAATAAAAGATCTCACGGTGCAGGCGACGTGATTTGCGAGATCATAACACAAATTGTGTAAAAAAAAACAGTATTGAGCGAAACCATGACTCCAAATTGTTCGTTGGAAATCTGTGTACTGGGCAAAGTCAGACTACGAGGTTGAAGACCGAGTCCGGCACCATAGTCTCGCTTGAAGAAACCCGAAGTTTTGAAAGAAACGAAGAGATTCTACTTACAGCAGTATGCCTCCTCGCAAGCTCCAGCTTCCTAGGAGGAGAAAGACAAACGAGATAAATTAACACGGCTCTTTACCGGAGATATATCGGACGTCAGCCTGTACGAGATTAGAGAAGCTCTGATACAACGTAAAAACAAAAAGGGGCACCGGGTGATGACAGGGTCACAAGAGAGCTACTTAGAGCTACTAAGAGCGGGTGGGAAACCTCTCCTTCTGACACTCGAAAAGCTATTCGATTCCGTCATATATGTAACTACAACCGCACTATATCGCTCCTATATCGCTATACCGCTCTTGATCTTATAATAAAATCCACATTTAGTTCGTATCTCGTATAACTTACACGTCAAATTTTGATGAACGTTGTCGGTTAAGATAACAAGTAGGGTCACTTGCGATACAAATATTCGATCTTATTAACCTTACGATAAAATATATCATTGGTGGTTATGCTAAAATGTGAAAAGTAGTTATATTAACAACTAGGAAATCGCCCTTGCTTCGCTTCGGGAAAAATAGTAAAAAAAATAATATAATATAGCCTATGTCACCCCGGGATAATGTAGCTTCCCAACAGTGAAAGAATTTTTCAAATCGGTTTGGTAGTTTCGGAGCCTATTCAATGCAAACAATCAAATCTTTCCTCTTTATATATTAGTATAGATAAACTAAGCAGTTGCTTATTATGCACTCGATAATTAATAAATTTTGGAGATAAACGTTAACATGGCTTATTTGCTATAATTTAAAACGTCACTTACAATAAAAATTTAAATTTCGACAAGTGTCGCTTACGATAAGTCTGCAAGAATGGCTCGACATATACATACATCCACAAATACACACTTCGGTTGCATGGTTCAATACTCAAGCATTTATTGTTAATTAATAATTATGTATTCATGTGACATGGGATATTTTTGCATCACAGATAATCACCTTAAACAGGTGTAGTAACGTAAGGGTTACAACGGAATACTTAATTATACACATTGATGTCATTATATTATATAATAATTTATGGTCATTTATTCTTTAATATAAATAGGGATGTTGCTAATTTTAGAATTCAAATTTTATTTTACAGACAGAACCTTAATATTCACGAAACAAATATTATAAATTTATTATAAATATTCCATTTGAAAACAAAAATTGATAAACAGAAATCAATATCACCCACCAAAAACGTCACGTGACGTCACTAACCGATATTCAATACTATCCGTTTAATGAAGTTTGTTGAATTTATTTTTAAATACTATATAGTAAACACAACAGTAATATACCCGTTAAACAATTGTTTTATATTATTTAGGACATTATCATTAAGTTTTCCCCGGAACAATGAGATCTTTAACTACAACAATAACTCTAAGGCAATGTAGGCCAACTCGTGCTCAGTTTTGGCAAACTGATATGGCCGGATTACGTATACATGTTGCGGATAAAGTTAAACTAATGAACGAAGCCATAGCTTTATAAATATCTAATGTTTTTTAATTAATTTTTAGAGTCTAACAACTCACTATTTAGAGTTGGTATGTCCAATGTATAATAGTATAAATTAATAGTATAACTGAAAAATAGTACAAGATTTAAATTCATAGAAATAAGTACGAGTATATCTCAGAATAAAAAGCCTTTAGAATAGGGTTAAATATGAAATAACACAGGGATATGGCGTCTAGAAAAATCACCAGCCTACTATTCAAAGAAGTGCCGATAGTTCAATCAATATTCCACACCATACAAATAAATGTATGAATCAGTACTTTTGAATTATTGTTCAACAATAAAAGACAGTGGTTCTAATGTCTTTATTTTACTAACTCTAAACTGTCAGTTATCAAACTGCTTTTTATCATCTTCACTTTACAATGCTAAAGTTCAAACATTGCGTAGTTTTTTGAGGCATCATTTTCAAAAAAATATAGGATTTTTTTAAAACCTTAAGATTCTTCATTAATACAATTTATTACTGTTTCTTGTTCTGGAAAGTTATAGGTAGTATCTATTCATAAAATATCGCTAGAATTCTTATTCTTACAAAACTGTTTCTTGTTTTGACATTTCATCGTAAAACATCGTGATATGTCGCAGCCATTATGATTAAGTGGAATCCAATAGTTTGGTGTGCCAAATAGGTAATAAATAATTTTCTCTCCATCTTCACGAATTATTGGCTCTTCGATCACGGCTAATCTAGTACTAATACAATCGAATGTGATAATAATATACAGGATGAATTTTTATGATGAATAGCGAATAATTCGATCTTTGTCAGCAATACTATCCAATGGTGTAATGATATAGTGTGGTTTTAGTTTCCAAAATCAATGAGCTCGATGAAGGGTTAGTTTTCATTAAAATCGGCCCTCGACCTTTAACGTGAGGATGAATTTTTATTTGTTGCATACCCTATAAGTGTGGGGTATAGTTGAAAAGGTCTTTCAAAAATATAATAAGGGTTCCGTTTGCGAAATATTTGGCTTTAAAGTGCTAAATTTTGGTAAGAGTCAAGTATCCCCCCTCTGTCTGCTAAACGGTTGAAGTGGAACAAGAGAAAAAATTCTCAAAAATAGCTTATATGATGAATTTACAAGGAAAACTATTACAGTTATCTTAGTATAAATGATTAATGAGTAATAGTCGATAAACTCACTACTTCGGAACCCTACATACGCACTTTCTCGGATTTTAACATAAGTACCTACTACAAAATTCCGCTTAACTAAACCTGTATTAATAGACCAATCATTTCTGTAATCTCAAGATTTGTTTTGAGATGCTTTTTATACGTCAACTCGTTTGTAAATGTGACATTTGGGAGAACTGAAATCGCACTCTTGAGCCAAGATCGGTTTATTACTATTAGGGGCCTAGATTTATTTTATTTATTTATTTATTTATTTATTTATAGAACCACCAACAGAATTACATGTAATACATGATCCAACAATAAAAAGGCTTTAGGTTGCTATACACACATAATTCCACTTATAGGCAGTCACAGCATGCGTGTTGAAACTATAAAGAGTACGATAACATAATGTTAGTTAATGAAGTTAGTTAAAAGAGTGATACAGATAAGATGACTAATCTAATGTCTTCGAAATATTTATTATTTTAATGATTTTATTTTCTAATATTTATGCTTTAATTTTATAGGTACTTAAGTAAAAAAATTATACATACAGTAAATAATTGTAATCCTAAATTATAGAAAAACTTAGGTAATAATTTTCCAAAATTCTGGATTTTAATAAAGCTGCAACAGGAATGAATCGTTTTTACTCTTTGAGTCAGTTATCGAGAAAGTTTTGAAAGTTGATCGAAATTGAGTCAAAGTCAATTCACAAAGACAATGTGAACGTGATAAAAGCTATGGTAACTTGCTCAACTAAAAAGACATTGTTATAATTTGAACTATAGCAACTAAAATGCACAGCTTAAAAATAATGATATTGTTTTTTTTTTGTATTAAGAAATTGTAGTTTGGCCATGAATGGAAGAAAATAAACTGTAGTGTGTAGCTGAGATGTGCCACGTAATGTATTGATATTTGTTTCTCTTTCACGCAAAAACTATTATACTTAACGGAATTTCATGAAATTTAGCACAGTTAGACCTTCATCTGGAATAAAATATAGGGTACTTATTATCAGGTAACCTTTTATCCATCTATACATCAGCATTTGGAGGTCCACAGCAGGACATAGGCATAGTAATGATTCGTGGTCACAAAGACACAATATTTCATTTACTTAATTTTTTATGAATAAAAATAATTATTTAACAGTACCTAAAATTGTTAATGATTGGATTGAGTTTTCAACCATGAGGTGATTGCCATGGAACGCCACCACGGTTAGTGCGTGAAGCTATCGAAATCAAAAATCACTCCATAAATTTTAATAGGGAGGACAGTTTTAAGTTAGCACCGACATGAAATCCAGTGGTTTGTTTGGAAGTCTCGAAAAGTGTCGAGTATTGTGCGGCAAGATGTGGTTAGCTTACTGTGTCGTTACGATCGAGACGTAAGGTAAATATACTGATGTATTAGTGTCAAACGTCATCAAACATCCAATATCCGGATTCTGACATCCATCATCCGTCATAGACTAATAATTAATCAACGTCGTCTGTCAACCTGTCAAGAGTTTCTCCGCGCCACTGCAGTTTAACCGTGACCATGATCCCTGCAACTTGGTCGAAATATCGACGTATAAAATATAATATACATCGAGTACCCGTATTATACTAAAATGTGTGTAGTCTACGATGAGTTAAGTTTAAAATCATGTATTTAACACTAAGGTCAGAAGTTACGTAAAACTATCTGAAGCAAGCCCAATTAAGATTTTATTAATTTCATCGTTCTTTGAGTAATAAACGACAAACTGTTCAAAAAGAATAACATAAAATATTTGTTTTTAGGAACGCAAAGCGTTTGCTTCAAAATTTTTAAGAACGGCGGGAGTTACCGGTAGATTTTTTACTTTTAGGGTTCCGAACTAAAAAAAAATGAAAAACGGGACCCTTATAGGGTCACTCGTAGACACACGACCGCCCTTCTCAGCCATTTTCTCCGAAACCACTGGATCAAATGAGTTGAAATTCATGTGCTTATCAAATGCCGTATCGTGTGACATGTCAAATGAAAGGGGTTATTGTATGGTAAAAGTGGAAAATCGACTTAATTAATGGATCGAATATGCCTTGCATTTTTATAGTGGTCTCAAACCACCTTCGGATTATTGCCTTTCAAATGAAACCATTTTGAATCATATCGGTTGGATGGTTTCAGAGTCTATATTATAGGATATCCATACAAACATTTTTTGTGTTTTATACATATAAATATAGATTGTGCAATCATTACAAATAAATTTATTATGCGCTTCTATAAAAAAAAACATCAAAATGCATAAAATTCTGTCCATAAAACTCCACAGGAAACGGAAAATATTTCTGGATATTTTTACATTACGGGCGTTTCTATCCCACGCGAATCCGATTGAAGTTGGGCCGGTTTTTATAAGAGTCCGATAAATTTAGCGTCGTAACGTGACATTAAAACTATTTGTCTGTTAGTTAGTTAGTTAGTTGTCAAGTGTTAGTGATGGATGTCGAATGCTCTCGATTGCCATCATTTGTAAAATGGGAAAAATATTAATGGTTCAGTGAATCATGTTAGCTACATATTTTCTGATTGTGTTGGTGTTTCATAATGTACCTATAAAGTAGACATGTTATCTGGTGTATAACTATGATGTTAGCGATTAGTTTATTAGAATACAATAATAGCTTTTGCCCACTGGTTCGCATACGCAAATTATGCTTATCATATTTGTCCCCTATTTCACCCCTTAAATTTTGAAAAATCCTTCCTTAGTGAATGCCTACGTCATAAGAGGAATACGTGTGCGAAATTTTAAGTTTCTAGCCCTAAGAGTTTGGCCTGTGCGTTGTTACATCATTCAATCACTTTTGCCTTTTATACAGTGTGTCCAGCGACCAACTAGCGATAATTTTAGGGCATGAAATATTGTATACCTTTAATTATCGCTAGTTGGTAGTTAGATATACTGTATATACGAGTATAGATTAACATTTTGCATTTTTTTCCAAAAGAATTAAACGTCAATCTCTGAAATCAACTAGATTATAAGCACGCCCCGCTCAAAACATCTAGATTTATTTTTTAATCGTTGAGTGAACGAATCGGTGATTTTTCGATGTCACGCGTAAATTGCTTTTGATTGTTAGATAACTTTTATCTGGAAAATTCAATTGATGCTGAGAATTAAATCGTTTCACCCGGACCAAAATATTTTTTTTTACTCAGATGAAAGATGCTAAGATGTTTAGCATCTTTAGAGCTCACCTTTAGAGTGTGAATATACTTCATTAAATTACTTCGGTCCTGTTCTTGCCAGAGAGGACAGAAATGGAACGTTTGTTTTGTAACTTAATTACTATCAGTAACGAAGTTTAGTTGGTAGCTACTGCTGTTAACGGGACACATCGGGCAATAGTTTCGTCCTAATTATCAGGTAGTCTACCTACCAAACTCCTCCAGTTGCAGTGGGTAGTAACAAGTTCTCCGTCAAAACTCAACGAATAGTGTTTAAATATAATGTTTTATGATATTGTGTTTGGTACTTCTAAAAGTTGGTATAAAAAATTTGTCCTGATTTTCTTCCCATGCCATAGTACATATTATGTATATAAACATTCAGTATAAACATTCTCTAAGTAACAAATGCATGTATTGCACTTCAGAAAATAGCGCTAAAATATTAAAAGAATATTATATAACAATAGTTTTCGATTAGCGCTTTATTTAATTTCAACTAAATACTAACCAAATACCAAAGTAGTAACATGTCACAAAAATAGAATAATTTAATTTATCAGATTTGATTACTGATTACTACAAACAAATTAGTATATTAGCCACTAAAGAACACAAACTGAAAAATAAAACATTTATATACTTACGATTAATAGTTGTTGCCATGGCGCCATTTTTAAACTTGCAATTGGTCCATTATCATAACAATTAAATAAATTAAATCGTTTTAAAATTACCATATAAATTCCCGCGAGAAATAAATTAAATAAACAATGATTCCATTATTGCTCGCAATGAGGAAGCAATATTAATAATTTTTATTAATAATAAACCGGTTTTGTAGACAAGCCCGTATAATTAATAAATAACAATTAATTCCTTTAATAAAACCACTTACGAAACACTAGTCACTTAATCATTTCACTGTTAAAATTCACTTTGAAACACTTTCCACTTTGAAACACTTCGTGCTGACTCGCTTTCGCTTCGTCCCGCTTCGCGAGCGGGGATTTGTCCCGACGTGCTTCCCTCGAAGCGTTAACGGCGCGTCTGACGGACGAATTCGCGTCGCTCCAACCCTGTAACATCTAGTTCTATAACTGCATTGCGACCCCTCTCATCGCTATGGGAAAAAGTTCCTTCGCCTGTCAGAACCATTAACACTATAATGAGGAAGGCAAATTATTTTTAAATCTGAGTTTTCTTAGTTTTCCGTGCGATTTTCTGATAAACGAGTGCCTAGATGGTCGCGGTTTGAGTGGAATATGATTGCATCTGATCTCCATATTCTATTTATTCATAATGAAGTGTCTGCGAAAGACTCTAGACACAGTTTATCATCTTCAGTGTGGTGGTAAATTTTGACCTTAATCTTTTTTGGGACTTGGTCAAAGTAAAATATTAGTGTCAAGGAACTACAACGAGAAATGTATTATTCTGAAAACAGGCAATCAAATGTAATTAATACAAAAGTGCTTATAGACCGGCGGCTTGTGTCGATCCTAAATCTTGGACCGAGTTAAGTAACAGTGGCTAAGGTCAGTAGATGGATGAGTGACCGCTAGTGGCATTTCTTGAACACTTCCATGCTTCCGATATAGCAGTTGTCAAGTCATTTTGGAGTCTCCAATCTGTACTGAAGCAGCGTGGTGTAGTATGCTTTAGGCCTTCTCAAGAGTAGAGAACCGTGTAGTAGGCCATAAATGGGTTGAAGCCAATACGCGATTACTATCCAATTTTTGATAAAATTTAAGTTGAACTCAGGCGATTTATCATCGATGTCTGTTGGTTATATGAAAAAAGTTTGCAAAGTAAAAGAAAAATTCGCGAGTAAAAAGTTAAGAGTTTGTAGGTTAAACAAGATGTATAATAGATACAAATCAGACACAGCCAATATTAAATATATCGTAATTCTCAAATCTCAAAGAAAATAAATAAGATCATCGCATATCCTGGAGTCTGGAATAGCCTTGAAATTTTTTTGTGTACATAAGAGTTGGTAAGTTTTTATCATAGTGTGGCATATCTTTCAACTATTTAAATAAAAACTCATCGTTGATGGTGAGATGTATAATAGTATTTTATTTTTGTAGTAAACATAAGCAAGCAAAAATAGAGCGAAAACGTAAACTCCTCTTGATTAGTTTACTTCTATCTAATGGGTTACCACATCAATAGAATAGTAAAAATTACGGCACCTCTGTCGCACAGTGTTAAAGAGGCCTTATAAATTGTTTTGTTTCTTTCAATCTCATAAGAAACGACAAAGATAAAGTATATTACAACAGTGCAATAACTAAAATAGGATTATCAAGAGTTTATAAATAAGGCCGATAGTCTGAATAGATCCTCAGATGAACTCACACAAAGCCCAGTTATCATGCATCTCGCATTTGCATGATTTAATCTTGTAATTCTAGAGGGTGAAATTGCGATAGACAGTCTACATTCATATATTGCGTACGCGTAAGAATCCGACCAACTGGCGGACAGCGTATCAACGCTGGAAAATGAGCGGATACGACCTTCATCCTCTCGTCCATTATTCATACAGATTTAGCTGTATCGGAGATATTCTAAAGGTCTCCTAAAACATGAGGTAAAGCACTTGAATATGATTTAAGTTTTAATTAGCTTTAAGTTTAGTTTACAAGATACCTAAAAACTTTAAAAGTAGGTCTAAGATGCTAAGTGCACTTTTTCAAATATACGAGAATTAGGTGTGTACCATTTCAATACAAATAGCTTCATCTATTATTATTAATTGATTCATTATCGCATAATCTCATGTTAATTGCCTACTAATAATCACACTGATCTTCCTCAAGATGGAAGCTGCCAACTGATGGTCTTTGCTGCCCCAAAACATCCCAATTAGGATATTTTGTAGATGTGCTGAGTGCAGGTAAAATTTATTGAAATATAAAAAATATTTTACATTTAAATAAATTTTACTACTTTTTTACTACTTTACATACTAGACTATTAGTTAGACTTTTACTAGTTTACATTTAAACAAAAAGTTCAGTAAAAACTACTGACAAGAGTTGCATCCAGTCTTCAATACTATTTCGAATCAATCAAGGTAAATGGTAAAACAAGGTAAAACCTTGCTATTAGACTTTTTGTTCATCACCTTCACCACATTTTACTCCGTTATGTTCGGATTTATTTTGCAGATTTATTTATATCTTTGTTCATTTTATTACAATATACCTCCATATTTTAAAGTAACTCTTCAAGTATTCGACGATTTTTAAACGTCATCCAATTACGAGCAGTTTGTATACAATTTGCACCTCCGACTCCTCAAAAGAAATATGACACGGTCGACGCTACTAATTCTTCATTAGGGCGCTCGGAGGAAGAAAGCTGTGACGTTAACAGTCTACTGGTTTCCTGGAAACGATAAAATTAGTAGGAAGGCGAGAACGGTAGCCGTAAAACGTGGCTATCACTCTAATTACTTTCTAGGTCTTAGTGGCGTGACAGCGGAACAATTGCGATTTGAATTATTTTTTTGCAATTTGTTGTGTAAGGGGATCTCGGGTGCAACGCTCGTGGTATTTCTGAACATGATGACGTAGATATTATTTACTTATTTTGAAGACACTGGGTTCTCTACCATTCGGCTTATTCCAATGCCTTGCATAACTTGATAGAATTCTATATTATGTATTGAGTAAAAAATAAAAAAATCATTCAGTCTTTAAACTATTATAGACATAATTATAGTTATTTAAACTATTATAACATTGTGGATGTAAATGTTTGTTTTAAATTATAGTTTGTGTGTACTTGTTTTGAAAGTGACGGCGTTAACAATATGCTTGTGGCTATAAGCTTCTTAATTCACTGTGAAATGACTGTTAGCAAAAAATTCAAAATGTCTGCCTCTACTATTACTCGTAATTTTTATTCTAAGTAAACGTGATTCTGATTATACGATTAGCTTAGGCAGATTGTTACATATGACACATACATTTTATTGTTGTCCTCAGGTCTTAATATTAATGCAATCATTATATTAATTAAGAGTATTTAGACAATTCTGAATACTTACACTTAATTTTTTTCTCCATGCATGAATGTCTAAAATTATAAGTATTACAGATTCATATTTTATACTAATCTTTATTTAATTCTTTTCGTTCGAGAATTGTCAATAAAACTGATATGTTAAGAACGTTAAGAATAAATCTTTACAGTTGTGATAAGATCAGTTTTGGAGTGATTTTTTGAGATGCGTGTGACGGCCCTTTCTCACAATAATAGCGTATTATTTTTGTTTGATTTGCGCATGCATTTATGAACGTCACGTTAAAATTTACAAAACAAGAGGCCAGACATATTGGTTTAATAATTTTATGTTATACGTAGGCACTTAAAACAGTTGTGTAACCAGATTACTGGTGGACCTGTCAGACATTTATATAGTACTGGCCAACGGGTTGCAAAACAAGAAGAAAATTCGGCAAAGTAAGTAGCGGGTTAAAAAACTTTACGTTCGAAGAATGTTTTGAGAGCAATGCGGGCAGATTATTTTCTAATTATTTAGTTATTACTAAACCTATCTTCTACTACATCCGCTTTAAATTCACGTTAAACTTTTGCATATTATAGTTATTATAGTTTTTTTATATAAATAGGTTTATTAAACAAATTCCAAAAATATTATAATATCGCACCTTTGGTGCAACAAAGTCACAAATAGCCAAAACTGTCACATTAAGTTAGTATGCCAAATTGTCTATGAAAACAAGCATTTTACGTGAAACTGTAGCAAAAACTATAAACAATTATTAATAGTATAAATATTTTTAACCTACTACAGATAGTAATCCAGTAATATGGAAATAAATGCAAAATAAATCTTAAAAGTCCTCTCCTGTAAAATTACAAAATGAACTGTTGTGACTTTTTTGCACCGAAGGTGCGATATAGTGTTGATAGTTAATTATGTCACACTTCAATTTGCAGTTAGAAATAAAAAAACTCGTAAACTACATGAATTCATGAGTATAATAATCAAGTAGAAATGGAGCATATTGACGGTTTTGTTGATAATTGAAATTGTGCTAAACTTTTTTTTAATTATCCTTAAGTGACAGGAGTTTGTTTACCTTACACATAGTTCTTAATACTATATAATTAATAGCTCAATTTCTCCAATCTATCCATACGTAATTACATAAATAAATGAAAACGTGTAGATAATCGAAATTAATAACAACAATATCTAACTCTTACACTTAAGATGAAATTTAGTTAAATGTTCTTGTGCAAAAAATCTTAAATCTGCAATCTGCAATAACAAAATGGTCTCTGTGGGTTTACCCTTAAAAGGTGCAGCGTTCCTGCCACTCAAATCAGCCGTCCATTAGCGGACGGATCGCAAACTTTATTATGCTTATCATCCGATCTGGCCGAGTCGTTCAGTCATTCGAGATATAACGTTGATTAAAAGTGTTTAATAACTATAGGCGTCTGGTAAATTGTTGATGAGATTCCTATTAATAAAACAATGACTTCCAGATAACGGCTGACTTTATTTTTAAAACGGCAATAGACAAAGGAGCAGAGTTACAGAGTACAAAATGGCAGCAGCCTATTATAGTATTTTGTTACAGATTAACATCCCCACTTAACAAAATAAACAGCAAATATAATGTTCAAACATTTAAATAGCTCTTAAGTATTACATTTAAACAGTAAGTACATTAAATTTTTACTACAGACTTTTTGTTTCATTTTTTTTTACATACATAGGAATGATACCTAGTCTTTGCATAAATTTATAATGTTTATTATTTACCAAACCTTTAGTTAATAAGTCAGCAGGCATTTCTTGGGTTGAGATGTATTGTATTTCAATTAATTTATTTCTAATAGCATCTCTAATATAATGGTATCTTACATCAATATGCTTAGACCTATTGTGAGACTGATGACTTAATGCCAATTTTAATGCACTTTGGTTATCACCATAAAGTTTAATAATACACAGCTGACTAGTAATTTCATACATCAAGTTCCTTAAATATACTGCTTCTCTTGATGCCTCAGCCAGAGCCACATATTCAGCTTCTGTACTGGATAAAGAAACTGTTTTTTGTTTACTACTCTGCCAAGATATCACTGAACCACACATAGTAAAACAGTAACCAGTGTATGATTTCCTATCTATATTATCACCAGCCCAGTCGGCATCAACAAAACCTTCAAGTATACAATTTCCTTTACTTTATTTTAAACAATAATTTTTAGTTTTCTTTAAGTATCTAAGAACTCTTTTGGCATAGTTAAAGTGATTTTCATTATAACAATTGTTAAATTGACTAAGATAACTTATAGTAAATGCAATGTCCGGCCTCGTTAAAACAGCTAGATACATTAAACTACCAATTAATCTCTGATATGGAATGTCTTGAGCACAAACCTCTGATTTTTCAATATTTAGTTTTTGTTATCTACAAACATACAATCACTCATACCAAATTTAGACAATAATTTCTCTATATATTATTGCTGATCTATAGTAATAGTATTATGGTTTTTATCTAGATTAATTCTCATCCCCAAATATTGTTTTACAGGACCTAAATCCTTCAATTTAAATTCAGAATTTAATAGACTTTTTAATTTTTCTGTCTCATTTATACAATTTGAGAATATTAGAAAATCATCAACATATACAGTTACAATAACTTTGACATTATCTGTATATTTTTGTAAATAGACATGGTTCAAATTTACTATTTTTGAATCCAAAATTACACAAACAATCTCTTACCTTTTCATACCACACCAAGGATGATTGTTTTAAACCATATATGGCTCTTTTTAATTTTAAAACTTTACCATTGCTTTTATTACTAAAACCTTCCGGAATAGCCATATAAATGTTTTCTTTTAAATGACCATTTAAAAATGCGGTTTTTACATCTAAGTGGGTAATATCCATGTTCCACTCAACACTGAGAGCAAACAACATCCTGAGTGTGGAATGTTTTACAACAGGGGAAAATGTATCAGTATAATCAACTCCACGACGCTGTGTAAAACCTTTTGCAACTAGTCTCGCACGATACCGCACTTTGTTATTCACATCAAACTTTTTATTTAACACCCACTTGCACTGAACTATGGACGCACTGACTGGCACATCAACGAGCTCCCAGGCATCGTTGTCCTTGAAAGACTGCAGCTCCTCTTGAATAGCCACCTTCCACTGCTCTGCCTCTGGTCCACTAAGCGCATCTGAGAAGTCCATCTGCTCAGCTTCCATATTTGGACTGGAAACACACAAACTGCTATAACCATAGCGTTCTGGAACTTTCCGAGTCCTAGTACTAATATGGACTTTTTGAGGACTTTCAAATTCATTGGATGATAAATCTCTTTCAATGATTGTATCTGTGAAGGTGTCGTCTGGATCAGTGTATATAGATGTATCGGAGCTCCTGTCAGCAAGAGATTCACACTCAGTAGCCTCCCCCACTGAATCTGTGATCTCTGGCAACCGCTCTGGTGTTACTGGAGATGACACTGGGTTTACTTCATTACATGTCGGGGCTGGAGAAACCTCATTCATCATCCTCACCACATCTCTTTCTTCTGTGATCCATGTTGCATTTTCTTCCTTCACTGTGTTTGTATCTTCCATCACAATTACATCTCTCTTGACTGTGACAGTATTTTTCTTTGGATCGTAAACCCGATAACCTTTCACTGTTTCTGAAAAACCAACTAGTATATACTGTTCAGCTTTTCTATCCCACTTTTGCCTTCTCTCTTTGGGAATGTGAACCATTACACGGCTTCCAAATAAGCGAATGTGACTTATATCTGGTTTTTGTCCATACCACATCTCATATGGCGTCTTGTTATCCAAACTTGAGGTGACGGATCTATTTTTAATATATACGGCTGTATTTGCTGCTTCTGCCCAAAATTTCTTGTCTAGGTTAGCATCAAATAATAAGCATCTTGCTTTTTCAATAACAGGTCTGTTTGCTCTTTCGCACACACCATTTTGCTCTGGAGTATATGCTGTGGTTTTCTGGTGAATGATCCCTTCATCAGATAGGTAATTTTCCATTTGCTCACTACAAAATTCACCACCATTGTCAGTGCGTAAAACTTTAATGCGTTTGCTCAACTGATTTTCTACCATAACTTTGAACTCTTTAAATTTTTTGAAAACTTGATTTTTATGTTTCAAAAAATATATGAAATTCATACGACTAAAATCATCCACAAATAAAAGAAAATATTGTGATCCTGCTATAGATTTCTTTTCCATGGCGCCACATACATCAGCGTGTATCAACTGTAGAGTCTCAGTACTCCTACGCCCTGCACGTGGAAAAGGTAATCTTTGCTGCTTCCCTTCACAACATGTTACACATTTATCCTTCATTATGTTACAGTTTTGTGGATAAGACAGTCCATTTACAATATTTTTCATTTTATTTAAGTTTTGACTGTTTATGTGAGCTAGTCTTCTGTGCCATAACTCTGCACTTGTTACTGCTGGTGCTGCCATGAAACAATCTATCACTTTCAGTTTCAGTTTATAAACACCAGTGTTTAACTCGGCTGTTGCAACCAACTGGCTTTTGTTATTATAAATATAGCAGTGATTTTGTTTAAAAACAACATTATTTCCGTTATTCATGAGCTCACTTACTGACAACAAGTTGGTTGTCAGGCCTGGCACGCACAACACATTTTTCACTGTAATGTCGTAATTCTGATCCGTCGTTATTTGTATATCTCCGGAACACACAACAGGCACTTTCATATTGTTAGCGACATTTATTTCTGGTAAACTCGGTGAATAATTTGGAGTTTTTATCCATTCCTGATTTGCTGTCATGTGCGCGCTCGCGCCGGAATCTATGTACCACTCGCTTTTGCTGAATTCTCCATTTAGAAATACCACACTAAAAGCGTTCGACTGCTTTTTATTTAATAATGGGCACTGGTTTTTATAATGACCATTATTTTTACATTTATAGCAAGTTATCATTTTCTTGTTGTTTGACATTGAAGTATCTGAATATTTCGATGACGTCGAACCGCCATGTTTGCTAGTGCTGTTTCAGTCTTTCGATTTTTTCTTTGCAGCGAATGCAGCGCCACTGGTATCCGTGTCAGTCTTCGAAAACTCCATGTCAATCAACTTTGATTTTATTGCATCTGTGGTAATCTTTATTCCCGAATGTTCTATGGCCATTATCATAGGTGAATACCTATCTGGCAAACCTGCTAATAATAATGAGCCGATCCATTCTTCGGTGATATCAAATCCTGTGCCTCTCAATCTATGCGCTGTTTCAACCATGTCCGTTACATACGTAGTCATAGAATCACAATTTTCTTGACGAATTGAAATTAAATGACGTAATAGGTTTATTTTCCTTGCGAAACCAGAGTCATCGAACAAATTCTTCAATTTATTCCACAGCTTTTCTGAGGTCTCGGCGTCTTTAATATGCACGTATAATGATGGATCTATCGTTAGTATTAACTTCGCCTTGGTTTTTGCGTCATACGTTGGTTTTCTTTCTGCTCCATCCACTGTTTGAATGTAGTGGATCATACCCTCGAGCACCAACAGATTTTCTGCCGCGAAACACCATTCGCTATAATTTTCCCGGCCTTTTAGTTTTGGAATACTCTGAATATAGTTTGTAGCCATTGTTAAACACTTTTTCACACTGTAATTACTTCTTTTAACTAGAAATTACTGAAAAACTTGGATAACGCCCATAACCTATTAATAAAACAATGACTTCCAGATAACGACTGACTTTATTTTTTAAAACGGCAATAGACAAAGGAGCAGAGTTACAGAGTACAAAATGGCAGCAGCCTATTATAGTATTTTGTTACAGATTAACAATTCCAAGTGATTTTTGTATTTCTTTAGCCTAGTTAAGTGTGCTGTTTTAGCATCAAGCGTTGCAATGGGATGTTCGTAGTCAAAATTTAACAATTGCGCCATGTCTATCCAACCATCTACAGCAAAATGCAAAGACCGTTAGTACTAGAAAGCTGCAATTTGGCATGGATAGATATTTATTAAAACTACAAAGTCGTAGAATAAAATCTTTGACTTTTTTTGAGTACCAGGAAAAGTGAGAAATAATTTTATTTTTCATCCAAATTATTATGAATTATTTAATCTTGGTTTCTGTTAATCTAACGACAGATCGGCCATTAAGCCTTATCAGTAATCTTCGGTCGTATATATATTTAAACTTTCGGTATTGGGTAAGCGCTAACTCCTTCGCAAAACTACACAGACATCAGACAAAGTTTAAAATATTAATTGAATTAAATATCTGATCCAAACCCTACGTAAACTTAAGTATCAGATATTTTAAACGGATTATTACACCATTATACTAAGACAAAATGTTATCGGAATATCTCTAAAAGTGATGGCGGTCGTCGCGAAATAGATTAATCAATGTCTCGCAGACAAATTGAATGGCCTAAAAGAAATTTTATTTATCTAAGGGTAATACCTACTTTACATATCTTTTTTTCTGTTTCGTAGTTTGGTATATTATATCTCTAAGATATGACTAGAGAGATTCGTGGACATTGCTTCGGAAGCCTATGTTATATGTATAAAGTTAGTTTAGTTAAATTAAGTTTTTGAAGTCATAATAGGTCCAATGACAATGCTGTCAAGGTTTGGGGTATAGTAAAAATTTTTTCCCAGGATTACTTTACTGAATGATTACAGTTTGTAAGGTGCGCGAATGCCGAGTAAGAAGCATGAAAAAGGTTTTCGAAGTGAAGCGTGGTACCTCAATGTGATTAAAAATGTTTTAACCTGACACTAAGAATATTGCATCAGACTGTTAAATTTTCAGAAGCACTCTACTGTGTTTGTTGAAAATTCTAGGGAAGACTATTTGTGATAGAGTGAAATAAAAGGCTTTTTTCAGTCCATACTAATGTTTTTAATACATAATTTGCATCCAACATCATCGAATTTATCGCCATATTATTACGACTACTTAGAATTTTAGTAAAACACATTTTTTCAGTCAATTTAATAAATTAGTAGTCACAGTCTAAATAACCAAATAACTGAAAAAAACTTAACTAACATGTTTTATTAAACAATGAAAGTAGCCGATACGCAATATTAAAAAATAACTGTTACACTACAATTTCATTATCTTTTATTGTATTGTAATAATTTAATGTAGTAATATTCATTGCTAAATGAAACAACTGAAACATAATTTTCAATACAATAGACCAAAAGCCTATTGCCAGCATCGAAATAACACGTTATATAAGTAACAAGGAAAAATGTTAAGCCAAATAGTAAAACAATTCATACGTGTTTACTGTACGATTTGGCACACATGTGCAAGAAATTGTACTGCATTTGCCGCTGCAGATTTTAGGTCAATCTCACTGGAACGGGTATAAATGTACCTTGTATCTTGTTTCAACAAAATTGTATATAATATTGAAAATCTGTAATAGAATTGTGGTAACTGCTTCACATGCCTTAAATTATATAGATGCTTTTGTTGTGTTTCATAGTTTTGTGCGTATTACATAAAAGTATTAATGAAAGCTTGTCTAGAATAAATCTTTATTAAAAAAAACATAAACGTGTACTTATGAGTTATACTTCTTTGGCATGAAAAAAATATTCAAAAAAATATATTAAAAAAACATTGTTCAAAATACAATATTCAAAAACAGCAATAAGAAAAATAAAAATTAATTAATATTTTGAAATAATTTAATTTACGAATCTCTATAGCCAAACTATATGTGTTAAGCGCCATCTGTGATTAATTTTGTACCTACATACTTGTAAAAACACCATCTATGTTCTATTACGATACCATGCCACCTAAAACTAACTTCACGATGTAGAATTTAGCTAACTTCACGATGTAGAATTTAGGTGTCGGTGTGCGCGCGCATCGTAAAAATTCACTCTCATCATTTTTCTCCATCGCGCCAAAAGAAATAACTTCAAAAAAATATGAAGTGTAGTATGTTATAAACATTATAAATATATTGTTAAATAATTATAATATATTCGAAAACATTCATTTTTATTTATTGTAACTTCAAAATTCTTGTTTCAAAACAGCGTAGCCGAAACGACGAAGGTTTGTGACAAGTTGTAAAATAACATGATGTCATGTCAACAAATTGATGCATTTGTAGGTTGTTATGATCTTCGGGTTGTAAGTTACGGTAGCACGGGCGATAAGAAATTAAAGTCAGTTCAATTTACACCACTATATTCGCGAATAAGAAATTACAGCAGAAAGCAAGCTAAGCGAAGTAGAAATAGAACAAAGTAAGAACAGTAAGAAAAGTATAAAAGTAAGACGATAGAATTTAAGTAGATTTTAAACGCGAATAGAGAGAAAACAATAACGGTCAGAACGGAATCAAATTGCGTAGCGAGGTAAGGTGCGCGCGCGCCGAGCATACAATAGGAATAAGCATTGAGCGACCGGTCGGCCGGCGAGTGAACGAACGCGCGGTACACTGTAGCATTCACTCTGCACTCTGCAGTAATTAGCTATAACACAATATTATTTATTTGTCCGCGTGTGTGTCGATTTATTTTATTACTTTTTATGAAATGTTGTTTTTATGAATTAATTTAGCTTGTAAGTTATGTATATAGTTTTAGCGATTACTTTTAAATTATTTATGCAATTTTAATATAATATTTAATAATTATTTTTGAAAGATTTTAAGCTAAGGGCAGAGTGTATGCTACAGTACTCCCCCTCCGAGATCGCTACTGCGATCGATAGAAGTCTGGGAAGCGTACTCTTCTCCCTGATCTTGTCCGCCTCACGTTGTCGTCTGGATCTGGATGTGCAGGTGTAGAAGCAACTTCGCTCGCCAAGTAAGCAGGTTTGAGGCGGTCAACTGTGACTGTGACTGTCTTTCCTGACACGTCGAGCTTATAGAACTTGGGGTTGCGCTCGAGGACTTTATGTGGGCCTGAGTAAGGTGGCTCTAGCGGTCTTCGAACATGGTCCTGCCGCAAGAATACATGTGAACTGTCCTTTAGGTCACGTGGGATGAAGAAGGGACCGTTTCTGTGCCAACTTGCTGGTTTGGGTGTTAGGTTGGCTAAGCTTGCTCGTAGACGGGTAGCCAAGGTGGTGATGTCTCCAGTAGTGTGGTCATCGGATGGAGCAAGGAACTGACCGGGCAGGCGTAGTGGCTCCCCATAAACAAGCTCTGCTGTTGATGTCTGCAGGTCTTCCTTCCACGCGCTTCGTATTCCCAGCAATACTAACGGCAGAGTTTCAGTCCAGCTGGAAGAACCGTGGCACATGATGGCAGCTTTCAACTGACGGTGCAGGCGTTCAATCATACCATTGGCTGAGGGATGATAAGCGGTCGTCCGGAAGTGTTTAGCTCCAACCATGTCGGCGATGGCCTTGAATAGGTGTGATTCAAACTGCCGACCTCTGTCTGTAGTAATTTTGTATGGGCATCCGAACCTGGCCAGCCAGCCAGACACAAGAGCAGATGCGCAAGTCTCAGCCGTAATATCCTTGAGCGGGATTGCTTCAGGCCATCGCGTGAATCTATCGATGACGGTGAGGCAATACCTGAAATCAGATGATATTGGAAGAGGGCCAATTATGTCGAGGTGGATATGGGAGAACCTCGACGTAGGGGTAGTGATAGAGGAAAGGGGAGCGGAGGTATGGCGGTAAATTTTGCTGCGTTGGCAGCGTATGCATTCTTTAGCCCACTCTCTACATTGTTTGCGTATCCCTGGCCAGACAAATCTTTGTGTTACCAGTCGCACTGTAGCTGTCGTTCCTGGGTGGCTCAAGCTATGTAAGGAATCAAAGACTTGTCGGCGGAAGCTGGGTGTGACGAATGGTCGTGGTGTAGAGGTAGAAGTGTCGCAGTAAAGTTCATGAGGTGAGTCAGGTATCTGTATCTTTTCTAGTCGCAATGGTGAGCCTTGGTTAAGTAGGTCATGCAGCTCAGGGTCAGATTTTTGAGAACGTGCAAGCTCCTTGTAGTCTATTGCGCTTTCAATCTCCTCTACTCTGGATAGTGCATCGGCGACGATGTTGTCACGACCTGGAATGTACAGGATGCTGGTTGTAAATTGGGAGATAAAATCTAGATATCGAAACTGTCTTGGTGTACATTTCTCTCGATTTCTGCTAAATGCAAATGTTAGTGGCTTGTGATCTGTGTACACTACAAAATTTCTAGCTTCCACCATATGGCGAAAATATTTGATCGCTTCATAGATAGCCAATAATTCGCGGTCGTATGGGCTGTATTTCTTTTGCGATGAGCTGAGTTTGTGTGAGTAGAATGCGAGTGGTTGCCATCCGTTATTCTTACGTTGCTGCAAGACAGCCCCAATTCCTACATCAGATGCATCTGTCGCGATTGCTAATTCAGCAGATGAGTCTGGGTGAGCTAGTTGCGTGGCCTGTGTGAGTGAGTCCTTACAACGCTGAAATGCCTCAGTTATTTCTGGCGTCATGTGGACTGGGTGTGCACCTTTTACCTTTGGTCCTGCGAGACAGTCATTGAGGGGTGCCTGAATTTGTGCTGCATTTGGTATAAAACGGCGATAAAAATTGATCGTACCAAGAAATCTGCGAAGTTCTTTTACAGTTTTAGGTGCCGGAAAGTCCTGGATAGCTTGCACCTTAGCAGGCATAGGTCTGGTTCCATCAGCAGAGACTAGATAACCAAGAAACTGTACCTCTGTTTTGCCGAATACACACTTGGTCGAGTTGATAAGAACACCATACTCTCTCAGACGATTAAATAGTTGGCGTAAGTGGCTTCTGTGCTCCTCCTGAGATCGAGAAAAAACTAAGATGTCGTCCAGGTAACCGTAACAAAATCCATCCAAATCTCGCAGCACCTCGTCCATGAATCGCTGAAAGGTTTGTGCTGCATTTCTGAGCCCAAAAGTCATAAAGGGAAATTCAAATAACCCGAAAGGAGTTATTATAGCTGTCTTAGGGATGTCCTCAGGGTTGACTGGAATTTGATTGTATGCCTTCACCAAGTCAATGGTTGAGAAAATGTTGCATCCAGAAAGTTGATAAGAGAAGTCATGAATATGACGAATGGGGTACCTGTCAGGTATGGTGCGCGCGTTGAGGGCTCTGTAATCTCCGCAAGGCCTCCATCCATTGTCCTTCTTCTTGACTAAGTGCAGAGCCGAGGACCAAGGGCTTTCTGAAGGGCGAGCGGTACCGCTGGAAATCATTGCCTCGAACTCCTTCTTTGCAGCCTTAAAGCTAGCAGGATCTAATCGACGTGGTCTGCAATTAACTGGAGGACCAGGTGTAGTTTTAATATAGTGCATTGTGTTGTGCTTGGGTGATGCAACCATACCTGCAGGTCGAGTAACCTCTGGGAATTCTCTGATGATGTCGTGGTACTCGGTGTCCCCGGAGACAGCTTTGATGGACACGACGTCCTCAGGAATCTGCATGCGTGGTGTAGGCACTGTAAGCGTAGTGGTGTTATCAATGAGCCTCTGGTTTCTGCAATCCACAAGGAGGTTATAGAAAGTTAGAAAATCTACTCCGATTATGGGTTTTGTAACATCGGCAATAGTAAATTTCCATTTGAAGGAACGTCTGAGTCCCAGGTCAAGATCTAATTGAATGGGACCATAAGTGTGAATGACGGTACCGTTGGCAGCAACTAAATCGAAATTTGATTGAGTACAGGGCGCCTTGCATGCCGACCGCGGGAAAACACACAGGTCGGAGCCAGTGTCCACAAGGAAAAGCATCTTCGAGTTGCGGTCAGTAATAAAGAGGCGGCCTGTATAAGTGGGGCAGTGGTTGGCCGCTATTTCCGGCTGCCCTGGGAGTTTTCCGACTCCCAATACGTGCATGGCTTTACGCATTTCTTTGCTCGCGACCCGTGAGTAAAATGATACCAACAATGTGGATGATCAGCTGGTGGTTGTGCTGGTCGCGAGCGACTACGGGAGCGAAACCTATATTTCGAACGCGATCGCGAATGAGAACGTGGCACTCTTCTTATTTTTAATTCGGCCACCTCGCGAGTTAAATCGTTTATTTGTTGTGCCATAAATTTCAGTGTTGCTTCCATGGTAGTCGTTTGGGTACTTGCTACTTGGGGTGCTGGTGGCGCTATCTCGTAAATTTGATCTGCGAGCTCGGCTATTTTATTTAAAGGCATATCCGGGTGCGAAGCTATGACCGTTTGAATGTTATGAGGCAAGCGGCCTGACCACAAACTTCTCATAAAGTCATCGGGGACGGACGAACCCGCGAGACTTTGCAAGTGTCGTAAGAATTGAGACGGTTTCCGATCACCTATTTCCTCGTGTTGCAATAATTGTTGAACTTTCTTATTTTTGGAAACCGACAAGCGTCTCACTAACTCGCCTTTAAGTTTTTCATACTTGCCCGTCTCCGGTGGCGAAGAAATTATATCCTTAACTTCCGCCGCATATTGGTGCTCAAGCTGTGATGTTACATAATAAAATTTTGTCGAATCACTTGTTATATTAGCCAGCATAAATTGTCCTTCAATTTGATCGAACCACAAGCTTGGATCATTCGGCCAAAATGGCGGTATCCTCACACCAACTCGTTCCACCGATCGCGTCTTCTGCTCTTCTCGATCCGAATTCGCCATGTTCTTCAACGGCGTGTTGGAGTCGGGAGTCACCAGTTGTAGGTTGTTATGATCTTCGGGTTGTAAGTTACGGTAGCACGGGCGATAAGAAATTAAAGTCAGTTCAATTTACACCACTATATTCGCGAATAAGAAATTACAGCAGAAAGCAAGCTAAGCGAAGTAGAAATAGAACAAAGTAAGAACAGTAAGAAAAGTATAAAAGTAAGACGATAGAATTTAAGTAGATTTTAAACGCGAATAGAGAGAAAACAATAACGGTCAGAACGGAATCAAATTGCGTAGCGAGGTAAGGTGCGCGCGCGCCGAGCATACAATAGGAATAAGCATTGAGCGACCGGTCGGCCGGCGAGTGAACGAACGCGCGGTACACTGTAGCATTCACTCTGCACTCTGCAGTAATTAGCTATAACACAATATTATTTATTTGTCCGCGTGTGTGTCGATTTATTTTATTACTTTTTATGAAATGTTGTTTTTATGAATTAATTTAGCTTGTAAGTTATGTATATAGTTTTAGCGATTACTTTTAAATTATTTATGCAATTTTAATATAATATTTAATAATTATTTTTGAAAGATTTTAAGCTAAGGGCAGAGTGTATGCTACACATTTATTAAAAGTATCATATATAATATTCCGGCTCGTACTTGCCATGTATTATTCTTAGTTTTAGAACAATACACCCGTCAAATGCCATCCGTTCCTTTGAACAGCTATCTATGATTCATCAATGGACGGGTTGACAGTTCAAACGATTGAAATTCGCAATAGAACAAGTCAATGTTGTAGAAAGATAGCGTTTAACATAATATTAAAATTGTAACAATCACGAATTCCAATTCACGAATCCTGAATTTGAAAGCTTTGAAGTCTTTCAATAAATTTCATTCCTCTTTATATCTTTGTAGCTTTATCAATATGCTTTAACAATTTTAAAGTATTGGGTACTTATTACTAAATAATTAACTTTTGCTTTAGCGCTATCAATTACACAAATACTTCATATTTATGTATAATTGCGCAATATTATATCATCTTCATATTATGGTTTTATCAAACATATGGTTATATAAGTTTACAATATGACATGTATATTTACAACAATTTTTCAGCCATATTAGGGCGGCTTAGAATACTAACCCCAATCCCACGCTGGATGGGTGTCGTAAGAGGCGACTAAATCCGGCCCACCGGGTGTAGGGCCCTCGGAGGGATTGTATTGGTAGTATTGATTTTAATTGTTAATTAATACCATTATTACTATTATTATTTCTTCAGGGGTTCGCCTGGATAGCTACCACCCTCGAGCATGAGTCAGCCGCCAAACGACTCGTCGTGTTCCGGCTGGGGGCTTGAGAGCCAGTTCTTTCTTTCTTTTTCTTCTTTCTTTCTTGGCCTGCAACGCATCAGTGATGCTTTTGGTGTCGCTGATGTTCATGGGCGGCGATAGCCACTTACCATCTGATGGATCGTCAGCTCGTTTGAAGGCTATTTCCATAAAAAATACAATATATTATAATAATACAATTATAGAAAAAAACTAGCTTTTGCCTGCGGCTTCGCCCGTGGTAGCTCCAAAACAATTTTTTTAATTATTTTAGATTTATATCCCCGTGGCTTCGCATGCGTGGATATCGATTTGTTACAAATCCTGCGGGAACCCTGAATTTTTTCAGGATAAAATGTAGCCTATGTGTTAATCCAGGCTGCATTGGCTATCTTCATCCCAAACAGCCAAATCGTTTAAGTGACGTAATTGAGGAATAAACATCCAAACATGCATACATACAAACATGTTGACAAACTTTCACATTTTGAATATTAATAGGATTGTTTGGGTAGTATTTATTTATTTAGCCTTTATTGCCACAATATAAAATATCACGGTACAAATGGCGAGCTCAATACTCGATACATTCTCTACCAGCTAACCATTGGATAAAAGAGAAATGTGCAAATGAACATTATTATATAAATATATTATATTACTCTATTGACGAATTTTCGTATGAAAAAAGCCAGTAGAAATTTTATAATAAATTTATTAAAACTGTTTTCAATTAAAGATGTTTTGTAATGATATAATTAAATCAAATTTCGTTCTTATGTATATATATAAATGTTACTTGTTTTAAATATTTTTATCAATAATTGACATAATTATTTAACTACGTTATGTAAAGTGTGTAATTTTAATTTTATTATTTTTATTTTTATTATTTTTATTTTAATTGTGTTTATTCATTAATTTTATTTAAGATGTAAACATTTAAAGTTGTATTCAAGGATTATTATGTATTTTCTGCCGTGCCCAGCCTGGGTCGTTCAACACAGATATAACTTTTTGGCAAAGTAATTATATCAAAAGCATATAAGTATTATTAGTTCGCCCTATTGATCTTCGATTTGTAATCCGATATCATGAAACAAGTTAAGGCGCAAAACTTTGTAGGCCTGTCGGCTCATTGCTGATTGATTTATAATCACTGTTTTATTGGATTTTCTCAGTTTCGGTGTAATTAAAATATTAAAGTGAAGAACTACGGCGAAAATCGATATAGTTCACCATCAGCCATGAGTGATGATGATGACAAGCAAAATTAACACGACAAAAGTCACATAATCACACAATTAAATCTGCGACTTAAAAGCAAGTAACAAAACTTCTTGAGTCCTTCCATGCCCCGAATAGCACAAAGCCGTCGGTCGCGGTTGTTTACATAGGATAGGGGCCATAGGGCAGTATGATACATAATTTCAATACTTAGGTTAGCCATTAATTTCTCCGCTCATACTCATGGGAACAGCGTGATGGTCAAATAATGCCTCAAGCCTTTATACTCGTAAAACTTTGTTACAAAATATTAACTTCACAGATATATTTTACTTGGAACAATATGACGTCCGTATGAGTAGATAGACACACGTTATATTTCTTTTATTTTGGTGCGTTGGTGCGCGTTGTTATTGAATTTCCGCTGTATACTCTGCTATATTATGCTTGAATAGTCGGGATAAAATTTAATAAAGGAACATCGTTTCTTAGGTCGTTACGCATCAGACCTTCTAGTAGTAGTAGTAGTCTATATACACCAAAAATTACCATATTTTTTATAAAACATAATGTTAATGAATAAATACAACTTAGTAAGGGAGATAGAGAAAATAAAGTGTCAATTATGAATTGCTTTGGAAATTTATTAAAGGGATCTTTTACACTTTGATAGTGTGTTTCAGGAATATGATAGCGATATTTTTATTTACCTTGGCCTTAGCACCTTGCTGGTGTCCATGGACGACACTGATGACTCATCCTCAGGTGACTTGACTACTGTTTGTCTCCTATGTACAGATATTAAAGAAAATCAGGGTGTCGCATAAAAAATAACGTATTTGTACCTATCAAGGGAAATCTATATCACTCTTTACAGTTTACATATTTTCTATATCAAAAGCTAATAAAAGTTAGAGTTGAATACGTTTACGAGTATATACATCTATTCTTACACAAGCACCAATTTGATTTGCATCGACTAAAGTTCCTGAAAGAACTAAAACCCTAGAAAGAAAAGAATAATAATAGAATTTGAGATGACGCCAATGGCAGTGAAGTTTGTTCCCAACATACCGGCCAATTTACGTCCGTCAATGGAAGAAAAATATGCCCATTTAGCTATTATGTTGTTTACCCGTTGATTTTTTTTGTATATGAATAATTTTTTTTTTACCTTTAAATATAATTTATATATATATCGGTGCAGCCTAAAATAAGTTCGTAATGATCTTTGAAATTAAGGAAAAGGGAACTGTCAAGAAGACAGACAGATTGAGAGTATCGCGAATCAAAGTAAACAACTAAATAACGTTGAATTGATAAAATCGGGTGTTATCAGGCAATAAACGGATAGTATCCTTGTGCCTGTCGAATTATGGGTTTTATTTAGTATCCTGGTAATCCTGACACATAAGTACGCCCACAGAGAGAGATCTATGTTCATAGTACTGAACTCAGATGATCTGAACATACGAATGAGTACCTCCACAGAGCCCTGTGCTATATCAGGCGTGGGATAAACCCAGATGGTGAGATAATTTTCAGGAGAATTTGAGAAGTAAATTTCAGAAAATAAATGAAGTTTGAATGACATTTGAAATAAGCTTGAAGGAAAATTTTACAAAGGGATACGATATAAAATCAATTAAACATGCAGGAGATGATGAGATCATGTGATACTAAAGTTGGGCTTTATTTAAAAATCCGAGAAATAAATGGAAATGAGAATTTGGTTTCAGGTTTTTCACAAAAGGAATGCAAGATGAGTAGCCACAGTGAATATGATGTTTGATATCATGCAACTGAAAGTAACCTATCTTAAATTTTTCAGCTAAAGAAAAACGGCAAGATTTGAATCTGTGTATCTATTTGCTGCGAGTGTGGAGCGGGGCTGGTTTCGTCCAAATTGCAACGGGTTGTTGATGCACCTACCGGTGCTGCTGTTGTGAGCGCTGTGTTTCGCGCTAATTACATGGCTTAATAGGCATAAAGCTTTCAAACGTTAACATTTCATTTGCCTTTAAAGAACCCAATACTCAAAAACTTAAGATAATTATGCTAGGGTTGGTAAAGATGCAATTGTATATTGTACTAAATGAAGTAATCTCCTGGCTTACTATACGTAAAATAATATAGTGCATCAGAACGACTAACCTACCCGTGCCGCTGAGTCAAGTAATATAACCAAATGGTCACTCTAGCATATGAATCTTATCATTACATTATATTACTACATTCTGTTTTTCATACGTGTTAAGATGGGCATGTAAAATCCTTGAATATAACATTGGCGTTTCCTACGTAGTTGAAACTCTTTAGCGCTTTTACTGCGAACTTCAATGATCGCGTATATGATTGTAGATTGTTGCAAAGCAGACTGAATGATAACTTAATATCTTCAATTGATGAGCAACAGTAACTGCATATTTAAATAGTAACATTATTTCATTTCATGTTTTGCCTACATAACTTTGTGACAATATTTTGATAGGGATTGGGTTATTATAAAATTGGCATCCCTATGATTTGATATGTCACATGTTTTGACGTAAGTATTAAAATCTGTCGAAGTGACAACTGACGACAAATATGATGAAAAATAAATGAAATGTCATTCTCCTTTCGTGTTGACTACAGACCACTCTCTTACAGACTTACTCACTTTAAAAGAGTTGAATTTGAATGTTATGTTTGATTCGTACTACAAATAAAATTCGGATATGATCAAATTAGCGTTAGAATAAATGTGATAAGATATAATGAATGCAGTAAAATTAGGTTGGATCCTTAATTCAAAAATCCATTTCAAATCATTGTGTTTCTTACTTTCTCGCTAATGACCGGTGCCGTTTCTTAAATTCTAAAAAGGGCAAAATGTTGAAACAGGATTTGTTGGTATGATGACGAGATGAGTTGTTGATACAACGTCAAGCTTTATATCTTTCTTTTTATTAATGCAAAAGTAAATTGATTAATTGATGTGGTGCTGATGATTATTTGTTGATTGAATTGAAATTTAACGATGAATTAATAAACCACGCTGCGGACTAATCAGTCAAATGTAGGGTTCTAACTTGTTATGTTATGAGATAAATTGTTTAACCAGTATGCTTAGTTGACTTCGTATTAAGCTTGGCTTAATAAGGGCTCTTTATCTGTAACAGCCGTGACTGTTTAAATTGTCTGAAGGTCAAACTGTTAAATTAGAGATCAATGCAGTATTTCGCATGATGGTGTTGAGGCAGTTGGGCCAACACAATGCTTAGTGACACATGGGTTGGGAACGCAAAAAAAGGCGTGTCCCGTGTGAGAACGCTCGAGTGAGCATGTATGTGGATCCAAGAGAGAACAGTGATATAAGTGTACCAAGCAAAGTGATTAATTTGTTGATTTAAAAATAATTTGATGAAGATGATCAACCTTCAGCCATTTTTCTGTATGTTGAACTGTGACATTAAGTGTACAAATCTAGGTTGGATATTGCTTAAACTGTGTAAATACTGGTTAGACAATAACAAAAAGTATCTTAATTCTGGTTAATAAGAGCGGTTTAAAATAATCTTGAAGGTGATTTTGACGTTATAATTTGATGTTATGTTAATTGTGGTGTATCTTTAAAATGAAAGTAGAGCAGTATAATACGGAGACGAGAGGGTTAAACGCCCTTCCGTTAATTTATTGAGGAATGATTGAGTTTATTGAATATAGTTGATATGGGAGTTGTGAAATTTTATCGGGGATTAGGAGCACACACGAAACATACACACACATACACTTCCCTCACTTCATGAAGTCAGAATAGCCGAACGAAATACTGTGCTGATTTTGTCTTTACAGAATGATCACATGAGGACGTGTGAGTCGTCAGCGATGGCCGCAACAGTGAGAGGAACGGACGAGATTCTTAGATTCGTTGACGACGCCACGACGTACCAAACGATCGACGCGAGACGTAAAGACTTTAAAATCGTGCAAATAATAATTTGGTAGTTCCGTAACAAAAAAAGTGTTGTTATGGAGTTTCTTGCGCTGCTTCTTCTCCATAACGAGAACACATTGCGAAGCAGTGGTAATGCTAAAAAATGAACTGATGCTATTTTTGCGGGATTTCGGGCAACAAAGAGCTTTGTTGTAACCTTTGGCAGTAAAGTAAAGGAAAGTTTATGAGAATGCCTGTAGGTCATGTACCAGTCGATGTTGATATTAATAATGATTTTGCTGATGAAAAAGATAAGATGGGAACTCGAGTCAGTAACTTTGTAGCGCCAGTGGCAATTACGATCGAAGTGCGATTCGTGTTTTGCTCTGGTATGATATGTGTATGGGTAGCAACGGAGATTGCTGGTTGGCTTTGAAAGCCGTGGAGATTGAAGGACTTACTCGAGATCATTGAGAATGTTCGTTATTACTTTTGATAATTGAAGTTAACGACTATGGTACGTGGCTCAGGATAATTATTCCAAATTCGTAATTGTTCTTGGAGATCCTTGTTTATGTAACGTTTGTTAAATATGACGCGATTTAGTACGATTCACACACGAGGACGTGTGTCTTGTCAGTATGGCCGTATCGGTGCAGCCTAAAATAAGTTCGTAATGATCTTTGAAATTAAGAAAAAGGGAACTGTCAAGAAGACAGACAGATTGAGAGTATCGCGAATCAAAGTAAACAACTAAATAACGTTGAATTGATAAAATCGGGTGTTATCAGGCAATAAACGGATAGTATCCTTGTGCCTGTCGAATTATGGGTTTTATTTAGTATCCTGGTAATCCTGACACATAAGTACGCCCACAGAGAGAGATCTATGTTCATAGTACTGAACTCAGATGATCTGAACATACGAATGAGTACCTCCACAGAGCCCTGTGCTATATATATAATTTATAATATAAATTATAGTGTGCATTAATTGTAGTAATTGTAGTGTTAGTCTGCACAGGAGATTTCGAATCATAAGTTTAAGCGTGTTGTAACATAAATAAAATTTCTCTCAATCAAAGCAATTAAAGTGAAGAAACCTGCTATTCTTAGCGTTGTTAATAAGTATCTCTTCATTTAAGCTGAATAACAAACATCTAAAAAAATAATGAATTCTTTCACGCGCCTTCTTTTTAATTGATTGATGTCCAGTTCTGGGCTTTTTGTATTGGAATCCAATAAATGAGTAGAGGGGTGACCTGATTAATGGTAGGTACATAATGTCTTAGCGATAGAATGGAATAGATTGCTCTCTATGTATAGGCAACAAATTATAACATTGAATACAAACTTTGAGCAGATTGAGTCATAACAGTATTAAAGTGTATAATTATTATGATTTATTACTAATTACTTATGCATAATGATAGTGGGGACCTACTTTACAATTTTTATAATAAATCATGACGTACATGTTATGAATTTTAATGTTAACCGTTAGTTAAAATCGATAAATATTATGTGAACGGGGCATCCGATACTACGTGATCATTCCCAAGTAGTACAGATAGAATAAATGGTACATATATTATTCTCGTTCACTTGTTACATAAAGCAACATGAATAACAGTATTCTGGCGGAATGACAAAACATTTTAATTACGAAATCCACAGCAACAATGGACATCGCTGACTATTTATAATACTTTTGAAAGCAACGTCGACACATTATGCGTTCGTCGACACATTATGCGTTTAGCCCACATGCGTAACATAAATGCTACGTAGTACAATTTAAGTGTTTTTCATCCTTCAAGCTCTCGCAGTTGTATTCAACTTTGGATGCCGACTGTTAGCATTATAAGCGTGAGGAATAAGAGCTAATCTTGGTAAAAGAAGTTTACACTAGATAGGTACATTGGGTGGACTTAAGTCGTATTATTAATTAACTAGCATTTGCTCGCAGCTTCGCGTACATAAATTATGTTTTACCTTATTTGTATCTCTTACAGAAGAAAATGAAAAAAACGGTGAATTTATATATTTTTTTTATTTATTCAACTTATGTACTTTACAATTTTTTTTCAGTCTGCCAAACTGAGAGCCAGTTTGTAAGTACTTATATTTAGTAGTTCAAAAACTGAAACCCACTATACAATCACAAAGGGTTCCTCCAGGAGCGGGTTTTGAAAAATAAGCAATATTCACATTAATTTGATTTTTTTTCTTTTTCTGCAAACTTTAAAAAACTGAAAAATATTTATTCCATCAATTTAAGCAAGGAAAATTTGTTGCAAATTTGAAGCAAATCGGCTGATGTTTTAAACATATTTCATACAAACTTTCATCCCGTTTCGCAGGGAAACCTTTTAATTTTCCGGGATAAAAAGTTTTCTATTATAAAATATGACCCGGGGATTAGTAACAACTCTTCCAATTTTCATCGAAATCTGTTCAAGAATTTTCATGTGATGCCCGGACAGATAAACAGACGGACAGACAGACAGACAATAATTCAAAAAAAAAATTTTTGTGCTAAATATTTTTTTAGAAATATTTTTAAAATATTTTTTGTGCTTTTAAACATTATTGAAGTGCCTCCTAATCAAAATTTTCAAAAAAAAATATTAAATTTTACAGAAATTACAGAAATTTTGCCTTTTGAGTAAAACATTTTTCAAAAGTTCAGGGTTCCCGCAGGATTTGTAAAAAACCGATATCCACAAAGTCACGGGCATCATCTGATATCTTATATTATGTATCCTAATCCATCATTCTACTTATACGTGCACTTTATTTTTATGTGGTTCTATAAACCTAAATTTATTAATTAAAAATTTCGTGCCGAAACCATTCTACCGCGGGCGAAGCCGCGAGCAAAAGCTAGTTTTACATAAACTTATTTTGTAATACATAATTTAACCTTTGCTGCGGTGATATTTATAGGGATATTTAAAGCTTGCAAGCTAACGCCTTGTTGTAAACAGAGCCTTTGCCCTTCGGCTTGAGATGAGACACAGCTTGGGTATCGATCATTAGTTAGTTTGTTATTTTAGTTAATCCTTCAAATGCCTTGAAGCGTCTTGATCAGTAGAATAATCCATTAATCCTTTACCGTTTGCAGAGTTCGCCTCAAGGCACTCTTGCTACGATAAAACAAACCGGGCACATCTAGTTTCAATGGATATCGAATGTCTATCGTTATAGTCCAGTTTGGTGAGGCACTCACACTAGTGTTGTATGGGTTCCATTCCAGGAAAACTAAATTTGTGACTGATTACAGAAAGAGCTACATATTGCCAGATGATTTCATGAACGAATAACATTCAACTAACGCAAGCAATTATGCTTGTTTTAACAACTTTGGTGTATATTTTAACAAATATTAAAGCATTTGTTTTCTTTTTGCTTCAGTATTTGAACTTAACTATCAAATAATCACAAAGTAAAGCCAAAACTGAAGGCGTTTAAGAAATACAACTCCGTTTTTTATCTCTTTGGCTGGGCCTCGAAAGAAACTATAGATTTTATTATGATAGAAATACTATAGAGTATAGATAAATATTTATAAATAATACGATCCATCTATATCATATATTTGAATAAAATTATCATAATAGTATTTGATTACGAATATTATTTTGGATAATATAGTATTTCTTATATACCCCACTCATTCCCAAGACATGCGATAATATTAATATGGATTACAGCCAAGAAGAGGCGGCGATCCATGAACTGCTGCCAGAAATATGAAAAAGAGAAACTAAGTTTAACTGCAGTAAAAATAAAAAATCTATAAATCCTATGAATATAAAGGCAAAATAGCCGTTGTAGAACAATACCTAACCTTGTGGCACAATTTCATTTTAAAGAAATCTCGACCCTAACAATTTCCAATTCCATTCTCTCGTTTTATTCTTCCCTGCTCGTTCCAGATAAGTGGTTTGCTGGTGGTTCATATAAATTATCTATTGAACGAGACTTAACGTTGTCTGTTTACAGTCATTCGGGGAAATAAGAGTGATTGTTTTGAAACCATAGATTACCGTTAGTTACCGCCAATATACATAACAATGTCATCAAAAACTTTGCTAACAACAAATAAAACCTCTTTTTGTAGGTGTCGTTACTTCCGATTCCTGACAATTTGATTCTTGTGAAATGACCATTCACGAAAGTTGTATTTCGACCAATCAAATGTTTGATGTTTTTCAATTGAATGAGATTCTGCATTTACAAGACAAGATTAGAAGATAAGGACAGCTACTATCCTTGATTTTGTGGTAAGTAATTGATAACTAGATAATTTTTCTAAAGATTTTTTACTTGTGTGATGCTTCGGAGTAAGTGTGGTCGTCGTTAATTCTACTGAAAGCAGTGGCTCGTTAAAATATTGTTAGTTAATTTATTATATAACAAATAAATTTTATTCTTGAATGTATCCAAACAAAATAAACACTTTGTCTTTACATTTGTCGGTTACAGATACTAATTTTATTCAAAGACTAGAAATGTCGTTAAAATAGTGCTCGCGTTACTTTTTATTGTAGAAGTACTATCCTCACAGTAAGTTTAGACGTGAGATGTTTACAAACGGCAATTGCAATATTGTATTGGATTTGCAAATCCAAACCAAATGTTCTCAAACGAAATCCTGTCAATTTATCTTTTATGCCCACAATACCTATTAAGTTAGCTCAATGTCGCTTAGTCAATGTTTCCTTTCAAGCGTCGATATTGTTTACGTTATTAGGAAAGTTAAATCACGTAACTTGGAACCACGTGTAACGTTACTTGGAACCAGGAATACGGAGGGTATAACAATATTATTTGCTTAACGTTAACCCACTTTTATAATTTTATCATTTATTTAGTGAGTTATCTAGCAATAAGTAACTAGTAGGTAATTTTGTAACATAACTTTTTGTACCTACGCCCCATATAATAATTTTTTTTATGTTATGATTTCTCAGTAAGTGAATTATGTTAATTCTTTATGAGAAATAAAGTTCTTCTTAAACCGTATAACTTACATAATTTTGCAATAGAAAGTTAACAATCATGCCCTGCTTATCTAATTCTTTCGCTCACTGTACTTTACCTACATATTTATAATATCAATATTCACTTCTCACGGTACTACAGATTAAAACTCTATACGGTCGGACTATGGACTCTAAGAAGACGCTGTCAGCTCAATTAAACCAAGATGAAATTATCCAGATTTCTTACAGCATTCGGGGCATATAAGATTATCGATAGACGATATCAAATAGCATTGTGATTTAACTTATCACAATGCTATTTGATATCGTGTAAGCCCTGTCAGTTTTTATTTTTCGACTTTAAGACATCCAAAAAGAAAAAAATATATTATATAATTCTGTGACGAGAACAGAGGGAAATTGGTAAATTTTGATCCTTTCTGAAGTGAAATCCTATTTGTTATATTATCGTAGCATGGCATGAGTTTTTTGTCCTTATTTATAATGTTCCATATTTGTAAAGTTACATAATGATCAGAAAAATAGGTATGTGAAGATGTTCGTGCCTCCGTCAATGCGTTACTGCCTTTAAAAGCATGTGCCGTAAAAACTTCATTACCTACATAAATGGGATCCGAAATCACGTGAATAAAACCTCAAAATGGCTTTTGATATTTACAGCTTTTACAGCCTTTCTAAAACTTAGCACGTAAAGGATTTATGTTAAACTTGATAGGCAATTTTTAAACGCTTTTATTTAGCTTCACTTCGGAGCATCAAAGCATCAAAGGATCAAATCTTGTAACGTTAATTTGAATGACTTCCCTTTAATGAAAATTGATGAAATTTGGCAGACATGTGTATTTCCGATGACAATACACGAAAATTAAAAAAAAAAAAAAAAAATAAAATAAATTAAAAAAAACGATTTTCAGACTTTAGACGCATAATTCTCTATGTTCTATTTTACGTAGAGACTTGAAATTTTCACAACTTGTAGCTAATTTTATAAACTAAACATTATTGAAATAAAAGCGTTTAAAAAAAAAATTTTTTTAGGATTCAACTTATTTCTCTCGAGTCATTGAGATTTTAGAATCGTGATAATAATTTGTTTGGGCTAGTTTCATTTTCGATTTCAGCCATTTTTTTCTTTGTATTTACTACATTTTCAACGACTAGTTTCTGAAATTTTGTGACTAATCATTACAAAATTCTGGTTCAAGTATATTATTCAATTATTCATGAGACTGAAAAATTGTTTACGAATTACGGTCGTAGCGCACATATCAACTCGGAAAGGGATCGGCACCGGATCGCCTCGCCGTCAACCTAACGTAAGCGCGTTACCAACCGACCAACAGCTCCAAATCGACTCGGCTATGGCTAGGCGACGCCGCGCTTACGGCTCGCCGGCCGCTGGTTGACGGAATGAATGACAGCAGTTCGCCGACGCAACGGTAGCCGCGGCGCCGCGGCACGGGGCGTGCACGAGGAAACGGAAAGTCGACGGATAGCGTACGGTGAGACGTAAGCGTGGGTACGGCAAGTCGTCCACGCACCGTACCGCGGTTCGTGAGCTTGTCTCAAGGCGAGGCGATTACGTTACGAATCCGATAAGTGTGCTTTACAGTAGGGAGTTTCATACAAAGAATACTGACATGCAAGAGTTGATACGTTTACGTTCCGTATACGAGTTGATATGTGTGCTACGACCATTAGGTACGTGGAGTATGCTCTAGGCCTCTTAATTATGAGGAGAGACCCTGTAGTTGGCCATTAATGGTTTAAACCTAAACAACAGACTATATAGAGGATTGACGAAGCTTGTGGTAGTATATAATGGTGATAACTACAAAGATTGTACAGATAACATTGGAGGTTCACATTGAGGCCATTCGGTCGGAAATGCGCACTTTCCGCACTGACGAGTCCGCTGGAGGAGCGTGCCCAATTTATGAACCCGCACATTTTGCGCCAGAAAATAAGCGTTCCTTTTCTTGATTCGATGCTACATAAAAATATAGTGAAAGAAATTTTCTATCCACGTGAGCTTCATACACGAAAAATAGATTTAAGATGCTATTTCTTTTACAAATTTTGACGTAAAAAGAATGCGCGTTTATAAGTATGTAATGTAAAAAGGAAAGTTTTACAAAGTTTTCCTGGCATTCAAAACATCTCACAGCTGGTGAGCTGTGAGCTTAGCGGTGGCTTAGACTTAGCTGGACAGTAAATAATAGTAGAGCGATCTTCAAAAGGCGAGACTTGATGCCGTTGTTTTTTATCTAAACATATAAAAATTGTTAATCTAATTGACTGTCTTATTCATCATTGCAGAGCCTAAACTATAATACTAAAGTAATAAACATGAAATTTTGTGAGGCATATAAGGAATGAAAATTTGTTTAAAAAGTTACAGATTTTGAAGCAAGCTCAGTGAAAAAAAGTGCTTGGCTTGATAATTAATGAAAGACGTGTACTAAATAAAACTAAATGTTAATGAAACATCTACTAAGAGGCTTCTTTAACAAACTTGGCACGCTTAAGCCTATCGACTTTATGTCAGTGCCGTATTGCATGTTGAGTGTGAGATTTAATGAGAGTAGAATAAGTATAATCTTTACTGGCAGTCGACTAAAACTAGACCATCCAATGCAATTGCTTTTATACACCTACCCTTTCAAGTCACCTGATTGATTGATCGTTGATTAAATCTTTATGCAATTTACATTGATTAAAAACTAAATAATTTGTCGTACTTGATAAACATAATTTTACAACAGTTTATAATTCTGAAATAACATATGTTAATGTGACAATGGATAAATAATAAACAATTCAACATCCTGTGAAGATTATTCAAGTAATAAATTCGTTGCAATAAATGTGCACGTTATTTTAACAATTGGTCACTCTGGTTAGCCACTAACACCTCCACCAATCCGCACTGGAGCAGCGTGGTGGAGTATGCTCTAGGTCTCTTCAAGAGGAGAGACCCGTGCCCAGTAGTGGGCCATTAATGGGTGGAAGCCAAGTTTTATAATTCAGAATATTTCAATAAACTATAAACAATTCCACTTCCTGTCACAATAATTGCAACACAATGCAACATTAATCGAATCAGTCATCTTATTCTTGTAAAGATCTTAATTTAATAAGCATATTTATTGAATATACGTAATCTAACAAGTGCAGTACTTGATTTTATTACGTAGGCTAGTGAGCTTAAGAGAATTGTTATCATTAAAAATATTATGTTATATTTGATTGTTCGTCTTACAATGAAGTATTGATCACTATTTTCAGGGAAATAATAAAACGAAGCGCAGCATAAAAGTTTCAAGTTATTATTATAGTGTACTAGCTGACCCGGCGTACTTCGTATCGCCTTAGAATGTAACAAATCAGAGATCATTAAAATCAGTACAGCCGTTCTTAGCCGCTATAGTTTTTGTGTGCATATCTCCTCCCTCTCCTCTCCCGCTCCCTCTCCCTCTCCCGCTCCTGCTCCCTCGCCCGCTCCTGCTCCCTCTCCCTCTCCCGCTCCTGCTTCCCTCTCCTCCCCGTGTTACAACAATAACAATTCATTTTTGTTTCTAACTATAAGCGTATATATTAATTTTCACATTTCTGAGATCAAAAATAAATAATAGTTAAAAAAAAACTAAAAAACCCGCTTTTATAGAAAACCAAACTAAAAAATTGAAAATAAGGGGGATAATGAGGGGAGCGCAATGGAGAGGGAGAGGGTATACAATGTTCTCTGATTTGTTAAATCTACCAAAACTATAAAAAGTAAAAGTAGGAGGGGAGGGGTGGGGGAGCTGCAGGGGGAGGGGAGAGAAAGGGGGAGAGCGAGCGGGAGCGAGAGGGGGAAGGGGAGGGGAGGGGGAGAGGGAGGGGGAGAGGGAGCGGGATGGAGAGAGGGAGGGAATTTAATGGCCTCTGATTTGTTAAACCTACCAAAACTATAAACTATTAAACTATAAACTATATAACTATAAACTATTCTCCTCTTTATGGGTCTGCTGGAAGAGATTCCTCCATGGAATAAGCAGTGCCCTAGTACTAAATTTACTTTTGTAATTATTCTTTTAATTATTTGTGTGTACTAAACAAATAAATAAATAATAAATAACGTTAAAAGTAACAACAAAGTACATGAATCACTGATTATTAGGCGATAAGAAGTTTGCCAAGACAGCTAGTGTTAAATATTTATTTAATGATGCCAAAGAAGTATAACTTCTCACTCGCGTACTACATGTAGTTTTTTCTTTCTTCCTTTCTTACTTTCTTTTTTTTTCTTTAAATATTGAATTGTCATCGGTCCTCGATAAGTCTACAAAGTTTGAAAGAAATCTGACCGTTTAAAGCTATGTAATTAAAGCGTGTAATTAGGTCTTTCTTTCTTTGTTTCTTTTTCTTTAAATATTGAGTCGTCATCGGTCCTCGATAAGTCTACAAAGTTTGAAAGAAATCTGACCATTTAAAGCTAATTTAAGCGTGTAGTTAGGTTTTCTTTCTTTCTTTCTTTTTTATTTAAATATTGAATTGTCATCGGTCCTCGATAAGTTTACGAAGTTTGAAAGAAATCTGACTGTTTAAAGCTAATCAAAGCGTGTAATTAGGTTTTTCTTTCTTTTTTTCTTTCTTTTTTTCTTTAAATATTGAATTGTCATCGGTCTTCGATAAGTCTATGAAGTTTGAAAGAAATCTGACCGTTTAAAGCTAATTAAAACATGTAATTAGGGTTTTCTTTCTTTCTTTCTTTCTTTTTTTCTTTAAATATTGAATTGTCATCGGTCCTCGATAAGTCTACGAAGTTTGAAAGAAATCTGACCGTTTAAAGCTAATTAAAGCGTGTAATTAGGGTTTTCTTTCTTTCTTTTTTTTCTTTAAATATTGAATTGTCTTTGGTCTTGATATGTCTACGAAGTTTGAAAGAAATCTGACCGTTTGAAGTGGGTCAAAATCAAGTCCAAAGAGAAGTTACAAACATACAGGTGAAGCTAATATAAAGCGTGTAATGACGAAGTACACCTTAGGGGATGAATTTCGAAAAAACCGTGATACACTTATTTTTTGTGTTTAACTATAGGCTTATATAAGTACAAATTTTCACCCTTCTTACTTCAAAACTGACGAAGGTACCATACTAACTTGCATCCCCTTAATTAACCATTTAGGGGATGATTTTCCAAAAAAAGTGTTTAAATTAACTTTTGTATATAACTATGAATTTACATAAAAATGTTCATGTTTATAACTCTAAAACTGACGAAGTTGGTTTGTATTTAAGTGACTTCCAATCGCTATTTTTATCCCTGGGGATGATTTTCTAATATCTTCTGAATGGGATGTCCGATTTGAGTAATTCAAAAAGTTATCAATAGGTATTGAAACAGTTTTGAATATGAAATGATTTATTTGGATAAGGATTAATACGAAGGTATGGTTATCATGGTCTGATGTTGGTCAGCTTTTTTATTGACTTTTAAAATGTAAAAAGTGGTTATAGTGACATAACTACAATAGTTAGACATATAGTATCGCGACGTTTTTTGTAGATATTAATATGTTCTCTAATATTGTAGAACATTTTATTGTTCTATCATCAAGAGTTTCCGCAGCGTATGCGATGAATGAAATTTTTAAGCAATTTTTTTACACCTTGGTTCACGTTACTGAAGTTTTAGCAAAGATCCCTAATTTTTTCTAAAAATAAATATAGCCTATGTTACTCAGGAATAATGTAGCATTCTAATGGCGAAAGAATTTTTAAAATCGGCTGAGTAGTTTTTGAGTTTATTCGTTGCAAACATACAAAAATACAAAAATCCAAAGCTTTCCTCTTTATAATATTAGTATAGATAATAAGATGTACATTTTAGTGTAAAAATACAAAATAGTAAAACAAAATTTCATTTTTATTATAACTTAACAAAAACATTACCTACCCAAGTCCTTTATCCGCCATTTTGCGAGATAAACCGCCTTAGTCTATTGTGCAGCCAATTGCTCGCAGCGATAGCCGCAGATTTGTTATAGATGGCTATAGGATGTGTGATCGACCGTGAAGCCACTAGAAATTATCTATGTGACAGATATTTCTGTACAGATATTTAAGATTACCAGAAGTTATATGAGGATACAAAGTGCACTATTTAAGTGACAAACGAGCAGGGAAGCCGCGTGATGGTATGTGTATGTATAATAAATAAATTCAACTAATATTATAAATGTGAAAATTTGTGAGGATGTATAGATGCTCACTCTTTAACGAAAAAACTACCATGAAATCTACAAAGATCAGGACAAGCCACGGTCAGACTGCTAGTAAATAAATAAAGTGTTCAACGCCGCTCATGGACATAAGTAACACACTTCACTGATGCGTTTTTTTAAAGAAAAAAATTGGGACTGTGCTGTTAACCATTAAGGAGTTCTCTCGGCTGGAACCAATCCTGGGAATAGTATCAGCGGGCCTATTATGAACTTTTATAAAACCATTCATGTTCCAGGCAATTTGTGGCGATCGGTACGGCATCTTTTATTCTATTCTGTAAGTATTTATTTGTAACATAATTCTTCCTCTATGTATATATGCTGGCTGTTTTTCTACGTTTATATTTTTATGTATTTTTATAATTTGATTTATGTAAAGATTGAATTCAGAAATTCCTACTGACAGAGTCAGATTAAATATATTTTTCCGGAAGATGAAAAGTTGGTTTAATTAAATAATATTATATAGCGGGATAACCAGAAACCATATAATTAGCACCCGCTATAAATTCATTTATCGGGCTTTGAACGACGTATGATTGGCTAAAAAGTGTCACGTGACCGCTTTGGTAATGCGAATTTGACGTTTACACTGGAACATGGCTGGAATTAAGAGTAATGATAGACCCGGTCATAATAGACCCGCAGGTCAAGCTTGTCACAAAAATGCATTGTCATCAAAATTTAGTTCTGGGGGCTTACCATGACATCTTAAAACAGGCCAATATTAGCCAATAATTGAGCTGTCCTGCTATATCCTACCATGACCTAGCTAAAGCACAGGTCAGCCAGTGATCACGTGACCGTAACAGGACAGCGGTCACGTGACTTCGATAATCTTCTTCTGCCCTGCGATTTGTGTACCATGAAGCGATTGTTGACGTATTGATGTCGGAAAGCGGCCTATGTCAACGTCAAAATATTACAGCCTACCGAAAGTAACTTTAATTGTCCTGTTTTGGCTGTTTCGTTTATAATTTCTTTATGCCGTAAGTTATTGTTATATAAAACAGTTTGAATATAAATTTATGATATTGAAGAACATTAGGTATTTGGTAAATATTAGCTATCGACCAATCTGCCTTGCCTACAATCTAATCTCTAGAAGCTGTTTCCAGCTGTTGTTTGTTGTTGTTGTCTCGAGAAACGCCTTGCTAAATACACCGAAGAGCATCGTCCAATAGAGCAAGCAGGATTTATAAGTACTTATTCAGCTATAGACCACATTCAAAAATATTACATCATGGAAGGCAGCTATAGGCAAGAGAACCAGAGGCAGAACGGCCGAGCGGCCGCGGCGGAGAGATGGCTCGATGAAATTTTGTAAGCAGCGGGAAAAGAATGGATTGATAAAGCGAGTGACAGAATTATGTGGAGAAAAATGGAGGAGCATTTCTCTACAAAGAGAGTATAATATAAAAAAAGGAATATAAACAAAGAAATATATAACTAATAATGATTATTGAATTAAATTTAGTCAAGAATTAAGATAAATGAAAGGATTAACGAACCCTAAAAACTTTAAGTTGAAGACTTTTTATTTATTTAAATCATTTATTTCGAAATCACAGATAGCTTCTTCAGTTTTATTATTTGTATAGAATATAGATTGCATTGCATGCTTTTTAGTCGTTATGAAATTGTAAATTGAATTTTCTATTTAAGAAATAAAAAGGTCTAATTATTATTTTTATTACTATAGTATATTTTTATAAACATATACCATATATTTTTATATATGTGGAAGAAAAGGTATTATATGATAATGGTTATTCAATAATATTCCGTTTGCTTTGCACCAAGATAAGTATATTTTCAGTTATCCTAACGTTCACATCGATAACAATCTCTACTACTCCGTGATCAATGATAGAATTAGAATATCCTACTTATTAGGTATAATGTTCTAAATAAAGTGACATATTCCATATTCTAAATATTTAGTTTTTCTTCATAACTCTTCTCGTATGACATCATCAGCATCTGTATCAATCGATCGTTGTAGAACCAAAGAGGTCGCTCGCCGGCACGGCTATCCTGACGTGCGCTCGTCCTCGAGCGCCTCCGTCCTCATGTTTCAAGTGGACCCCTTTGATCGCTGGGTGCTCGTCATCGAATGCATTTACTTCTGATGTAGCCGTACAGTGTCACGGCTTCAACAAATTTCTTACTCAAGTTCCCATCTCCAACCCAATTCAACATAAATTACATATTATCACAGTAGGTAAATATCCGCCTCGACTTGTACATGACCTACAGGCATTCATGAAAATGAAAATGCACCACCATCACAAAATAAATATCTTTCATTTCTTTGAAAGTACGTTAAAACATTCAAAATTTCACTTAACAATTTTAAATTATCGCTCCTAAATCACACATTTTATAAGACATTTGGACATGTCACTGTGTCAAGTGTCAAGTGTTGTAAGATTACATTCAAAAATGTAGGCATCACATAGCGATTATTTTTTGGTAATCTTAGAGAAAGAACGGTTTTTAAGCTTAATAAATAACGACCGTTAAGTTTCTATAACAAATCTCAAAATCTTCGATTGAGATTGTTATTTTAAATTTTTAAAAACATCAATATTACGCATTGATTTGAAAACCGGTAAACCGATAAAACGCTCTATTTCCGAACTTAAGTAAAACAAATTTTGTACCGTGCACAGAGTACTTAAACACTATGATGTACCGCGCAGGTCATAGACTAAGATGCCGGTCAGATGTAGAGGCACTGCAGGCCATCAGGTGAACGTTCATGGTACGAAATACACTCCTGTCAGGTTTTAGCTACAAGCTGACCTGTCCTGAACATGACACGTTTTATTAGAGTTCATGGTAAGGCACCAGATGTGTGTGTGTGTAAAATGTGTAAGATTTCAACTCCTTGGGACAAGTGGAAGTAGGATTAATTCGGCTTGCAAGATTTTACCCAAACAAACAAACGGGGCTAGCTAAATAAAACCTTTTAACAAGAAATAATTTTATAGTGTCCTATCAGTGTAGATGTTTTCTTTAGGTCTGAAAACGATTTTTTCAAAGATATTACAACTTACAAGATATATTACAAAGATATCGCTATTCTCGGCTGGAAGTTTTTCTGCACAAACTTTATAATGAACCCGGTCGTGCTGCGTTGGACCTGACGTCAATTATTCACGCGCCGCTACAAGTTATAGGTTGTTCTGTTGATAAATTATCCCTGTTCGTGTTCAAGTAAATAGGATTAATTTAAACTGACATTTTATGCGCTGGTGAAGGTTGTTTTGTGTGTACATACAGTGTTCGACCCAGAACTGCATGTAACCGGGTGAAATAGCGACATCTGTTATTGCCAGCGAACAACTGGCATATTTATCAGTCAAAATGTATTTTTATTGATTATTTGATATTTAGTTGGTATGTCACAAATTGACATATTAGTAACCTTAATTTATAATAGAGGACGCTATAAAAATGTATAATCAAAAGCTGAATCACGATAATGAATGTTCCATAGAGATTATATAAAGAGCCGTGGTTCAGGGGATTAGTTGAACATTAGTGGAGAATTTAACCCGTGTTGTGTGAATAGTACTAAGTGGTGTTAATAAAGTTAAATTCAGTGAAAGTGCTATTACCGGGTTTTATTTTTTGTGGAAGCGACCACCCCTAGTGTTCCAGGGTTAAACATGGTCCTTCGAGCCGGATAGGGAAGCCAACTGTGTGTGAAAACTGCGACACAGAAGATCCAAGGAGTCCCCGGTGCTCAAGCAGAGGCTGATCCAGTGGAGCCCTACAACTCAGGCGGACGTTGTAAGGGCGGGGATCACCAAAGTGAAGGCGAAGCCCTACAACTCAGGCGGACGTTGTAAGGGCGGATCACCGAGGCGAAGGCAGAGCTCTGCAGTGAAGACGGAGCCCTGCAGCTCAGGAGGAGGAAGATCTTCGAAGGCAGCACAGCTGGTGGTGCATCGGAAGCGTGGCCAGCCAAGGGGTCTTCTACGGCCACAGTTGTGAGTGATAAAAGAAACAAATGATGCATTGAAATTAAAGGAGACATCAAACATACATTGTCTCAACAAAATGATGTAACGCAGGAATTAAACGATGTTAAGGGGGGACATTTGTGTATTAATTTAAGTTCGCCTAGCATTCATAATAAATGTTGTATATATTGCAAGGGGAGTCATGAAATAGTGGAATGTACTCACTTTGCTAAAGAAGATGTGGCTACTCGGCGTAAGTTTGTTTGTGACGAGAACTTATGCTTCTACTGTTTGGGCACTCACTTTACGAGGTTTTGCATTGATAATCCCAATTGCCAAATTTGTAACGCAAACCATCACGATTTATTACATACTCTGAAAGGCCAGAGTATTTCGGGTAACAACCGTGATGCGGGACAGTTAAACGATCGGCGTTTGACTGATAGGGATATTGATGTAGATAGTTGTGAACAAAATCACCAAGAATTGTTACATTCTCTGGAAGGCCAGGGAATGTTGGGTATTAGTAGCGATGTTGCGCAGTCGAGCGATCGGCGTTCGACTAAACATGATAAAAATATTGGGCTTCAGATTGAGACTGATGATGTCACTGGTTGTTCGAAGAGTGAATATAACATGAAAGGGATTGGTACTACAGCTGCAGTGAATGCTGTTTCGAACAACGAGTCTGGATTTATGTTGAGTGCTTTTTTGGGTCAAGGCTCTCAGGCATCATTTGTCACTGAGGCAACGGTACAAAATTTGAGTCTAGAGAAAAAAGGTGTAAAGAGATTACCACTGGGACCAAGAGAAGGTTACCATTTAGAATCAAGTGTGGTAGTGGAGACCAATAACGTGAAATTGGTGGATCCTGGATATAATATAGCGGACCAAATAGAGTTGTTATTGGGAACGGATGTATACATACGGGTGTTACAAGATGGGAATAAAATGAGTCCAGGTGGTTTAATGGTGGATGAACATACCATGCTGGGAAGGGTTCTTTCAGGAGCGGCGAATCCTGAATATGATAATGAGTCGAACATTTCGGTTAAGTACAACGAAGAGATTCTGAAGAATTTTGAGAAATTGAAATCAGAACGAGACATAAATAAAACGAGTGAACTTAATCATAATAAATTGCGGTTTGAGGAGACATCCCCAGCTACTACAACTAACGATGAGAGCGGACACTACATGACTAATTTATGGTTTCGAGATGAGCAGGTTAGATCTAAATATGAGAAATTCAGAAAAGTTATTGCAATTAAAACAGTTACGGTTAATCGTTCAAAATTGTCTAGGGCAGTCTCATCAGGAAAACTGCAAAAGGTTACTGCGATCATGAAATTTCCAAATGTAAATAATATATATGCATGGACAGTTGCTAAAATAATATTGGGGTGGTTAAAGAGCATTCCTTGTCGATGGGTGAAGGATGCTTTCCTGAAACAAAAGAAGGTGGATGCGGCACGACGTATTCCAGGTTAACGATGAATGATGATTTTATGTGAACATGAATTCTATTGTAAATATACTTTGTCAATTTTGTGAACAAATTTAATGATAACGGTGGTTTTATTTTATTTTTATTAATTTATTTACTGATGGTGAAGAACATAAAACAAGAATTTGAGTGGATTTTGGTTTAAAATGTATATAAGTTGATTTGTCAAATATTTTGAGGGTGGGCGATAGGATCGGATAATCAGTTTTTACCGAGATGTAATAATGGCAAAGGTTTTCGTGAATAAGGCTAATAATAATAATAAGGGCTAATTTGTTGGTTTATTACACTGTGCACGTGAGAAATTAAATTGGATGGAATTGGAATACTTGACAAGTGGACGCATCGGTTTGCGGAGCTTAATGTGAGAAATGTGATATTGGCTAATTTGGCTCCAACTGGCTACTCTGTAAAGTACCTAGTCGAAAAGCAGCCTCGTCAGGAGCAGCTTACACGAGTAGTCACGTTTCAAACTTGTAGGCTTTGCTCAGTGTGTATTGGTGTATGATATGTTATATGTGTTATTGTGTTTTTAACTTGTTAAATGTGTAAAAAATATTGTTTTTCTTTATTTACATATCGAAATATTATTTGGTTATGGTACAACAGGTGGATAATTTAATTGGCTATTTTTGTTGTGTTTTATTTTTGTGGTGTATTTAATTGTTAGATTTTTAGAACTTGTCCAGGGAATCTTAAATGTAAGGTAGATATTTAACTAAAGTTAAAGGGAATTAATTAATGAGACGTTGTCCTATGAAAACATGTCTACCATTTTATAAACCTGTATTAAGGACATATTACAATATGTCCTTGGTGGGCGGTATGTTCGACCCAGAACTGCATGTAACCGGGTGAAATAGCGACATCTGTTATTGCCAGCGAACAACTGGCATATTTATCAGTCAAAATGTATTTTTATTGATTATTTGATATTTAGTTGGTATGTCACAAATTGACATATTAGTAACCTTAATTTATAATAGAGGACGCTATAAAAATGTATAATCAAAAGCTGAATCACGATAATGAATGTTCCATAGAGATTATATAAAGAGCCGTGGTTCAGGGGATTAGTTGAACATTAGTGGAGAATTTAACCCGTGTTGTGTGAATAGTACTAAGTGGTGTTAATAAAGTTAAATTCAGTGAAAGTGCTATTACCGGGTTTTATTTTTTGTGGAAGCGACCACCCCTAGTGTTCCAGGGTTAAACATACAGATATACCAAATTTGGTGTGGAAATGCAGGTAAAAGTGTCACATACAAAGGTACATTTAAAATATTTTATTTTTAATCTAATTTTATCAGTAATTGGCATATCTCTAAAAAGAAAGTGCATAACAATTTTTGTTTTAGCCGGCGACCAAAACACGCCTAAAATTAGGGAGGGTGTAATAGCTATCTAGTGTGGTAAAAAAAATTACCACTAAGCATGCTGAGGTGATGTTATGTAGTTTGAATTTTAGGTGAAAATGGTAGGAAGAGGTTAGATTACTCGTATTTTACGATTTAAGTTTATTTACAACTATTTAAAATTTACATCAGATTTATAGAGTTGCTAGAAAGCTTTAAGTAAGCATAAACGTCACATGAAAGTATATCTAAAGCTGACCATACAATATCAAGTGTGATTTGATGCGGCATCCAATTTGCATGAGATATCTATATGAACAGATAGCCATACACCGTCAAGTTTACTGGATGCAGCATCAATTCCGCTGCAAACTTGACAAGTAAACTTGATCGTGTATGGCCAGCTTAAGCTTTATCTATCAAGCTCTTATCAGTGCATTTTATTATAACCTAAACCATGCCAATTATTGGCCTAGATTGCCTAGAAGCTAGCTAGAATTTGTACCCAACAAAAAAGAAATAGGAATTTTGATTTATTTTATTCAAGAATTATCTGCCGTCATGTGACGTCTTATAATTGAACGCGTAACCTCTCTTATTCGGATTACTTCTTCTCCAAAATTGCATATATAAAATAAACCTTTCTTTACGTAGAATTCCTTTGTAGAAAGGATGATTCAAGACCCGAAAAAAAGGATCGTATGGAATCGAAATCCCATTTACTGTGACGTTATCTGGTCAGGTGACGAAACCGCACTTGAAAGGATAGTACTAAATCTGTTAGGGATTTGAGTGATTTCGCAGAATGATTTAACTTATTTATACATTACATTATTTATTTACATGCTGGGGACACTCCGGAATTTAAAAGAAACATAGTAGATGTCCCGGAACATATAAAGCTGTCTCCATTAGTCAATACATTTTATCTTTTAATGTTTACGTTTTACATCTAATGAACAAATGGAACCATTACGTATATATTAGAACCATTTGTCTACATGTATTAAATACTATAAAAGATTCGTCTCAAAATGAACTAGATACATACCTACTTGTATCATCAGCAGAAATTGAGGTATCTCGAGTCAGTGGTCACGCGGTCGCTTCATCATTTATCTTTCAATTTATTCTCTTTTATCAAAAAATCTACTTCGTTTAAGCTCACTTTACCTACATAATTTAACGAATCTAAACAATTTGAGCCCTTCAAAATACAGAAGTCAATGTAATTTCAAAATAATCGAGTCCTTATCAGATATAAGGTCCTTATAAGTTTGGTCGTTCAAATCATTCAACTGAAATTAGTGCTGGTTTACCGAGACATGAAACTAAGACGAAAAGGCATTGTATGGCTCGTGATGTGAGTTTTATGGTCATTTTATGGTCAGGGGCAATAAAACGAATCTCCGCTCGATATCCTATGAAAATTTCACGAGCATCAGCGATCTTTTATTAAAATAATGCGAATTTATTAGCCGATAGGAAAAGAGTCGTTTGTTTCACCCATTTCAGTATAGTTTTATGAGGTAGATTAGGCATTCTTTAGTTCTTATAGATTAAAATTCCAATTCGTTTTTTTTGTATTCATAGTTATGACAAATATTATCTCTATAATTATGATTATGACATGAGAGGATACTCTTATCCTCTCATGACATAATCATAAGATCGTAGGATAGCGGTAGATGGAAAAGCGCTAATTTGACTATTTTTGGTTTTTATAGCCTAACGGAATCCTTATAATTTCCCGTTTTTCGTCCGTATTTCACAGCTATTTGGATTTGGTAGTAAGATTTAGTTATAATGAACTAGTGTGTTCTATCGTGTAATGGACTAAATAAATACAGAATAAAGAAATAAATAAAAAGTAGCATGTAATGTATCGGAGAAATGAAGCATATACTCGATTAAGTAATATTTATGAATATCTCTTCTTCAGAATTATGTAGAAATTGAAAAATAACCCTTTTATCAAGGTTAATACTCAATGAAAAAGTTTTCTAAAACTATATTTTTTGAGATCCTATTCCTTGATGATATTATAAGATGCGAAAGTTTGTGAAGATGTTTGAATGTTTAGGTTGTCACTTTATACACACAAAATCTATATTTTATTCAATATTGTATAACTATATATAAATATTTATTCCGGTTGTAGGTTCCCGATGTTATTAAGACGATTGCAGATGTTTGTGAAACCACTCTTCCACAGCGGGTGAGGCGTGGGAATCTAGTATTTGCATATTTTCCGTAACGCCCTATTTCGATAGCAATCTCAGAAGTATGTTGTTTTCAGTATTACGTAGAACAACCTTGTTTGAACATAACTTTTTGTCCGGCACCGCGTTACCGCAGATCTATATTCAACCATCACATGCTCTTCTGCTAGATCACCAACTGTTACCAAAAGGTTAAACTTTTATGTGTACCTAAAACTCTTTTTATTCTCTGTCGTTAATTTTTATTTATACGTATTCATTAATTGATCCAATGGCTTCGAAGCTGGTACGGATAAGGCAGTGAAATCATTATTTGCAACCGTATGTGGGTGCAGTGCACTTGAGAAAAAATGATGTCCCGTGTATCTGAAGTTAGAATGTAGAAATTGTTTTATTTCTAAACTTATGTTCTGCTCGCGGCTTTGCATGCGTTTTTCGGGGTAATAAATACTAACGTTCTATTCCAGATCATGGTTTGGTTATGTATTAAATTTCATTACATTCCATTCAGTTGTTTCTGCGTGAGTGAGGATGTTTGTCACAATCACATCCTCATGTAATTGTGACCTTAAAGTGATATTTGAATGCCTTTTATAACTACATATCCAAATACAATAGTCGCCTCATCATAGTTCTCAAAGCATGTTTCATAAGGGTTTCGTGTCATGAGAATATGCGATGACATCTTCATTTCCTACCTATATTTTCCCTTCGTTCGCCGTGTTATCGCGACAACGGATGTTGTGAAAAGAAATATTGTATCGTGCTTGTGACGCTATGCAGGTTTTTACTGTTAATATAATATTTTTGTTGGAATACATATAAGTAGTAAAATTTTCTTTATCAGCGTGGATGAGTAGTATGCTCTAGGCCTCCTCAAGAGTAGAGACCCGTTCTCACTCGTAGGACGTTTATGGGTTATTGCTACATACTGCTAAATAATCCTGTATCAAGTCAAACTGCAAACTTGACAAGTACACTTAATCTTGTATGACCAGCTGGTGTCTTTCACACCGTATTGAAAACAAACACTATTCAGATGACACAGACTAGTTTGGTTTGGCTCGTTGATTAACTGTATTAAAAATTCCTTTTTTTACACAAATAAGTTAATTGCTAGACCACAATCCCACCTGATGGTAAGTGGAGATGTGGTCCAAGGTAGTGAGTACATTAACTTAGTAAAACCTATGCACTCTTTTCTTGAAGAAAAAATTTTCTTTCTTTCTTTATAATGAAAGCGTAAAACTTTATTTAAGAATTGAAGTGGCGATTAAGGAGTTAAAAGACAAATACAATACAAAGGTTAATGTTAAAAGGCATAAGTATTATGAAATACAGTAAAGCTGCTTATGTCGTACTAAACGACCGCACTGGCTGACATGTAATAATCCGCCTTTATCGCACTGCTCCAGCCGAGAATATGGAATTATTTGTGTGTATTAAATTGTAATAACACTTTTTAGAGGTCCGTAGTCTAAACAGAAAAAAGTCTAAAAGTTTAAACGGAATCCGTTTCCGTCCATTAAAGGCCCACTACTGAACACGGGTCGAACGGCTATACGGGCAGTCCGAAGCACGTAAGTACTCAATAAATTGAAACTAGTAGTTACATACTAGCCGATCATACTGTAGAATTGACACAAATCGCTGGACTCAGTTCAATTTCATTTTACCAGCGGTCTTTCAAACGACTTAATAAGCTCGTCCTTCTTTCAGAATCATACACCAGGACCAAAGGAGGCCGCGGCTCAGACACTAAAATGGAGCCACTTCTACTCCTGATCTATCGAAAAAAATAAATCCAGAATAATTTGGTTCTAATCAGTTTTAGACTAATGACAACCTAGATTATCCTAATCGTGTCGGGACAAACTTAGATTGTCCGAGACCAAATTAGATTGTCCAAGGCCGATCTAGTTTGTCCTGACATGAGTAGGATAAACTAGTTTGGCCTAGGGCAAACGGACGGGAGCCGATGAAGTCAGTGAAAGCGTTTTGTACTGCTTCTTGGGTGTTGAATCCATCTAAAAAATTGACTAAATTTAAAAAAAAATAGAAATCTCTTGGGGCAAGGTTCGTTGAGTACGATGGGTGACGGAGAGCTTCTATAATAGCTTTAACTCTTATAGCTTTGCGATGGTTTGTCGTATAGTGTGAGATCGCGCGTTGTCGTGGAGAAGTAATGGGGAAGAGTGATTGGCCAGTCTTGGTTGTTGAATTGCGAACTTCTCCATCATTGTTTGAAATTCTTGGCAATAGACATCTAACGTCACTGTTGAGCCATTCGGTAAAAAACTGTGATGTACTCGTACAAGTCCAGCACTGCACAGCATAACACGGCTTTCGAATAAAATTTATTTGAATTTCGAATTGCGCGCCAGTCTACAGATAATTAAATCTGAAAATAAATCTTTTATTTCATTGGTAAAGACCTTTTATTAACCAGCATTTTTTTAATGTTGGAATTATTTTACAACATTCATTTTTAATGTATAATGTGTAACTTAATGTTTTCATAAAATTTTGATTACCTATAATATCTTTGAATATTTTTAACAACGTACGTGTTAATAGAAATATATTATATTTACACTTTTAAATAAATATTGCAGAATTTAAATATTCTTCAATCCCTTTCCACTACACGTTATGTTCCACAGTTATGTTCGACCCAGTTACAACTAAAAATATGCTACTCATCTTACATGAAATTGCGTCACATTACTTGAGGGCTAGGCACTGAATCTTTTATTGTGTATCAAGAAAAGGTCACCTAAGGCTTTGTACATATTGAAGTGAAATCCTTTTTGGTAAGGAAATAGCGTATTATTTTATGATAACTGCTAACTTATATAAATTAGTTATTAGGGAGAAATAAAATTATCAGTAAAGATCTAAAATACGTCTTTTTGAACTCAAAATACGAATTTAAGTTTGAATTTAACTTAAGGGGTGCAAGTGAATATTATACGAGTAATATATAGTGGATAAATACCTATTACCTACTCAATATAATTTAAGTTCATGAATAAGTAGGAAGTTCAGTTTTCATTAATTTAATAATTAAATTCTTCACTTTTTGAAGTTTGAAGGAGGATCAACTTATTATTTAAAAGTATTTTTTAAACAAATTTATTTGTTTTACCTCTTTTTCGTTAACTATCATTCAATATGGTTAATTTGATTCCAGAAACAAGTGAAGCCTATTTTTATAAATGAATGTGTAGCGACCCTATATTTTGTGCATCGTAGATGAGCCACCCTGTTTTAGTTACCATAGTATTGTATGAACACGATTGTCATTCTTTGTAAAGCTAGAAAAATAGAAAAATATTGTACATATTATTGGAAATATTGAAAATATCACAGACATATATGTATTATATATATATATTGATATATATATCAAGAAAAATATAAACATGCAAAAAGAAGGAAATATAATTGTTTTTATAGCTATCAAAAATTGTAAATAATTTATTTATTTATTCTTTATTGTATACACCCTAAGCTAGGTTAAACAAAGGACGAACTTAATGCCAATTAATAATCTGAGATCCCTGAGGCTATCCATACAAGATAATATGACATCTAACTTAATCTTCTTATTATAATAAATTTTTGCGTACCTGCCTAGGTACTTCTAGGTACTACTAGGTTCAATAGATAATTTAAAATACATATTTTAATAGAATGGCAAAATTACATCTCTGTTATAAAATAACCTATTAATATCATTGTGTAAGTATAGGTAACCCATGCCAAGTTGTACAGTTATAAAAACGTAACTGATCTGCTAGTGCCTTTATCGTGGGTACTGGCGACACGCACAGCAAAAAATTATACGTTATTGAGATATTATGCGTGTTTGGATAGTTTGGGTCAGGACACGTATTCATCTAATAAAAAAATTACAATATGGACAAAATTTTACACAAAAGTAGAAGTAGCTATCTAGCAGACGTTTTCAAATAAAAGTTATTTATTTACAGATTCAATGTGCTTCATCATTTTAAAAAAGGTGAATTGAAATGGAACTACATTTACATAATGTAGCTTATTACTAAAATTGTAACATTATAAATCTAATACAATGTCGTGTTGATATTTTTATTCTCTGAACATTCTTTCTCCATTCTCGTACGAAATGACGACGCGGCGACGCTAACAAGAAATAAATGATACCAAAGAAATTGTCACAAAAGAATTTATGAAAGACTGTATTAAGATAAAAATAAATTCGAAAGTCATCGGAATCAAAGCAATATGCAAATTTTCAACTTCATAGGATGAAAGAAACTACATAGTTCTAATTTAACTTTCAAGATTTGACTCATTGCAACAGCAACACACATTGCAACTTAAGGCCAGGTATTCCCACAAAAGTATTCCTAGCGTCCGTATGCAAAAGCGCGCGACTAATCGGACTTGCCGAACCACCGTGTTCACGAATTTACTAAGTATTTAAACATAATAAGTAAAAAAATCTTTGTATCAAATCAAACTCGGCGAATTTACCTGGAAATATTCAGTGTCTTTAATCGAGTACAAACATAAAATGGAAAATGTTAGGAGTTTAGTCATAATATTAAAAAAAGCATTAAAAAAGGTTAACTTTAATTTAAAAAAAATATCTAGTGAAGTTCATTAGATTCTGTAACTGAAAGCAAATTTACTTTGATTAGATCCTTAACTAACATATCTTTTTTCGAAATTTAAAAAAACTCAAAAAATGGCCCCTAAGGGAATACCTAGCCTTAAAGAAAAGCTTGCAAAAATACTCTAATTTGTATTCTTTAATCACATTATCTCGCTAGACAGCCAAATATCACTTGCCATTATGATCATCGTTTTCTCCGTACCTTATCTAAACTAATTTGCTTTAAAACCGTGTTGGTCTTCGTTCCATTTAAAGTCGGAGATATGCTGAAATTAATGCCGTAGTTCACTAGAAGTCATGCCTTTGAGCATTACGAGTTAAAATAAAAAATGTTAGGTCATTTGCCTCTACTATCTCTTCCATTGATCGTCATTAAGTACTCCCCGGAGACGACTTGAAGGCGTCAAAGATACAAGACAACATCTCAAAATATAATGCGAGCGCTTTATTTGCAACAATATTTTACTATCGTATTTACCGTTGAGACAACTTCGCTGGACATATATACTATTTTCTGCAACGTAGCAAGAAATTTACTAATTTATCGAACTAAGAAAACCAAACACTAAACTATACAAAAGGCTATTGCTGGCTATACACGATCAAGTATACTTATCAAGTTTGCAGAAGACCCAGGATTTCCTCGTCGGTGTCAAGGACTACCCACAAAGACACAGACCCAGGCCAAGAACAAAAATTCAAATTCATCATTAAAATTTCCCGCTTTGCTGGGAATAGAACCCAGGACCCAACGAGGCGATCCGGCATGGTTGTGCCACATGTGTTTTTAATAGAGCGGTTTGAAGTAAAAAATATACATACTGGATAGTTTTATTTCTCTTCTTATCTGGAGTTTGTTTATAAAGTTTTTCGTCGTATTTTCCTTATAAATTCGTCGTCGTTTTCTCAGTTTTCAAGATGTTGGTAGACATTAAACGAAATGAAGATTGGTGTAACTGACTTTTAAAAGCTTGGTCTTTGTGGAAAGTTGGTAAGTGAGGGGAACACAAAGAAACTTGGCTGAGAGTATGCAAAATCATACTGGAATTATTTGAATAAAGCGTCTTGGCAATGAGGGTTCAACTTCTAAGTTTTTTTTCATTATGGCTGGCATTTATCCAATCTATAAAAAGTAAAGATGTAAATATTAAATAACCAACGAAAAAATTTAAAGTTAGAGTGACAGTCAAAAAGATAATAAAATCTAACATTATCATCTTATTATAATGAGTATTCAAGTAGAAGTTCAATAGAAAATTGAAAATAGTTGCTAGTAGATGTATCTTTACTCTAGTAAATATTTATTTCTTTACTAGGTGTGCATGTACGAGTACAGTACGTGTCGACGCCCCCGGGGAATAAAATTGTAATCGATGGTTTCCGAAAAATTTTTTTTTTTTCATTTTTGGCATCTACGAGTCAGTATACATCTGCTAAATATTATTTAGATTTTTTTTGAATTTCATAAAATTACAGTCATTTTATTTTTATTCCTCGGAAGTCATGTACAAATTATAGCCCATAATAAAGTCGTAATCATATAGGTATTACTGAACAACTACTAGTCTCTTTAGATCAGTAAGACGCTTATACTATTTTATTCTTCGCTAAATAAAATTGTTACGTTTCAATACTTCAAAGATGAGTATTAACTTTGAACGGAAGAAAATTGTAATAGTGTAATACATTTACAATTAATTCATAAAAGTACAATAAAAGTGTATCGTAAGTGAACAAAACTGGTTTTTTGCTTCTTCTGTAAAATTTACTTTTCTCTATTACCATTTTATTCCCCGGGGGCGTCGGTGTATATTCAAAGCTATGATCACTGACGGCGGCCATTTTGTATACAATGTTCCAAATCCTTACAAATATTTAACACTTTTCAAAATTAATTACTCTCATAACAAGTTCTTCCCTTTAGCACTAACTTGGGCTCTCCCATTGCATTAACAGGATCATGAGCGATAAGGAGTCCCTAATTGATTTAGGAGCTGTACCCATAATATCTGTGACCAAGAAAGTGTGATTTAAATAAAGTATTATGTCATTAATTCAATGATATTGTCTTATATTTCTTATATTGTATGTCTCTTTTTATATCGCCTTCGTAGTATTCCCACTGCCAAAAGGTTGACTGGAAGACAATGCTTTTAACATTAAATCCACATTTTGTTCCTATACATAGGTAATGTGAGGTACAAAAAAGATTAAATAAATAAATGATTTATTCTTTTTGTGGATGGAATTCTTTACAGGTATTAGCTAAGCGGTCTGTACTCGTTTAAATGTCATTAGGTATAATAAAAGATGAAAATTTTTTCTACATCGCAACATCAAACTAAGTTTAATGTTGCGTATGTTGTTGTAAGAAATTGGCAAAATAAATGTTTTCTATTTCTATTTTCTATTCTATTTCTAAACAAAATATTGGGTATTAAATTCAAGTCATCAGACAATACACGAAAGACAATACACGAAGGGTTTTGAAATAATCTTATACGAGTATATAAAATTCTCGTGTCACAATATTAGTTAACTTACTCCTCCGAAACGGCTTGACCGATTTTTATGAAATTTTATATGCATATTCAGTAGGTCTGAGAATCGGCTACTATCTATTTTTCATACCCCTAAATGATAAGGGTTGTCCACGTCTAACATTATTTTTTTATTTTTTGGACACAATTTTTTATTTTGATTTTTTTATAATGTGGCATTAAAAAATACATACAACCCTAAATTTTCACCCTTCTTTCACCAACCCCTATTTTTTAATAGTCATTTGATCCAACTTGAAAGATAGGATAGCTTACATCTTAATTTATAGTCGCAATATTTTGCAAATTATTTCCGCGTGCGAAGCTGCGGGCAACAGCTAGTCTATTTATAAAACTCCCATTACACTGTTTATCAAGGTCTATAGAGTTTCCCAAATAGTATTCTTTTATTGAGACACGCGGGAATCTCACAAAGTTCTCCTTTACATTTTGTACTCTTTGACCCTCAATTTTGTTTCCTTTTTGCTCGCTGGAATTGAAGAGACTAGTCTATTCATGGAATTGCGTGAATACTTAGTTCTTGCTTATCCTTTCCTAACAAGAAAATTGTTTATAGTTCGCTGTGGTAGAACTTCATATATGTATAATAAACAAATATAATAAACAATAATAATTTACATGTCTCTATACCTATTAGGTATATAATACTTACAAATGTACTTTTTTTAAAAGTAAATTCATTAGAAATTAATAAATCCTCACAGAATCATATCCATCATACTGTTACGTTTTTATTCCAACTTGGGAGTAAAATTTACGTAGGTTATCCTTATAGGGTTAATTTGAAATTCTCGTATTTTTTGACTTATCTACTTTTCCACAAGTTCAAAAGAATAAAGCAATATGAGAAACATAATTCAGAATACAAATATTTAACACCTGTTTATGTCGACAAACTTTGAAGAGGGAAATGTTTCGGGTTCCCCACCCCGGATCTGTACATGATATAGGTTTGACTGAAGAAGGTCAGGTTCTCAAATTGATTTTTGAAATTCAGAATAGGGATGTTGGCACTAACTGTAAATTAATATAAAATTATGTAAGTGAAACATTCAAAAACCTATAATATTATTCTTTTGTCGTTATCAATCCCAATAAATTAAATATAATTAATTTAAAATGGTAAAAGTAGTACTTACTTTCACGTGACCTCAAACGCCATTTTGAGAATATGACATCGTTATACTTACTTCATATGAAAGTTCAACAAACTTCAGTAGACCGATAGTATTGAATATAGTTTAGTGACGCCATGTAACGTTTTTGGTGGGAAATTTGATATTGATTTTTATTTATCAATTTTTGTTTTTAAATCGAATATGAAGTATTATTATTTTTATAATATTTTTTTCGTGAATATTATGGTTCTATCTATGAAATGAAATTGAATCCTAAAATTAGTCAACAACAACAGCAACAACAACAAAATCCTCTTTATTGTACACCAAAATTATATCCAAATACATTTTATTATACAGGAACTAGTACAATAGGCGGTCTTATTACTTAAATAGCAATCTCTTCCAGAAAACCTATTAAGCCAAAAAAGTGAACAATTTCAACATCCTAATTGAAAATATCATTACTCAGATTATGATTATACATAATTTTTGTATTATAATAAAATAATACCAGATATTTTAAAATTAATGACGGATCATGAAGGAAGAAAACGAATACAAAGACTTTTTTATTCTATCTGACCAAAAACTATTAGACCAAATAGGGTGTGGTTTATCACATTTGTACTGTTGAAGGTTAAAATGTTCTTAAATTAGGAACATTTTTTAACTTGTTATTTCCTTAGAAACCGAGATAATAAATCTAATATAAGAACTGGTGCATTTTTTAACTTGTTATTTTTTCTTATAAACTGAGATAATAAAAAAACATTGGATAAATGTTTACTAATGAAATAAATATTTCTCATGATCTCAAGTACCTTAATATTTATTTGCAAAGGTAAAGCAAGTGTAAATAAAGTAAAATAACAAAGAATTTAAATTTACGCACCGCTGAATTTTTACCATTCCGAACAAATTCAAACTGCAATTTGGGTAACAGGCAATAAAAGCAATTTTCGGAACTCGCCGTGAAACTCTCTCAGGGGTAATACTGGATACAGCGTGAAGTTAGTTCGTGAACTGGTGGAGCCACCTGGAGACTTAATTTATGTGACGTAACATAACCTGTATTTTTGTGGTTGTGTCTAACCGATGGGAATAGAAACCCTTTTAAGATCACAAGCAGGCTTATCTGTTCACTGACATTGAAATATTATTACTAGCGTATAGAACCGACACCGCGAACACCATGTATGTTTCAATGCATTGGCGCCACGTGGCTTCAATCTTCAATGGTTCCATTTTGAAAGGAGAACGGGGGCTCAATTTTGAAAATAGAACCTCCCGGGCGGGACACACATTTTGTTCGAGATGTCTGTTCTATGACATTATACTTCAATGTTCACAGACCCTTTTTTTAATCTTCTGGACAGTTATTTTATACATTTTAACAAAAAACTTAACTTATCGTGGATTGAACTTTTTTCTATGATATTTACGACATTTATGTTTTAAGAATGGAAAAGTTTACCAGTTACCATTTATAAACATCATCAATTATTTACTGAGTTTTTGTTAGAGATCCGCTCTGCAGTAAAAAAATTACCATAGGTTCAAAGGTCACATTGTAAGTCTTGTATATTTTGCATTGCACTGTGTATGTGAAATGTGTCATTGTTTTTATTTTTATTAATTTTGTATTTATAACACATGTTATATAAGAATGTAAAAAAGCATGTAAATTCTAACTATGCCAAAATTTTCTCTTCCGTCCGGGGCACAAAGTTTTTGCTTCACGTATTAATAATTCTAAGCAAATAGTCCAGTCATCGATCCAGCGATTTGCATAACCATTTCGATCACATGGCCTTCTATCACATAGGAGATGCACAAAGCATCGAAAAGGTTACTACTCTCACAGAATTTTTATTAATGAATATCTAATACATAAAATTCTCGTGTCACAGTTTTCGTTGCCATACTCCTCCGAAACGGCTTGACCGATTTTGATGAAATTTTTTGTGCTTATCCGGTATCTATGAGAATCGGCCAACATCTATTTTTCATCCCCCTAAATGTTAGGGGTAGTCCACCCCTAAATTTTTATTTTTATTTTTTAGACAAAATTTTTAATTTCTATTTTTTTATGATACAACATACAAAAATACATACAATCTACTACTACTACTAATTCTACGATCAACTCTTATTTTTTAATAGCCATTTTAGTAATTTAATCATTTTTCCTCTCCGGTCGATAACTGATCAATTGTTAGGCGATACGAAGTTCGCCGGGTCAGCTAGTTTGATATAAATTTTGTATAAGCTGTTCGTTCGCTTAAGGTGTAATCTTTGAAGTAGCAAAGCAGTGGCATCGCATTGGAAAAAAACAATCAGTATTATTATTAAGGGTAAGTAGGTTTATTTTTTTAACAATAGCATATATTTTGGTAGCATGTTATTTTGGTTAGTTCTTGATATAAAAAAAGTTCTTAAAAATTCCTCGTGAGGGACAGAGGATGTTATTCAACTACATTTAGAATACCAGGATAGCATGAACGACAGGATGTCATAAAGAATGTGAATGAAACACTATGTTTTGGATAATATTGGAAAGATGGCGTCGAGTTTAGCGCATGCGTAGTATACAGTTTTACGTTAGAACTTAATGAGGACATGCTAAGCACTGTTTTTTTATATTTTTTTATATTTTCTATTAAATTACAACTTACTTTTACAAAAGAAACTGTAATAAAAACATACATACCCATAAATTCTAAAATAGTCATAGTTAAGTGGCAAACAGATGTTTTACACAGTACACACATAAACATTATTTTTGCTTTCGAGAGGTAATAATAATTGTATTATACAAAAGTATTTGGTAAACATATTATTTTATTATTACTTCAAAAATTGTCGTTTGTTTAATCTAGGTATACTACAAACTGTTACAGAATAGGAACATCGGATTTGTACGTCGGACACTACGGCATGAAAATGTTTACACGTAAACAAATACCTTAAATCGAGTATCAAAATAAATACAACTGCCATAAAGACACTACTAAAAACTGGTTTTAAACATTAAAAATTATTATACTGATAACAATAATATGAAATAGTTCAAAATAACATTACGTATACCGCCATCTGTTGAAAGATGGAGTAGTTAAGATATGAAACAGCGAAACTCAGCTTGGAAATTATATTTATTTTCAAGTAGATGTCGTTAAAAACGTACCTTTATTGAAGCATCCTTTTTCCATGGGGATAGAGGTTTTTCGTTACTTCCTGTCATCCAACGAAATTGAAATTACACAATTCATAATTGCTTTGGTTGCGATAACTTTTTCCGATGATTGATGATTTTTTATGATATTGCTCTGGGTTGGCAAAGGAAAGGAACTCCTCGATATAATATTACAGACATTAAAGTTCATTATTACCTATATTATAATAGTTCATCATTACCTAAGTTCCACGTTTAGGGTTAGGTCCATGCCAGAAATTTCCTGAGTAATGTTGACTGCATAAAACACATAAAAAAAATTGTAACTGCTTGTTTTTAAAATGATTTTTTCAACATTAATTTAATATATCTTTTTATTTTATTATAATCCGTTAACAAACAAACAATGGTTGTATCTCCAGCCCGCTGTATTGTACAGATCAAAACATATAAACCCAATGAATTATTATACTAATGTTCGTTCACTGTATAAACCTAATTAGCTAAGCTTGATTGGCTGTAAATTGCAATTTAATTTTTATAAACGAAAATATATTTTATTATAATTTGTTTCGCTCGGCGGACTTTCGTAGTTAGGCGACCGTAGCGGTTTTCGTAGCACAACTGTGAATACTTTGACGAGATACCAAGGCGACATAAAGCGACAGACACTCAATAGGTGTCTTCTAAAATAATATTAAAATGTATAAACATTTGGGTTTAAGATTTTTTTAAGCGATATTCCTTTCATATCTAAATTGAAGTAAAACATTGCACTGAATTAAGAAAATTTATTTCGAAGGTAGTTCTCAACTTATTCTCAAAGGTGTGTGAAGTCTACCAATCCGCACTTGGCCAGCGTGGTAGACTATGGCCTGTACCCCTCACATTGTGAGAGGAGACCCCGAGCCCAGCAGTGGGACAATTATGGGTTGTTGCTTTGCTTTTGCTTTGCTTTCTTAACTTATGTCTTATTTACAGCAGTTAGCAAGTGGAGTGGTTTCATATGCAAACGTATAGTAATTCGTTGACCACAAAATTGATGCTTATATTTTATGTAGCCTAAACTACAAGACATAATTCGTCAAAAGTCTTTATTAATGGCATTTACCTTTCATTGTAGACAGCGCTCCAACAAGCAGTGGCTCAAGTGGGAACCAATCTTTTTATACTGTCACAAAACTCCTGTATAAGTGCAAATATGTGGTGTATTTACTGTTGTTCTACTGTTTGTTATATTAATACTAGGAAATCGCCCTCGCTTCGCTTCGTGAAAAATAGTAAAAAAATATAATATATTCATTATAGCATAAGTCACCCGGGGATAGTATAGCTTCCCAACAGTGAAAGAATTTTTCAAATCGGTTCGGTAGTTTCGGAGCCTATTCAATGCAAACAATCAAATCTTTCCTCTTTGTAATTGTTGTTATAAGTAATAGTTTTTTAACATTGTTGCAGTACCTATGTCGGATTAAATGTTTCTTTCTTTCTTTCTTTCTTTATAATATTAGTATAGATAACTGACGGTAAAATAATTCACATCTGTTCTACTCGTACTATGGTAGGTATGACATATAGAAATTATTTAAAAACAAAAGAAATGTACTTTTTCAGTTCAAAAATTACTATAACTTATTATCTGATTAAAAACAAAAAGTATCTATAGTATTACGAGTAGATGCGTAGTTATTTGTGTTGTATTGTAATTCCCTTGCTTGCTTGCCTGGCTGTCCTGAGGGATGTATCATATTTTACTGATTTTTCAATTGAGTGAATCATTTATTAACAACATTTGACACCAGTGATAAATGTAAAAAGCTGGTATCCACAAAAGTTTGGTAAATTACATGTAGATATAATTAATAAAAAATACTAACTCGGATTTGACTATTTTAATAATATTTTAAGGAAATAATAAATTTAAAAAATCTATAATAAAATTCTGTTCAAATCATTAAAACACACCAATGGGCATGCTACGCTTGCTACGAGGCTATGACCGGCATAGCGTATTTTAATAATTTTTAATATTTTCTAAACGCCACCTTCGTAGACTCCTGCGTAGCGACACAAAAAGCCCTCTACAGAGTTTGAGAGGGTCGTAGAGGGTGAACGTACAATTTACTAGGCAAACATAAAACGTTAGATACAACTGACAACTTTTCCCCATTTACTACTAAGAAAAAAAATATTATCCTCTTTTGTCAATAAACTAAAAACACGCTTTTATACTGCAGTAATAAAACAACAAAAATTATGGTTTAAACATGCTAAATCAAAAAGTCGCCCTAATTCAGCTTGCAAGATTTGAAACTATCAAAAAACTGACATGCATTGTAAATTCAATAAAATCATAATATAATTATTAATCTTTAAAATATTGTGAAAACAACAGTTAAATTATTCAACATCATTTTGTATTGGATGCGACGTAAACGAAAATTATTTTTATTGTTATCTTTAGGCATGTACTTTGATTTAATTTACTTTAATTATGACTTATCGTCCTATTAAATTATGATAGTTAATGATTACATACTCGTCGTTTAGAGAGAGTAAAGTTAGAAGCTTGGCTCTACATGAGATTTGATAACTTTACCACGTACGAGGACTAGTACGTGGTAACAAACATTTACATTTATGATCAAATTATGTTAAATTTATAATTCCAATTTATCGACATATTATAATTACTAATTATAAAAATTACAAATTAGGTCAAAACACTGGCCGCATTCATAAGCTCTGCAGTCAACTCGCGCGGCTACTGTAGTGCCCACGTCTTGGCGGGGCGCGACCGTTCTCCCAGAGTATATTAATATATGAAGCAAAAACTTTGTACCACTTTTTACGACGATTACGCGGACGAAGGAGTTTGGTATAGTTAAAGTTTACATGGAGAAGGAGTGCAAAAAGCTAGCTACAGTTAAAGCATGAGAAACACATAAAATTAATAAAAATAAGTATGTCATAAACCTCTATGCATTAGAGCACACACACGCATAATTTACACACAAATGTAATTGTAAAATAATCTTTTAGAGCATTGAAGTATAATTTCATAAAACAGACATCTCGAACAAAATGTGTGTCCCGCCCGGGAGGTTCGATTTTCAAAATTGAGCCCCCGTTCTCCTTTCAAAATCGAACGAATCCATTGAAGATTGAAGCCACGTGGCGCCAATGCATTGGGACATACATGGTGTTCGCGGTGTCGGTTCTATACGCTAGTAATAATACTTCAATGATTTAGGGTCAAATTTTGAACGCAAAGCGGGACTCTTAGTTATTGATTTATTAATACTTCGTTTCATTTAACACAAACAAAATATCGAGAGTTATTAAAAATTTTGAAAAAATACTATCTATGCCTGTGGAAAAAATGGTAACTGTTGTCCGGAGAAACAACTGACTACCATAAAATACAAAGAACTAAAACATTATCGTAAGTTTTTACTCCTTGCCACTAGGTGGCATACTTTTATTAAACTTACACGAATAATAATGTTTCTGGGATTAAGTTTCTTGTTGAAATACATTGAATTTTTTGTATTCAATATACCTAATTATAAGTTAAATATTTAATAATACATATAATAAATTGACAGGAAATTTTGGGAAACAATTGTTAAATTATATTTAAATAAAATTTACAACTTTGTGTTTAACAATCAATAAATATTAAATGTATTTTCTTAGTGTTCTGAAGTAAAATCGGAACCCTTATAGTTTTGTCACGTCCGTCCGTCCATCCATCCGTTCGTCCGTCCGTCCGTCAGTCTTGAAGCAAAGTACCGAGACCCTTAGTGTAACGTGTAAAACTCCAAAAATCGTGGAATAAAATATTGAAAAACTTTTTTTCCGGGTACCTCCCCTACAGGTAACGTGAGAATGATTTTTATGAATTTACTAGGAAAACTGTCACGGCTATGTTAGCATAAGTAGTTAATGAGTAATAATCGATAAACTTACTATTTCGGGACCATACATTCCACTTGGCCTGCCATGCGCTCGGTTTTATTTCAATATGATTTATCTGAAGTTACGCGAAAAGGAAGCAAAGGAAAAAAGGGCGATGGGGCGTCGTAGCGGCAATTGGAAGGATGCTACGAAACTACAGAATATTGTATTAGGGTAACAATAACAGCTAGGATATGTTGAATGAGGAGCGCGAAACTTTAAAGAAAGAGAAGGTTTGTGCATGAGTACAAACCACGGAATACAGAGACTCTCGTGAGAAACTTCCGTGGTTCAAATAATTATTTATGTCAGTGAGTGACAAATGATTTTTTTCAAGCTCGAAACACGAATTGGCTTGAGAAAGGGACGACGACGGCGTTTAGGACTGACTGGAAAATTTTGTGAAATCGTAGTGGAAATATTAGAATATCATAAATAATAAGAGCTCATAGAACGAGAAAAGGCAAGCGTTAGCGGAATAGTTGGTATGTTAAAAAGAGAGGTAAAATTCACGCATGCGTATTTAACGCAGAGCGGTTACGTGTGGAATCACGGAACACAGAGACAAGAGGGTGGAATAAAAGGAAGGGCACAAGAGCTACGGCGTAGAAGAAACAACGCGTGGAGTGCGAAAAGTTTAAATGCAAATTTTATTCGATCATATTTCTAAAATTTCTTAAAATTTGCGAATATTAATATTGTTAATAAATATTAACATAAATATGTATCACAGGTAATTTGTTGCCTTGTTGTGATAAAATATTACTATAACTAAAAGAGAAACAAAAAAACTTATAAAAGTAAGTAAGTTGACCTACTTTTCAAATAATAATATTTTTTTATTTCACCTCCGTTAATAGCAATGTGAGTAAATTTTATGGTGTTCGACTATTTTGCGCAACTCCTGAAATTGTCGCTTTGATATTCTGTTATCCTAGTACACTTTTCCTTGGCGCTGAAGCCTTCCCGTAGAGGCGTTACTATGAACCACTTTATAGGAGTTTATTGGAGATCGATTTTCATATAATGGAGAGTAAAATCAAACTTTCTACGTTACGTGAGGTGCGTTATGCGTTCGTTTTGTAATTCGTAACCAAGAATCCAGAATATCAAAGGGCATAAATAAAAAGCGCATATAAAAGCGTATTAATTGGTAAATAATACGATTATTATTTCTCCATGGAGTTCGCCTGGAGCATGAGCACCCTCGAGCATGAGTCAGCCGCCAAACGACTCATCGTGTTCCGGCCGGGAGCTTGAGAGCCAGTTTTTTCTTTCTTTTTCTTCTTTCTTTCTTAGCCAGCAACGCATCAGTGATGCCTTTGGTGTTGCTGATGTTTATGGGCGGCGGTAGCCACTTACGGTCAGGTGGATCGTCAGTTCGTTTGCCGGCTATTTCCAAAAAAAAAAGATGGTGACTTATTTGACGAATACAAACTACCACTATCGAATCTAGATGGCGTTGTTACTGATTTTACGATCGCAAACTAGATCAGTTAGGCTACACATAATGAAAGAATTTCATAATGATTGTTAGTCGCTTATGCTTGTACGTGTAACCTTCGCCACTGGCGAAATCAAATGATTGTGATTTCTCAATCCGTCAAATTATGATGGATTTAGCAGCGGGATCTTAGACCATAGCGCTTGATAGGACAGTTTTGGTTCCGAAAGCTCAGTTGTCAACGTTGTCAACAGACTATCTCGCAGGGGTGAGCGAGATAACGAAACGCCGCAAAAGTTATTCAACATACATGGGCATTTACTCAAAGTAAAATAAAAAAGGTACAATTCCTAAAATGAAAAACCAAGGGTTCAGTCAAACTATGAAATATTCAAATCTCTCAGAACAACGTCTGCTGACCTAGCTAGTGCTAGTGCTACTCGTATATCTACAAAACTAATAATTCATCACGCATGCGCTAGCTTATTGCAATCAAACTACTGTTCTCCTGGTAGTCTACAGGGCATCGAGACCTGTCGGATAGCCTCACACCTACCTCACACCCTTGTTTACTACCCCAAGTCACGACCACGCATGCGCAGAGTTAAAGCCCTCTCTCTGTCGCAATATTCCTCACTCGTTTGAGTTTTACTGTCGACCGCCCCATTACTTCTCATTTATTTATGATGTCCTAGTATAATATGACCTGTTGTTTCATAATATCCCTTCAGTCATTTTTAGTTTTTCATTCATGGACATATTGGAATACTTCGAAAGTACCTCTTACTTACTTCGAAAAATTACTTTGCTTTCACAGTTTAAAAGTATCAATATGACTTTGAAATCTTTATCTTTTGCCCAAATAGAGTACTTATGTCTTTTCATTCTGCAATTTCATTCACGTGTTCTTGCAAGTTTTCGGTGGTAGACTAAATATTTTCCATTTGAACTCATGGGAGAAAATTTATTTCGCGCAAGGATGTCATATGATTTTGTTAAGATTTAATAAATTGTGTAATATCGGTCCGTCTCTGGTTGTTTACATTTACGCTTACGAAGTGTTATCAATGTCTCAAGTCTGGCTGTGAGCCACTGACGCCGTCTTGTCTTGTGTCTTGTCTATGATAGGTGATCTCAATGCTTTCATTTAATTTTAAAGTCGGTTATTTATTCTCAAGAATTATTTTATGCACATTCAGACCGACACGACTGTTCTATACGCTCACTCGCGCACAACTAAATTTTTAATATCCTATTCATTTCAAATACATTTTTTAAAAACATTGTTTTTCAAATAAGTTTAACAATAAAATTAATATTATTTTTTAAAGTGAAACTTTTATTACATCGTCAACAAAACCACACAATTGCTTTATATTTTTTACTTATTGGTGACCCTAAGTTGTTTGAGACCAATCTTCAGAGCCTCGAGCACAGGCGCAGAGTTGCTAGCCTCTCGGTATTCTACAGGATACATTTTGGAGAGTGTGCGCAGGAATTATATGATTTGACTAGCAATTGCCCTCGCTTCGCTTCGGAAAAAATCTTAGGTGCTTTAGTTAACTTACATAACATACTCTTAAGGCAGCATGATCGCTTATTAGAACCACGTTACAATGAAAGATCAATACTGGAAATAACGTTTTGATATTTATAGGGTTCATTACCCCAAAAGAAAAAATACGGTTCCCTTAAGATCACTTACTCCATTGCCCGTCTGTCTGTTTGTATTTCAAGACCTTTTTTCTCAGGAACGCGTGAAGGTAACAAATTAAATTTAATCCAAAACTCAGGTCTGCAATCCCTAGGAGCTGTGAAAACATATAATATTCTGTATCGTCAACGCAATCAAAAAACATTCGGCTAGAAGAAATGTCTTAGGTAAAACATAGGTTAAATAAAAAATCTTAAAACTGTGAATTTGTAAGTATCACAAAGAAAATGATTTTAAACCTATTTGCAGAACCTGGTAATTTGATCGGGATCCATGTCGATATATGGGGACAACAGTTTTTCAACGGAAAAGTTAAGTTTGTTTCTTAACTCCCTTTATATTTCGTTACACAGCTATGTTAGGTTTTACTAAATAGTTAAGTTAGGTTCAAAGACCCTCCCCCCCGGGGGTTGCCCGCCTTGTCGTGGCGGGGGGGCTTAGTAACCGTGGACTGGTCACCCACGGTGAAGCCAAGAGGCAACCAGGGCCGGCCTGTTTGGGCTGCCGGCTGGCCCGAGGAGGGCGCTCCCAGCGGGCTGAATAAGTCCGCTGCGGACGCGCTTGGAGGTGGGACCGTGGAAGATAGGGTGCGCCGTTCTCCCTATCTTCTGCGGCCGTGGAGGGATCGCAGGGGGAGAGGCGTGTTGGTATTACGGTGCGCCACTCTCCCTACCCCCTGCGAGCTGGTGGGGCCGTTCCGTCGAAACGGCACTGGTGGGGCCGCAGAGGAAGAGGCATGTCGGTATTACGGTGCGCCGCTTGCCCTATCCTCTGCGGCCGAGATGTGGTCGGTGGAAGAACCACAGACCTGATCTTCCACCGAGTACCAGTGGTACCCATGGCCTCCTAGTAGCAGACTCAGGGGGAGTTTGCTACAGTACTGGTGGAGGCCGAGGAGGGAGGCGCACCTTACCATCTGGTGCGCCCATCGTAGAGGGCCTTCGAGCTTTCGCGATGGAGCCGCTTGTGGGCGGCTGCCGTTGGCGGGGTCGCGGATGTGTGCGAAAGCGTTCCCGTAACCCCGTCACAAGGCGGCGAGGCGGAAGATGGGGGGGTTTTTAGTGGGTATACCGTGGGTCTCATTAGCCTATACGGGAGTCCCACATAACCACTCGGGTGCCCCCTGCGCCCGGGTGGTATGCGTAATGCATTTTCCCCCCCGGAAAAAAAAAAAAAAAAAAAGGTTCAACGACCCTAGCTCTCACTAAGTCGGTTGCTTTTACTTATTATTATTATTTCATCATATTATTTTCTAAATTTTGTGTTTCCTACTTAACCCTTAGTACATAAATAACTTGGCCAGCGTGGTAGACTATGGCCTATACCCCTCACATTGTGAGAGGAGACCCCGAGCCCAGCAGTGGGACAATTATGGGTTGTTGCTTTGCTTTGCTTTACATAAATAACATTGAATAAATAAGTTGTACGATGACTTTTACTGATCCATCACTGATGGATCAGTAAACGTCATCTGATGGACCATCAGTATTTCACATTAGGTACCCAGAATTTATAAAAGGAGTAGTCTTATATCGTTCTCCAAGGTACAATCTATGTCTATACCAAACACATCAAGATTGGTTCAGCAGTGAGAGAGAGTTAAGGTTAATTAGATGAGTTATGTGAGAATAGTAATAAAGGAGCAACGCATTTTCGCATTTATTACATTGTAGTTTTGGCAAATCAATAATTCGAAGGGAAGATATTGCTTCACAGAAAATGAGAAAATTCAGCACTCTGCACTCTCAACACGATGTTCTTCAGGACTGCATTATAACAGAACTACAACATACTACGGAACACTAAAAATCACGGAACACTTAGTTCTTTCGAAGAACAATCCTAAGCTTGATTTAACACGCCGCAATACGTTTTGTATAGTGGAGTTATGTATTTTATTATCAATTATTCAATTTGTTCAATGTCTACTATTCATACAACACTAAATTACGATTTTCAACTGAAATAGGGTGAAATATAAAAAATGCTAAGTTTACGTCGGAGGCCATAAATAGGCAATTCATGATTTTAAAAAAGTGAGTAGGTATAAAAATAGATGTGTATTTAGTAAAAAAATACTTCAGTGCCATATTCTAGCCCCATCTTGCGAAATAGAAATAAAGTAAGAAATGCATGCATGCCTTATTTTGTGTGAAAAAAAGGTTTTTATAGGTTTAAAACAAATTAAAACTCGTTTCTCGGTTTTGGTATCGTGCAAGTATCGATTTCATCCATCCATCCATCCATCAGCCCTTGGAGGTCCACTGCTGGACATAGGCCTCCCCTAACTTGCGCCACTTCTGAATCCAGCGGATGCCCGCTGTCTTCTTCAGGTCGTCAGTCCACCTGATCGGGGGACGTCCTATGCTCCTTTTTCCGAGACGTGGGCACCATTCGAGGACTTTTCTTTCCCAACGGTTATCGGTCCTTCGCACTATGTAGCCAGCCCATTGCCACTTCAGCCGGCTAATTCTTGAGCTATGTCGGTTACCCTTGTTCGTCTACGGATCTCCTCATTTCTGATTCGATCACGTAGAGAAATACCGAGCATAGCCCTCTCCATAGCCTGCTGCGCTACTCTGAGCTTGTGTTGTGTGAGTATCGATTTACAACTTAAAAATTCATTTATTTCGAAATGACAACCATACACTTCCATTATATTTATGTGTATTTGAATTATTGTAAATTTGTAAAAAATAAGTACTCCAGTGCCACGCTTTGGCTCCACCTTGCAAAATATAAAAAAACTAAGAAATATATGTACCTATGCCTCAATTTGTGTGAAGAAAAGGTTTTTGTATGTTTAAAACAAATCGACTCATATTTTGTTTTCTCGCTTTTTTATTGAACCTTAAAAAATTGCCTATAATTTAAGTTGAAGACTCGATATTGTAGTAAAGTCCTGTTGAAATCTGTTCAGTAGCTTCAGAGATTAATGAAGACAAACAAACAGACAAACAAAAATTAAAAAGCTCATTTTTCGGTTTTGATATCGTGCTAGTAACGATTTATAACATGAAAAATGCAGTTATGTTTTGAAATCACAGACAGACATAATTATATTATGTATAAAAAGTGTATGTATTAAAGTCGTTGGCGTGAATCAACAAATACAGAGCCATCTAGTGGCCAAGATAGTAATCGATTATTTGTTGGATATCGGTTTCTCATACAGAAATAATTTACGTTTTTCTACCACTTCCCAGGTGAAATTTAGAAAATGCTGAAATTATATTGGAGGACATAGATACGCAAACAATATGCTCTTAAAAACAAAATACAAAAATAGATATCCACTCAGTAATAGGGATTTGAATTAATGAAAAAAATAACCTTTAAATGCATTTTATGGCCTCTCCATGCAATATAAGTAAAATCTAAGAAATGCATGTATAACTCTTTTAGTACGGAGAATACGTTTTTAATAGTTTAAAACAAATCAGCTGATATTTTTTTATTTTTCCATACAAACTATCCCTAAGGAACCCTTCAGTATGGAAACCTAAAATATTGCTTACTTGTTAAGTTGAACACTTTGCAATATCCTAGTAAAAGTGTTGTTAAAATTCGTTCAGTGGTTTCGGAGATTAGCGGAGACAAACAAACAGACAGACAGACAAAAATTTTAAAAACTCATTTTTCGGTGTTGGTATCGTGCAAGTAACGATTTGCAACTTGAAAAAATCATTTATCTCGAAATCACAGACAGACTCTTCAATTTTATTAATATCCGCCATCCCCATTCCACCATCGAACGTCCCGACGCACGGCGGGTATCCATCCATTCGTCGTTGACATTCCCCCTGTACGGACAAAGCGCTTCGCTTCGTCATTTATTATGCGTACAGTGAAGGATTGGAATAAATTGCCCGCGTCGGTATTCCCGCTCGATTATAATGTGAGTGTCTTCAAGGCAAGAGTGAATAGGCTTTTACTAAGTTAATGCGCTTTACCACCAATGACTACATCGCCACTTACCATCAGGTGGGATTGTAGTCAAGCATTAACTTATAAGATATTAAAAAAAAAAAAAAAAGTCTCAAAAGCAAAATAAAAATATAGGTAAACATATCAAATCGGATAAAGGAAGGTTATTAGATAAATATTATTAATATTATTTGATATTTAACCTGTCCATGGCCAATTTAAAATACCGACAAAAATAATCAAGCTCTTTGAATGGTACCGATGTCTATGTTTGTTTTTTTATCGGGTTAGCAAAATTCACATGTAAGTAATTTATTTTGCTACGTATGTTTGATGTAGTAGGTATTTCCTTTTCGATTAGATTAGATAGGATGATGGATGGAGAAAAAACGACGTGAAAACTGAACCGCAACCAAATTTCACGGTGCTGCCCCACACGAATGACGATGAGTCAGCCATGCTTTGAAACTTCATTCGATTACCAGAGCACCATAAGCGTTATAAAGCTCTTCTTCGGCGTTCATCATGAAAATACAAGGTATTTCAATATTATTATACCTTATTTTATTTTTTATACCTTATTTTTATGATATCATAATAAATCTTTTACAACAATATATTGGTGGTTTCTATTAGAATCAGATAAGATAATGGAAATTTAGGTGATTTGTAAAAAAACAAGTAAATAATTTTTAAGCACCATCTATTGGTATTGAAAGGATTTAACTACAAGGGTAGAGATAGCACCACGATGTGTTGCCATTGTAGTTTCAGAAGATTTCAAGAGATGGCGCACTAAAGTTACAGGAGTTTAATTTAAGCTGCCGCCGTAAACTACCAAGTTGAACAAAATCTAAATGAAATCTACTTCATTTCTGGTCCTCGGCTGCACAATACATTCATATCGGTATAATTCTTCTAAAAAATAACCGACTCCAAAATTAGGGATATCTTAAAAACTACTTGTCAGATCTCGCTTTAAAATACCACATGACAGGCGCCAGCTTTCGAATATAAGAAGATAAATAAACACACAGTCGAATTGAGAACCTCCTCGTTTTTACAACTGGTTAAAAATGGCATTCACAGCCAGATCCACGTCACACCAAGTAGTCTGCATAAAAATTAATTTTGGTATGCAATAAAAAGGAAATTTAATTATAAATTAGGGTAACTAAAACCACAATTTTGCTGTTCGACATAGGAAATAACTTTTTTTACCTTAACTAAGTCAATATTATGATACATACTCTATCTATTCCCTGGATATTTATAAACGCCGCAACACGTGAAATATGTTTACAATACGATATACAGCATACGTGTAACATGACCAGTTTAAATTGATACCACTTCTCTCAGGAAGAGATTGTATAAAGGGAAGCGTCGTATCGTTGACTATAAATAATCTAACATTTTAACAAAAAATTAACCGACTTCAAATGAAGTACATTGTACTTTTAACATGGATACCATTGTCAGATCTCGCTCAAATTTATGTGAGACCACACGACAAGCACCAGCTTTCAATAAAAAAAAATCATCCAAATCGGTTCACCCAGTCCAAAGTTCTGAGGTAACAAACATAAAAAAAAATACAGTCGAATTGAGAACCTCCTCCTTTTTTTGAAGTCGGTTAAAAAGTAGATCACTTTTGTCTCCTATAAAAAAAATATATAAAACATAAAAAATGTTTGTACGGATGTCCTTTATAGACTCTGAAACCATCCAACCGATATGCCTCAAAATAGTTTCGTTAGAAAAGCAGTAATCCGAAGGTGGTTTGAGACCACTAAAATAATGCATTAGGCACATTCAGTCCATTCATAAAGTTGATTATCCACTTTTCTCATACAACAATTTGGACATAATTATTATATTATTATGTATAAAGATGGCACATAAACATGCTGTCAATACAAAATTACGGATCTTTCATTGTCATCAGATTTTTTTTAGCATATTAACTGGTGTAATAATTTTAGGCCTGTTTCAAATTAATTCTTAGTACAAGTAGTATCACCTCAAATATTTAAAAAAATCTTCATCTTTATTACTATACTAATATTATAAAGCTGAAGAGTTTGTTTGGTTGAACGCGCTAATCTCAGGAACTACTGCAACTGGTTCTAATTGGAACGAAGTTCCTTATCGCGCGTTGTGAATGAGGGCTAGCCGGAAAATTTCGACACTTTTTGATTTTGCGAATGACCACACCTCTTTTTGAAGTGATTCAGACAGTTTTACAGAGATGGCGCTGTACTGTACAACTTTGTGAATCACGCTTGCGTGATTCAGAAAGTTTTACAGAGATGGCTGAATAAACCCGAACCGAACCGACATTCATGTCATTAGGTCGATTACTTATATGTTTTACAAAGAATCTCAACAGCGTGATTCAGAGTACATTTTTGTAGCGACATCTATTATTATTTGTTAAAATGCATTGAAGTATAATGACATAGAACAGACATCTGGAACAAAATGTGTGTCCCGCCCGGGAGGTTCGAATTTCAAAATTGAGCCTCCGTTCTCCTTTCAAAATCGAACGAATTCATTGACGATTGAAGCCATGTGGCGCCAATGCATTGGGACATACATGGTGTTCGGGGTGTCTGTTCTATATGCTAGTAATAGTACTTCAATGTTAAAATGATATATTATGTTCTATTTACAAAGTATTCTTTATTATTTGAATTCAAATCATATTTGACATTCCAAGTTTCTACAATGGCGCTGTACAACAAAACAATACTTAAATCGAAAGGAACTTCGTTCCATCCGGGTATCCTTTGACACCTCTCATTTTTTTTTAATTATTTTTGTGTTTGATAGTCCATTTATCGAGGAAGGCTTATAAGTCTTTAACATCATATTTAAAAAGTTATTTTTTCCACAAATTAACGCGGGTGAATCTGCGCAGCACAACTAGTCTATAAATAAAATGGCTTCGCTCCCCCACTTACACCATTATGGGATTGACTTACTTTTAAGTAAAAAAGCTTTTTTCGTTGCCAAAAGTTTACGGTATCTGCCGCAGGAAGGCTTCAGCGCCAAGGAAAAATGTACCAGGATAGCAGATTAACGAAGAAATAATTTCAGGAATTGCGCTAACTCGATACCTCTACGAACCGTAGCTGGCTTTGTTAACGGTACCTTTTGAAGTAAGGATTAGTTGGCAGAAAAATATTATTTGGCTGGCTGATGCAAATGCATGTCTCATCGGAAGCAGAAACTGAGTGTTGTCTACCCTAGATAATGCCTATACTTCAAAAAATGGAGGAGGTTCTCAATTCGACTGTTTTTTTATTGTGTATTAACTTTTTATTGGGTGTAATGATTCTGGTGATTTTTTCTTATGTTCGAAAACTGGTGCTTGTCATGTTCCATTTAAATTTGAGCGATCTAATTTAGAATTTGATTATTTTAACGTGATAACGTCTATTAATGGTCGTAGCACACATATCAACTCGTAAACAGAACGTAAACGTATCAACTCTTGCATTTCAGTATTCTTTGTACAGACTACCATTTTTTAGAAGAATTTTATTTTTAGAAGAAGAAAAAAATTCATAATAAAACTTTTGGCTTTTAAAGTAATTATAATGTTTCATAGCAGTATAGTTATTTTCTTTGTACTACGGTGTTGAGAAGATGGCGCAACAGGCGTCGTAGCCATTACGCGTAGCGCCTCTGCAACCTCCTTTGTAGTAGCGCCACCCAGTCGTAGCAAGTTGGCGCTACGAGGAATTGTACTAGGCATACATAAATCTTAAGACATTCGCCAACCATTGAAAATTCTATCGTGAAAAGTAAAAATGGGTGGTGGATTATGTCCAAATCCACACTAGATTCTGGAAATCCCGATTAGAGCGGAAAATGTCTACTATGTACTAGGAGCTCATACATTCACAGAAGGTTAAATATGCAGGAAAATGTTAGAAAAAGAAAGCAAGTGCTTAGAGGGCGGAGCAATGATGTTATTAATACGCAGGCGCAGAACAACCCTAACTTTCCAACAAAGTTTTCTAATCTCAACAAACTTTTGACACACGAGGTTTTGCCTAAAACTTTTATTTGTTTATGTTATAGAGTATTTGGAAATTTCAATAAATTTTTATTTGTGTTAAAAAGTTATGGACAATATTAATATAACAATATTATATTATGAAATTCATAACCAAATTAATGCTTAGAACGCCATCTAGGGGTAAGTAGAAGGCGTTATAAATATAATACTCATCTTAGTTTTAAGTAAAATCATAGAAAACATAATAGTACTGGTGAACCTTTGACATCTGCGTAGGGAGAAAATTTTGATCAATATAAACGCGGAAACAGTTTTACCAAAAGATATTTTCCTGTCGTTTTTACAATCATAATAATTAATGCTCAACGGTGCATTTATGTAGCTGTGCATAATTATATTATGCAAACTAGAGACCCATTCTGCAGGCAAAATTCGACCGTAACACTCAAAGGGTTAGGCCCGCTGTTCATTTAGTCCTGTGATTAAACGCACGTCTTACGCGTCGCTTGCTTGCAGTTTGCTTGCAATTTGCGTAGTAAAATGACAAAATTTGTCCATGAACGTTTGAATTCAATTTTTATAAATTTTATCTCTTTCTCATGCATATTGTAACACATATATATTTATTTATTTTTAAGGATTACCAACGGAAACCACACTAAACCTTAAATTATAACCTTAAATTACCTTCCCAATAATAGGCAACCACAACCCAATATAAATTTTGTTAAGACATACTCGATAGCTATACAATAATTAAAGAAGAAAAAATTAGCAATAAGTCATGGAGCACCATAAAAATTATAGCTGAATGTGGTTTGCAACAACTAACTGGCTGCCATCTAACTTGCTGACATTAAATGTAAATAAAGCTAAATTCATACATGTGACATAAAGACCTTTTACATCTACGTCTATAATCACAAGAAAAATTGAGTGCCAAATCTTTCTTCCTTAACCAGAAACGCATCGGTAATGTCCTTGACGTTACTAAAAGTCCCTGGGCATCAGTGACTACTTACCATTAAGTTACTTGCCTACTTTTTTGCTATTTACATAAAAAAGCATTGCCAACCAAGAAACAAGCTATGTAAGAAACAAAATTATACCACTCTACACTCTACAACAGAAACACGTTAAAACTTTTTAAAAGCAGAGTTCTTATAATACTTCTTCGATGGTTGACATTTCCAAAGTTTGTAACGGATCTTGGCTACAAGTAGTCTCTGTGCAAAGAAATTTCCTTCAAACAAGCTTCTCAAAAGGAGATAAGATTTTAAACAAACCACACACATTCCCTAACATATTAGATACTAGGAAATCGCCCTCGCTTCACTTCGGGAAAAATAATAAAAAAATATTATAGCCTATGTCACTCGGGAGTAGTGTAGCTTCCCAACAGTGAAAGAATTTTTCAAATCGGTTCAGTAGTTTCGGAGCCTATTCAATGCAAATAAACAATCAAATCTTTCCTCTTTATAATATTAGTATAGATATCATACAATCATTGTCTCATTGAAGTAAATGTATGTATCTGTTGTTTGTGTTCCGTGAAATGTACAATAACGTAGTGATTAAGTACTCTGTGGTACTAGTGTACTAGGACAGACATCGTGAATAAAATTTGTGTCGCGCCGGGAAGTTCTATCTTCAAAATCAAGTCCCCGTTCTCTTTCCAAAATCGACTGAATTCACTGAAAACAGTTGCCACTCGCAGCAGTTCATTGCGGAAACATCGAGTTCGCGGTTTCAGTTCTATAGGCTAGTAATTATAGTTCAATGGATACAGTAGAAGTTTTAGGTTGTAAGAAGCCCAGTACGGCATCTATTGAGTCCTTGCCAACTTATTATTGGAACGAAGTTCCTTATCGCGCGTTGTGAAAGGGGGCTAGACGGAAAATTTCGACACTTTTTGATTTTACGAATGACGACACTTTTTTTGAAGTGATTCAGTAAGTTTTACAGAGATGGCGCTGTACAAACTGCGTAACTATATAAGGTAAATGAAACTTAGTATCCAGAGCGAATTCAAAAAAATTAATAGTTTCCTTGAACTTACGTATGCTACAAGTATAAGTTGATAGCGTGATTCAGAATTAATTTACTAACGCCATCTATCCGCAACTAATCAAACTAAATATCTTAAGTCTGAACAGGCGCTGTTCGTTCCATCCGGGTGTCCCTTGACACCTCTCTTTTTTTTACATACATTATACGTCCTTGCCAACTTATTATTTATTTATTTACTTACATAAAAAATTTACGTCGGGGCACGTTACATTATTGTTACTTATAAGGTTTCTATGGAAATATAAAGGAAATATATTTTATTGAATAAATAGGCTTTGCTCCCATTTACATTATCCGAACAAAAATACTAAAAATGTCACAATATAAATAACTACCTTAACTATGCCGTTTTATGGTCGTAGCACACATATCAACTCGTAAACGGAACGTAAACGTATCAACTCTTGCATGTCAGTATTCTTTGTATGAAACTCCCTACTGTAAAGCACACTTATCGGATTCGTAACGTAATCGCCTCGCCTCGAGACAAGCTCACAAACCGCGGTACGGTGCGTGGACGACTTGCCGTACCCGCGCTTACGTCTCACCGTACGCTATCCTTCGACTTTCCGTTTCCTCGTGCGCGCGCCGCGCCGCGGCTACCGCTGCGTCGGCGAACTGCTGTCATTCATTCCGTCAACCAGCGGCCGGCGAGCCGTAAGCGCGGCGTCGCCTAGCCGTAAGCGCGGCGTCGCCTAGCCGTAGCCGAGCTTACGTTAGGTTGACGGCGAGGTGATCCGGTGCCGATCCCTTTCCGAGTTGATATGTGCGCTACGACCATTATATGACCGATTAATTTTTTCGTATTACAAAATTTCCATCATTTCACATTTGACCATTGAAGTATAATGTCATAGAACAGACATCTCGAACAAAATGTGTGTTCCGCCCGGGAGGTTCGATTTTCAAAATTGAGCCCCCGTTCTCCTTTCAAAACCGAACGAATCCGTTGAAGATTGAAGCCACGTGGCGCCAATGCAATGGGACATACATGGTGTTCGCGGTGTCGGTTCTATATGCTAGTAATAATTCTTCAATGCCAACAAAACACTAATGGTCGTAGCGCACATATCAACTCGGAAAGGGATCGGCACCGGATCGCCTCGCCGTCAACCTAACGTAAGCTCGGCTACGGCTAGGCGACGCCGCGCTTACGGCTAGGCGACGCCGCGCTTACGGCTAGGCGACGCCGCGCTTACGGCTCGCCGGCCGCTGGTTGACGGAATGAATGACAGCAGTTCGCCGACGCAGCGGTAGCCGCGGCGCGGGGCGTGCACGAGGAAACGGAAAGTCGAAGGATAGCGTACGGTGAGACGTAAGCGCGGGTACGGCAAGTCGTCCACGCACCGTACCGCGGTTCGTGAGCTTGTCTCGAGGCGAGGCGATTACGTTACGAATCCGATAAGTGTGCTTTACAGTAGGGAGTTTCATACAAAGAATACTGACATGCAAGAGTTGATACGTTTACGTTCCGTTTACGAGTTGATATGTGTGCTATGACCATATTCGTATATTTGCCTTATCTTTGACTGTTATCTGAACAGTCTGAACGATTTATAGATCTCATCCTTACTACCAATGCAGTTGTACTTATATAAAGTAAAAGTAATAAGTTCGTACATAGGTACTGTCAACTTTACTTTCTAGTTAAACACTCGGCACAAGCGTTGCTTTACATCAGAATTTAATGATGATGATCCGGCTCGTTAATTATTAAAACCTGAATACTCTGAACAGCTTCTACCATTTGTTAAGACGCGACGTTCCATTAATCTATTTTTATGAATGTTTATTAATTGTCAACCATTAATTTCAGGAATTTAGTCTCTATCTTTGCGAACATCACAGGGACATCTAGTTACGAGTACCTTAATAAATTCTTATGATATCAAAACGGAAATTTTATTGAATGTCCGAATTTTCCGTTTCATATTTTTATGATCTCCAAAGGCCTTTAAAGATAAAAATTCAATTAAACATATCGATACGGCAAATAAAATTGGGATGTTTGAAACTGAGCGAAATTATTGTTCGCCTTGGGGAATCGGATTCCGGGATCAAAAAATAATCAAGTTTGTTTGGTTAATTTATTTTTCTTGTCGGTATGTTTGTAAACTTCAATTAATTGTTGGAAATTACTTTTAAGACTTTGATGGAGCTAATTACCTATCAGTGCCGGCCCGAGCATTTCTGGCGCCCTAGGCGAAAAACTAGAAAGCGCCCCCTTAAAAAATTTTTTGTAACAAAACAATGAAGTAAACAAATAAAGTGTGTAATTTTTTAACAAAAAATATTAAATAAACAAGATAATTTACCTAACATGTTAAAAACCCGTTTTTTTTAACTAGAATGTGTTTTCACTAGTTAAAGCTAGGTGCCTTAACGACTGCGTGCCTTTGTTAGAACTAGAACAAATCTGTGGAATTCTCATTTTAGCCATTTTAAATACAATAAAACTTTTTCGGCTACCAATTCTAATTTCAAATGTAGGATTTTCTGTGTTGTGGGTGACATGGACAACACAAATTAGACATCATCATCAGATATGGGCCAGCCAAACCCATGACCCATACACAAATATTTATCTGTCACATAATACATATCTTTCCCATCCGGGAATCAAATGAGATCCCTTGCTTCGTAGGCAGGGTCGTTACCAAATAGACTACAGGATCGTTGAAATTACCCCAGATGATTTGAAACCCAAAATGGACTCAGTGTTCGTCCGAAAACCTTAGGCAGAAAGCGCATATTGAGTAGGCCCCTCATGGCGTACCTTTGTAGGTACGCTATGGCGTACCGTTGTAGGGTTCCAATATCAGGAAAATGATCTCTTTAGCGACTGATTCGGTTTTGCCGAAATAGGTCAACAGAGAATCTTCTAGCGTATGCACACATATAATTATGGCGAGGCCCTGAATAAAAATGCGGAGGCGATTGCTATCTCCCTTGACGTCTCAAAGGTCTGGCATGCTAGTATTTTAAGCAAGCTTCCTGATTATGGCATATTCCCTGGCCTTATCCACTAGATAGAGGACTTCCTGAGCGACCGATCTTTCTGGGCTGTAGTCGATGGCTGTTCATCGGAAACTGCTCCTACCGATGATGTGCGACACTATGGGAAATATGGCCTCCATTCTACTAGAGCTGGGGTTGGAACTGTTGGAAGCTCTCCGTCATCTGTCGTACTTACAACATTTTACTCGAACAGAATTCTACTTTTTCAAAATTTGAACAATATTTATCAGGAAATAAATATCCGACCTGCAGTACACAAGCCTTTGAATAGCCTGCTGTTTAGTTAATTTCTTCAAATAGAGCATCTAAAAATTGCCACAGCTGGTAAAGGTGCATCGATTCCATCTTTCATATTTAAAAAAAAAAACTTAAAAAATAACCATCTTAAATGTGAAATAATAAGTGAATTTGGGACACAAGGGACACACAATTTTTTCTGTGGCTGATGTAGTTGCGTAATCGACGGTTATACTTATCTTGTATGCGATTTGATGGCTGTACGATATATTATGTCCTTCACCGTTTGCGTTTTATTTCTTAGAAAAATAGAAGATTACTAAAAGATCAATAAATAATCTCCAGATAAACACGTGTTATTTGGCTTAATACATGAGCATACCTAATATGACTGCTCTCCACGGAATACGGAGACAACAGCTGCTCTCAGTCACAACAGTTTTAATTAAGATATTTTGTCAAACGCGTGTTATCTAGTGAAAACTAGTTTTATCTTAAATATTAATTATTAAATAAATATTCACTTTTAAATAGAAGGAAATTCTAGGTCTTCAAAGGTATGTGTGGCTTTAAATATAATATTAATGAAATACTATTGAAAACGTTCTAGCTATAAATGGGTTTGCGCTGTTACATACTTAAGTATAACTTTTTTGCAGTATTGAACGGTAAAACTTAAAAAGAAGACACTTTCACGGATCATAAAGTTGCTAAAATTTACTTTTCTTGTCTCAATTTTGGTAAAAAATAGAATCAATCTCCCCTGCATCAATTGTTTCAGCTATTTCTTACTGTATTTCTCACTTTGATGAAGTTGAGAATTTCAAAATATTGTCTTAATTTAGAAAAACTACGGTCACAAGACACAGTAAGCAAAATCTAATATCTAGTAATTAATTTAGACATTTTCACAGATGTAATTAATTTTTATTCGGTATTATTCTTTCTCTCATAGGCAATAGTCGGTAGTTTGTAATTTTCTATGTATTCCGTTGCATTAGGTTCTAAATTCTTTATGACTATTGGTTGTTTTATTCTGCGTTTCATGCACGTTATAAAGATGTAACATTATATTTAATATTTTTGTAAACTTTTCATCGATAAAAATAAAAATAAAAATTTCTTAATTTCGGTCCCGCCGATTTGCGCCCCCCGAATCCCAGCGCCCTAGGCGGTCGCCTAGTTCGCCTATATGGACGGGCCGGCCCTGTTACCTATTATGTTTTCTATTCATTTATTCATTCATAGATCGGTCTTTAATTTAGCTCGCATGTTTTCTTTGATATATAGATTATGTAAAGGGCAATATGGCAATAAGCGATGTCATTCCAGTATATTTTGTTCTGTAAATATTTTTACCTCTTTATTCTCAATGCTCGGCCAAAGCAGAGCCTGCCATATAAGAAATGTCATGAAGAAAAACAAAATATTTAGAATGAGGAATGTGTCAATAATGTAGAGTAGATTATGATAGATGTGAACGTTAGGAGAACTGGAAATATATAATAATATTATCTAAGAGAAAAGTAAAAGGAATATTATTGAATAAACAATACCATAAAACACCTTCTCCATTCATATAACGAATGTAAATCTTTTTATCATCTATAAATGTTTTAAGATTACCATAGAAATTTTCATATGCTTAACGCATGTCGCTATATACTCGCTGCGCTATTTAAACAGCAATGTACCTGAAACAATAAATAACAAATAAGGTTAGCATAATTATTTACAGCAAATATAATATAATGTATTATACAAATAAAATGAATTACTATATTTATGTGGGGATACAAACTAATTGTAAGTTTAAAATAAGATATAATGTCCTAATAAAGAACAATGCCCAACTGCCATACATCGTTTTATTTCACTTTCAGCTTTAGCGTCTTAAAATAAAAAAATCTAAAAATCGCCGCTTTAATTTCTGAGCTTAGATATTATATAAGAATTTTCAGCAGACACACCCCAGAACCAAAGTATTTTGAGATTGAATTCTTATAACCATTGAGTCATAGAGTAGGGGAGACTTGCTGCTGCCTGTAATTTTTAACATTATTTTATTCTGACTTCTTTTTATTGACAACCGGAAATGGAAATTTGACATCATTACATTTGTCATACCAACATTAATAACGAAATTCTGTCTGTAATATTGGCCAGAAGTCTCCCTATATCTTGCTTGATACAAGCTATGTATCGAAGTGAGTGCCCGAATGAAAATGGACATTGTTGACATCATTGTTATTATAGTCAATTCATCACTTATTAATAAAATTATTTTACACTGGGTATACTACAGGTATTAATTTTAAAATACGTAAAAAATAATTGAATTGCTTCGGTATAACTAACGTTTTAAGACGCTAACAAAAATAAAAAATAATTTTTGGGGAATAAAACTTTTTTAAGTATTAAATTATAAAAAAATATTTAGCTTAAGTCATCTTTCAATTGTTTTAATAATAACAGGTAGACTTAGCTTTAATATCATACACCTTTATAAAATTTCTAGCCATCTACAACATTTTTCTAGACTGGACTACGAGATTACTTGGTCCTAAATTCCGTCACACGCTGACCTGACATTTTTAATATCGGTCCTCACCTAGACGCCAACACTATGATTATTTATTCATATTAAATCGCTATATTAACGGTCCATTGGCTTGTGGTCATATTATTTTACACACTTTCATAAAAAAAATGTCTTGATTGAATCAAGATCTACATTTATTTGATAGCGTTAAATTAAACGTTGTCAATTATTTATACGTGTAGGTATATCAAAAATATTTTTTGGAACTAAGTTCCTTATCGCGCGTTATGAAAGGGGGCTAGAAGGAAAATTTTCTTACAAAAAGTTGGTACGATACTTTATGAAGTGATTCAGAGAGTTTTACAGAGATGGCGCTGTAAAACTTTCTGAATCACGCTAGTAGCGTGAGCTTGCTGAATCACACTGCTGAACGCGTAAAATACTTAAATTGAAAGGAACTTCGTTCCATCCGGGTGTCCCTTGACACCTCTCATCTTTTTTTATGTTTTTTAAATTTTAATTTATTTCTTTCGCGTGTTCAATAAAGTTAAGGAAATAGAGATGTTCTTACCACCGTAGTTCGTGTAATGGACACCACCATCAACGTTGTATCAATCAAAAGTTACATAATTACTTCTGAATGCGTTCTCGGACTGAGATAACTTAAGCGAAAACTTACTTAAATTATTTTTCTTTCAAACTTTGCTTAATCTTTAATTCAATCCAACGAAATCTCGTCCGGAAACAAATAATTTTATCTCTTCAGGTTGTATAAAGCAAAACTACCATCAAATGAATGTTAAAGATCTGATACCCCGAGCTTATCGACGACTAACAGTTCCGTAATGAACCTCTAAAAAAATTAAGGCTCGAGAGAGACTGGCTTTGTTAAAAAGGTCGAACGCAAGAAGAAAATACCGCCAAATCCTTTTTTCAAACGAAAACTTTTTTGACACTTCTTCAGTGTCACGTCAAGTTACAAAAAAGTGATAAAAGATTATTCCTGTCAATAAAGAAGCAAGCAGGCGTATTCCAATAATTTAGCGTTGGCATTACCCTGCATCAATCATGGTTTGACTTGGAGACTCTTATTCGGACTCATTTGTGATGTTTCTCTGTGAAAAAAAAATAAAAACCAGTGTTTTTAAGTATCAATATACTATCCTTGCAAAGGTTGAGGAACATCTTCTTCAAAAAATTATAAAAAATCCATAATAAGTATTTCAACAAGATTCAACGCCAGCTCATTGGACAGCAGGACACAAAACTGGATGATTGCTCATATTTAATTTATCAGGTACGACAATTGGCCCTCTTAGAGCACAGACTTATATTGGTTGGGTACAAAACGCCACTTTTTCAAATCCACAGCGTCGATTCGACGAAGGTTTGTGATCTAGGGGTAAATGAAATAGTTTGGGGCAATCTCAGCCACGCTGCACGGGTGCGGGTTAAGGAAAGAATGATGAAAGATATGCTGAGGAGTTTCATTAGGCTTTTCTTCTCCTCCACGACAAAGCACCTTCCGAAAAGCCAAAAAATGACGTGCATAAGTGTATCAGTGATACCTATATGAATAAAATATTTTGACTTTGACTTTGACTTTGAATGGAAAAAAGTTTGTTACGGTAGAATAAAATATAATTATGATCATTTCAGTCGTAAAACTATATACGAAGTCAATAATCAGGATTTGTACAATGATCATGCCGGAATTACATAAAGCGTAGTTTCAGCCAGCAGGTCAGAAATGTATTTCGAAAATATTACACAGATGTGATATTTTAATGTCACCTACCTACAACTAGGTCAAATATTGTTTTATGTAACCCATCTATGCTTGAATCCAAGCCAACCTCCTTTCCTTTTGGTTTAATGGAACTACGAAACAATAGATGAAATGGCACCAAGCAAGAAGCCGTAGTGTAGACCACGCTTCAAAGATTCAAAGAGTTACCTGAAGACGAATCACGTGACATTGAATGAACATCTGCATATCTAATATAAAAATCTCGTGTCACAATGTTAGTTACTATACTCATCCGAAACGGCTTGACCGATTTTTATGAAATTTTATATGCATATTCAATAGGTCTGAAAATCGGCTACTATCTATTTTTTATACCCCTAAGTGATAAGGGTTGTCCACCCCTAACATTTTTTTTATTTTTTGAACAAAATTTTTATTTTTCATTTTTTATAATGTGGCATTAAAAATACATGCAACCCTAAATTTTCACCCTTCTATCACCAACCCCTATTTTTTAATAGTCAATTTAGTAATTGAATCATTTTTCATCCCGCTCGATTACTGATCAATTGTTAAGCGATACGAAGTTCGCCCAGTCAGCTAGTCTAATATAAAAATCTCGTGTCACGATGTTTGTGGTCGCACTCCTCTGAAATGGATTGACCGAATTTTTTGAAAATATTTGTGTATATTTGGTAGTTATAAGAAAAGGTTGTAAAGTATATTTTATACCGCTAGGTGATTAGGGTCTCCCTATCCAGAATTTTTTTGGCAGAATAGCGTTTGCCGATTCAGTTAGTAGTTATATAATTGTTTATTTATGTTAACGGTGAAACTAGTATAAAGTTATAATGTAATGTATCTTAATATCTTGAGTGGCAAGTCGGAGTATCTTAGAAACCTCGTCTTAATCCGACTTAATCCGTAGCTGTTTAGGACAGCACTCTGCGGGTTCGACTTACCATTAGTCAAGCTCACGTCACCCCCGACTTTTATGGTCGTCGCAAAAACCGACAGCTGGACTTTTTTACTTTGGTACTCGCGGTTTTAGTCGCCGGCAACAATACAATATGATCGAATATATTTCGTAAGCACACTTAAAAGTCTAGATATTATTTTTCTTCATTGAAACCATAGATTACCCCCAAATTGAAACGTACACCTCAACAATTTCATGTCGGTCGCAAGTTAAAAAACCTTTTAAATAAAAAGTCGTACCGCCTACAAGCTTGAAAAAGTGAAAAATAACTCAATGAGAAAGTGAACTCCTGTTTATTCATGTACTAAAGTATAATTTTATACGAAATCTATTGTATATAAAATGTTGTAAGTCGGTGCCAAGCTTTACATGTTTCATAAAATATTTTGGTACTTCATTTTATAAATCGATTTATAAAATGAAGTATCAAAATATAAATAATAATAATAATAATGATAGTTTTTATCTTTAAATTTTAAGTTTTTCCCATAATTCAAACCTTGATGCAACTATCGGTCCATATGTACGTATAATTTTGAAAGATTTTTCTTTCTACTCCTAACCGTTGAGAAGTTGTACCTTCTATCATCTGCTCATCCACATGACATGATGCTTATTTATAAGGCACAAATACTTGAACAGCTTTAGAAAATACATGAAAAATGTAAAAAGTGCCTATGAAATTTGAAGGCTGCCCTCGATTTACATGGGATCCCATCATCAGATGCCAGCTTGGTGACAATGGGACCAAATTGAAAGTATACCGTACCGAACAAAAGAAAATTTTTGAAATCGGTCCACAGTTGGCGGTGAAATCAGTGAACGAACATAAAAAAATATACAGTGGAACATAGGTAGAACCTCCTTCTTTTTTAAACTCGGTTAAAAATATAGCTGTCATCAAAGTAGTACATAACATTATAATTATTTAGTTACATCGTATTAGGTAAGTGAAACTAAAATTGATTACTGACTTAGAAACTATTCGGTTTGTGACATTTGGCTTACAATTTCAATTTTAATTACGATCTAAAACTATTTAGGTGGAAAGAGACCTCAGTTGTTACATTAGAATTTGAACATTTGAACGTACCAATACAACACTCGAACAAGGTATAAATTAACATTGACGAATGGTCGGGGGTTAAAGGTCTTATAGGCTTCAAAATACATTAATCGCAAATTATAGACCTGCTTTTTTAAAAACATAATAACTACTAAAATTATATTTTTGAGAGGTTATGTACGATACGCGACTGTTCATATAAGTGTTGATGTAGTTCAGGGGATTTATAATACTGTTGCAAAAAGAGATCAACTATCGAAAGGCATTATTGAACTGTGGCACAAATGAAAATCAATTTCGAAGCGTAAATCTCTAAACTTTAAATATTGGAATATAATAACTAGTTATTTAGAAAATATGGGTAATAAGTATTATTCAACAGTTTTAATCTTAAGACCAAAATATTCCAAAAAATCTTTTCACTTTAAGATTATTCTAGTAAAGCCGGAAATCATCAATTTATCTTAGGATAAGAAGGATTACTGCAGAGGCTTACTTTTCAATTCAAATTCCAGAGCAGTTCCCGAGAGATATCATTTCTTCACGTTGTATATTTCAAGTTTTTCTTGAAATATACACTACTACATTATATACGTTAATTGACGATCTTCATATTTTCTTGTAAAAAAGACTAAATAATATTATTTAAAAAATTCCATAATAATAGTAGCTTTAAATCTACTCGTAAACTATTTTTTAATTAATTTTATCGTTTAAAACTTGTATCATAATGATTTTGAAATTCAATTAAAAGTTTCAGTTAACACAAAACAAAGGCTAAGGCAAATGTAAACTGTATAACACGTTTAAAGGCAATTTATGTAATCATGTAAACAAAAGCCTGAACCTAATACTTTAACGTAAAGTCATCATGAGGCCTAAACTGCGGTAATTATAACACCTACCCTAAATTCTGGCCATGCTAATGACCCGTAAAGCCGCACGATATTATGATTCTTCAAAGTACAAAGCTCCACAAAGCAGCGTCCAACACAAAGATTAAATTCGTCGCGGGAACACAAAATATTTTCATGAATATTTTATGGCAGCCAGTCCTAGGACAAATTGAAATTGGACAACACAACTGCAGTTTAAATTCATAGTCGTTTATTATGAGTTTAATTTGGAAATTCATCTCTGAATTCGTTAAAAACACAATTTATATTTATGTGAACTATATTATTATAAGATGCACCAGAATGTAAGCAACTTTGAGAATGGTTAGAGCTAAGGTATAGGTAAATTGGAAGTATTTGTGTATTTAGGTATTATTAATCATCATTTTATTGTCAAATTAATTGAAAAAATTAAACATTTTTTAAATTAATAGCAAGTCAAAAGAAAACGTTTCTTCTCTCTAAAAGATAAATCGAATAAAAGAAGTCTTAATTGAAGTTCTTTGTGAAGATATCCAATTTGTTTCCAGATGACCGGTTGAAAATCTTCAGCCTTTTCTTTTACAGTAGAATTAGGAGTATTTAAGACGGTGCAGTTACTAGAGCGGAAATTACACATTGTAATTTATCAAACGGTTTATTTTGTTTCTTTAAGCAGACAAACGAATAGTACAGTACATTTTATTATGGTAGGCCAGCGTTGCTTGAACACAATTATAACTCGTCACGACATTAGGTAGATTTAAATAAATACTAAGTGACTAGTTATGAGTGTGAGAATGTGTTAGTCCATCCATCCATCCATCCATCAGCCCTTGGAGGTCCACAGCTGGACATGGGCCTCCCCTAACTTTCGCCACTCTGACTGCGTTAGTGTTTATTATTAAACAGTACAGTAGGATTTACAACAAACGGCGATTTTCTCCTCATCTAAAAGTTTATTGATGTATTATTATATTTGTATGTTACACACATATATACAATATCTGTTCTGATAATCGAAGCCTTGTCTCCTCATTTGGCAGGTAAAGTTACCAATTACCATGAAATGTACCTGAAGTATACATTTCACCATCAATAATTATGCAATGAAATTTCTTCTTTATTTTTATGGTATACAAACTGATATTTTTTCATAACAAAAAGGAAAAAAATGTATTTTTCAAATTAATGACAAAAATGTGAAGTTCAGTACTCGCTCAAGTACACTCGGCCACAACGATTCCAGTCCTTGGTTTAATCCATCAGCCTGCACCCTCTTGACGTGGTTTCATCCTACGAATTTATTCCGCTCTTTAATAATTCATATGCCGTTTTTATACACTTTAAACCATAAATACTTTAATGGTTGAAAGAACTTACCTGTAAGTGAATTTCAACCTGGATTATACGAGATGTTTCATTCGAAGAGATTTAAATAGCTATTTATTTGTCCTTCGAGACACTACATCGTCACACATTTGGAGTACATATCTACGCTTGAAAAGAATAATTGACTGAGAGCTGTTTAAAGTTGGAATTTTTAGTCCGTCCGTCTGTCCGTCTGTCCGTCCGTCTGTCCGAAGCAAAGCGCCGAGACCCTTAGTACTAGAAAGCTGTAATCTGGCATGGATATACATAGCTTCGAGTATTTATTAAAACTCCAGAATCGTAGAAAATATTGAAAAATATTTTTTCGGGTACCATCCCTGTAGGGATGTTACAGTTCCTGTAGGAAACGTGAGGATGAATTTTTTATTCGTCGCGTACCCTAAAAATATTATGAGTCTTCTTAGACCGTTTTTGGAATTAGGGGTCCGTTTGCGAAATATTCGGCTTTAAAGTGCTAATTTTGGTTAGAGTCAAGTGTCCACCCCCTCTGCTGGCTAAACGGTTAGAGTTGGAAAAATGAAAAATTCTCAAAAATAGATTATATGATGAATTTACAAAGAAAACTGTCACAGCTATGTTAACATTAACAGTTAATGAGTAATAGTCGATAAACTTACTACTTCGTCTAAATTACGCGTGTCTTTTATTGGATAGTGTATGTAGTTATATCTTAAAGTACGCTCTATGTCTCCTCAAGAGTGGGCCATTAATAGGTTGAAGCCAAGAATATTACTTTAGTTATTATTCGTTTGTAAGAGGACTGTAGAAATTAGGAGTGCTAGTGTAGAGTACAATACAAACTAAATTACCGTTAAACCTTAAATTTTTCTAGTGAATTCTGACACGAACATTAATTACAAAGATTTTTCGCAAAGTAACGTCTCATGCTTTTAATTATTTCTGTAATCTTTTGTATCATCTGAGCCATTGAAGGTAGGCGAAGTAAAATTACTTGATTGATGTTTAATTTTTCAGAATAATTATTAATTTTATCAAGAAACAATAGATTTTTTGCATTGTGAATTCCAATTTTGCAATACCAATTTGCATTACAATAAATACAATTCCAATTTGCATTATGAAAAAGAATATCCAGACATAATAAATATAATAAAAGAAATAACTGAATACAGAGGTTTTGAATACGACCGTCTCCCGACTTCAAAGGATTTGTTTTATTTGATAAATAGCAAAGCATTTTCATAATTTATTATATTATATAATATAGTGAAACTAGTTTGGTTATTATAAAACAGTAATATGTTTTTATGTTATAAAAACCTGGATAATAATACTGTAATTATATGTTTAAATTAATTATTGTTAAGAAACTACCAATTCACGACGCAAATGTTTTCGACAAGGCATTTTCATCGGCCAGAGCCATGGAGAATAAAATTCAATTTAATTTTCAAGCTCATTGATATTCATACCTGATGGCCTCGCAGTTCATGTCTGAGAATGCTTATGGCACCCTTCGGCATCATGACAAGGATTTTAATTTGAGGATTAACGACACCTCTTGCGTTATATCTCATTCTAAAATATGCTGACCTAGTAATGTAACCGCTAATATGTGTAGCTAATAATATCTTTAGTTAATATGAATCAAAATGGCTTTCAATTTAATAATGCTATAGTCAAAGGCTAAAATTTTCAGTCTGTATTTCTTTTTCATTTAGTCTTGTTCAGGTGGGTCATCAATATGGCGAGGATAATGGTTTTGGCGGTAACACATTAGCAATAATGTAATGAGGAACCTAGTACTTAAAATTTTATCCGTTCGTCAGCAGGGACTTTGCCTTGAACCACGAACTCCGATGAGCTTAAGATAGTTGATAACCTCTTATAACCCAAATGATTCCTTGTACCATTTACTCTATCCGTTATTGAATACTACCACTCTTCTCGCGGCCGCGTTTCTAGAGATAAATTCAATTCAATTCAATTCATTTATTCGTATAAGTGTAATTTTTACAAGATGAATTATTAGGCAGTGGTTAGTGTAACATGTCATAAAAATATTATTTTAAAAATGTCAAATAAAAATAAATAAAAAGTTTTTTATATCTTTTTCGAAATCATGGTCTACCTTTGTGAAAAATTTCATAAAAATATGTTTAGTTCTTTTTGCATGAAAGAATAACACATACATAAATCTTCACAAGCAAACATTTTCATTTCACATTATAATATTAGTAAGATGAACTGAATATTGAATCGCTGGATATACCTATAATCCCTTAAACTCTTCTTAGCTCACGCTTTTATTTTCACGAGAAAAATATTTTACGGTTACAAAAAAGACCATACTTTTCGCAACATGATACAAATTATATTCCCCCTCATATAATTAGACTCAGCTTTATTTAATTTGCTGCGTCGTGTACTCAAATAGGAAAACCATTAAATGTGTTTTTAAAACACGAAGGCTGTCTTTACAAAATAAACATCCCTTTATCGTGTTTTTCAATCTTGCTTTTATTATATTTGCTTTTCATTGGTACAATATTTCCTGAAGTTTGCGTTTCGTTGATGTTGACACATTTATTTATGGCACAGATAAATAAAATCAAAGAAATACTTTACACACACGGTTATTATTTTGGGTTTTTTCCTCGATTATTTTGCCAATAAACTTATGCTTAAATATAATTTCTTAATTAATCACCATTTCAGAAGTATTATTTGGACATGACTACAAAGTCCTGCAGTTTTTAATTTTTTAGTGTGTTATTTGTCTATCATATGGTATGTACCAAGTGTGTACCATAATGGTATTAAAGAACTAAACATCATGAAAGATCTAATTTTGAGAGATATAATATAACATACGATGCACACAAAAAAATTGTGAGGATGGATCACTAACACAATTTATAATTAATAGACCATTAAAATTAAAATAATAAAATATATCTCAAAATCTCATCTTTACAAATATACGTACTACTGTGATTGTAACAAACCTTGAGTAAAGAGTAGCTTTGTGTTTTCGATTTTATGAGACAAGTCGAAAGGGTAAACTAGCATTTGAAAACATAACGACGCCTTTATATTTTATAAGCAAAATTAAACAAAGTCACGTCGAGTCTTTCTACATCATGTTCCATCAGAGAATCCGTTTGTTAAATCCACAATAATTCCGTTCGAGAGAAAGTTATTTAAATATCGCTGAAGATTCATTTATAATTATAAAAAGCTTCTCTTGATTTTCAATTAATTAATTGATTATTTTTGACAAAATTTAGTTTTATGATTACGTTCCCAGGTCTACTACTAACCCTTTGATAATTTGAGTAATTGCTATAAGTGTTGTTGAATATGGTATTCTATCATGTTTACATATTTCCGTCTCAATGCTGGTGAAGTAATGTGTTTCCACTTTCCGCATACTTTTTGGCTGACTGCGGATGCCTTGTGTGTTACTTATATATATAAGTAACACACACATGGGCGATGATGCCTACCTACTTACCGTAAGGAGGCTTGTCTGCTCTTTTATCAGCTACTTACATATTAAAACACAACACTGTCCTAGATGTTATGAACATAAGAATGGAACACAAAAACACAAAATGCGAGAACAAACACATTTATCTTTCACTCAAATCACTCGGTCTACGTTCTCGGTCTCTCGGTCGGACCCTACCCCAGAATTCCTCGCAAACAGGCAAAGTCATTACCAAATGGACTACAGAGTCAACTATTGGATATGATAACATTTCTAGCATTCTGGTTAGATAGACAACCGTTGCAAACAAGCGAAGAATATGTTTAAATTTTATTACTGTTAAAGTTGAAATCAACAGTGATTTGGATTCAAGGATATTAAAACTTTTGAGTTGCGTACTATAAATAAACCATAAAAACCAATGCAATTTTAATCTATCAAAATAATAAACTTTTGTGAAGTTATTTCTTCGTTCAACTCCACAAGTAGGTACTAAAAACTTTTTATTACTGTTAAAGTTGAAATTAACAGTAATTTGGATTTAAGGATATTATAACTTTTGAGTTGCGTACTATAAATAAAGCATAAAAACCAATGCAATTTTAATCTATCAAAACAACAAACTTTTGTGAAGTTATTTCTCCATTCAACTCCACAAATAGGTAAGTACTAAAAACTTTGCTGTATCGCACCGAATTTCTTAAATAATACATATAAGAGTTTTTCGTTTCCTCATGAAACAAAGCCCAGCCATTTATAATACACGAGGGATACCTTTAGAAATACATAAATCAGTTGATGTGAAGAAGTTTCGTAGTTCGAATAATTTTCATGAGCTACAGTATATTGTAAGTACAGTCGACAAAAGAATTAAGTATGCAGGGTATTATTCTAAAACTCTCTATAATGTTTAATGTACCATATTGTTTACGTTATTATCCATGTTAAATCATACCTAACGTATACAGGTATCACTTAATATTAATAATAATACAAACAATCTGAATACGTATCTATAATGTATAAAACCGTATTATAATTATTATTAGACAACGTTATTCCCAATATTTGCTAAAAATGTAATGGTCCGTCTGTCTGTTTTACCTGTCAATCTGTGACGCAATTAACTCTGAATCTGTAAAAGAAAAATCTGGAATTCAGTTTGGTTTACAAACGATGTACATAATAGTATCATATGGCTATCTGGCCATATAGCTATCTCATGCACACTTGATTCCGCATCACGTCAAACTGCAAACTTGACCAATACACTTGATCGTATATGGCCACTTTAAGTAAACAACTTCGCGGGACATATCTAGCATAAATATAATATTTTGCGCTCTAAATTCTCTTTCAAAAAAAATGTTCATGCTCTCTTTTTGAAGCAACTCTCGAATTAAAATCATTTTATGTAATCTATCTATCTTTATGTTATTAATGTAAGTATTTATATATTTATCTTGTATCACTTTTCAGCATTATTTTTCTCTGTCAATATGTATCATTGTTTCTTTTTATTATTTCCCCTCTATTCGTCAATATTAATATATAAATTTTTGTTCTCCATGGTTGTGGTCCATGGTGTACCGCCTTCAACTTTTCTCTGCACATCCTGAAGGTTGACTGTTAGAGAATGCTACTTAGCATTAAGTCCGCCTATTGTACCACTTTTCTTTGGTTCAATAAAAATTAAATAAATAAAATACTTTAAAAGAACATACCAAAAGCTATCGAAGGAAATGTGTATTTATACGTAGATGTTCAAGGAAATATGTCAGTTTTAACCTTCACTACAAAACTATTAAATATAACGTATATTATATCCTCTCGAATATTTTCCAGGAATAGGTTAGGTTTCTCCTGTACACAAACTCCTAGCTTTACTTACCAAGCAATGGAAAATAATTCTCAACACAGTTACTCTAAACCCATTCATCGGATTTTGTTACGATGCATTTGAGTTAAGCGAAGACTTATAAAAATATTTTCCTCCGTCTTTTACGAATATCATCAATATAAATTGTAAGGGATACGATCTTGAAGCGAAGATGCGGGAATCTGACTCGGAAATTTATCGCCACTTCACCGTTTTGTGAAAGTGACAAAGTACAGGTAGGCTGTTCTTTCTTGAGACATTTCATGCATTACATTGGATTGCTTGTTGCCTTGTCCCATTTGTATTGAGGCTACAGGAGTCCCTAGAGGTATTTGTTACTAGCGATCTACCCGCCTGCGTTTTTCGGAATAATAAATACCCTTTATACTATTCCAGACCAGGTCTTCCTGTGTGCTAAATTTCATGAAAATTTGTTCAGTAGTTTTTGTGTGAAAGAGTAACAAAGATCCATAAAAAATTACATTTATAATAGTAGTAGGATGGTTAAGTTACTATCATATCAAAATAATACTTTATAATAATAGCACCCGGATGACCGTGCTTTGCTCGGTTTTGTGTTACTTAAGAACGCCATCTACTTAAGTAGCTTTAGTGTTGCTACTCGCCAATAGATGTCAGCAAGAGTCTATTGTAGCAGATTTTCATTGCCTGAAAACACCGATAATGACATTGTCCAAAAATTAATCCTAGCTATCGATTTATCGCCCCCGAAACCCACTGCAAATTGCATGAAAATCGTTGAAGCCGTTTCCGAGACTCCGAGAATATATATATTATTATACAAGAATTGCTCGTTCAAAGGTATTAGATATTATTTTATTTATTTATTTTTTATTTATTTATTTTAATTAATTATTATTATTTTAGATATGTATCTAACATAATATATAGTCGTCAGAAAATAGCACCTGATACAAGTAGTAAGTGACCACCGCCTTCTATGGACATACCGAACTTATCGACATACCGATTACTGATACTTCGTACTTGTGAGTTATACAATTTAAACTATGGGAAACATTATTGCTATTCAAGACGTCATGCTCCGTGAAGTACATAATATATGAGAACTAATCATAGTTTCTATTGAAATGATGCTATATAAGCTTCTCCAGCCCCTCGTATGTTTTGACCCTCACACTCGCCGTAATTGTGATCTGTCTGAATAATTTTGTCATTTAACATCATACCTTTCACATATATTGGATGATTTTCTGGAATTTCTTTTATAATTTTTTTCTAAATTACTGTTAAGAAACAACTCTATTTTTAGGTGTATTGTAATTCAAATGTACAAATTATTTTGTAACAAAAAACAATTTTTTAAATTAAATTGTCAGTAGTTACAGTATATTTTTCATATTTCTTAGTATAAGTAAGTAGTATTCAATAACGATTCTAAAGATATTTTTATAACAGCTCTTTTTTACAACTCTAATAACGGAAAAAAAAATATTTATTACAGTGGAAAATTTGTTGAAAATCAATATAATAAAAACGCTTACACACTCATAGAGTAGGTTTTTACCTGTGTCGCGGGTGGCATGGACACAGTATTAATATGTCGTATATACTGTGGCATGGACGACACATAATAACACCCATGACCTGAGTACAAATATTTATCTGTCGCATAAATATTTGCCCCAGCCCAGAATCGAATCCGAGACCCCTCGCTTCGCAGGCAGAAAATCCCATTATAGTTTAATATTGTAATTACCCTAAAAATTCTATTTACAAGCTTTATTACGCTAAACACAGCCACACCTAATGGTTCACTCTTCCTGAATAAATTATCCTCAAACCATTACGAAGGTTTAACCACCCCATTAGACATCATCATAAATTTTAATTTACATCCATCAGAAGCTACCTTTAACGTCAAAATTTCATTGTTCTATCACAATACATAGGGACGAGATCTATAAACCGCACTTAGGGTTTGCTCAGACTTAAAATTATCCGAACAAAAGTAATGGTCCTAAAACAACCTTAAAATTATCCGTTGCATATAAATTTTTAATTTTTCCTATTCAACAAATATCCGGAAAAAGGCACTCCGGGAGTGCCGACAGAAGTGAAATCTTAAACAATTAAATGCGTATTTTTTGAATCGTCAGGAAATATTAATATTAATATTTATCTATACTAATATTATAAAGAGGAAAGATTTGATTGTTTGCATTGAATAGGCTCCGAAACTACCGAACTTGAAAAATTCTTTCACTGTTGGGAAGCTACACTATCCCCGGGTGACATAGGCTATATTAATTATATATATTTTTTTACTATTTTTCCCGAAGCGAAGCGAGGGCGATTTGCTAGTTATTTATAAGATACTAAGCTACAAAATTAAATAAGACATCCTGTATTTCTCTCGGAAATTAGTTGAAACATTGAATTTGACAAAATAAGCGAATTAAGTCCCGTACAATTTAACCTTTAAATACTAATTTCATTTTGATGATATTACAAAGTCTGTGATTTACGCTGGGTTATAAAGACATGTACATAGTAAGATATATTACAAGGATACTTCTATTTTTCATACGGATCCTTAAAAATCATTTTCATTTCTCTTTCGGAGAGTTACTTTCGCCTTATCATGATATTTCACAGTGCTTTGAGGCTAATGAGAGTACTTTATTGTTCGCGCTTGCAAATTCCCTCGCTGGTTGTCTTTGATCATGTTTTAACAAATATAGGTTGTAAGAAAAATATTCCTATTGTAGTTAAGATAAACCTAAAGCCTGTGATCAACTGTCACAATGATTTTGTAGGAGAGATGATAAGATGAACCATCTTATATCATAATTAATTATCACTAGGTAACCATGAACTATCGCTGACGCATTGCCGTCTAGAGACTAGAGACTAGAAAGCAATTATTATAAGAAAAAAGATGATCAGATCATCTTTGATCTTTGTATCTTATGAACAACATTATTACGTAGCAATCGCTATCCAAAGGCTATAACAGAATATGATTAGTTGCACATTTATCGCATGATACATTTTGATTTAAACTTGCTGCAAGTGTATCCAATTGCTATAGCAAACTTTACGCTAGCCTTTTTATTTGCTACGTAAAACGTTCATAAAAGGTAATAGCAATGTTATAACTACCAGTATCCGGGGCAAGAGGCAGTTTCATTTGAATCGGCACAGAGCCCATGGACGGCGCCAGTATCTGGTAGAACTGGTCAGCATTATGAGTAAGATTGGCAGTTGGCAGATTTGGCAGTCTTCAAAACGCTTCTTTTACAGTCCCCTCATATCAATAAAAAAAACTACTAGCTGATCTGAAACGTTTTTCAGTAAGTATACATGTGATTTTAAACTTATATCATTGCGGACACTGAATATTTTTAATGCAATTAGCACTCAATATTCGAATTTTATAATACCGATATTTCGACCCAGTTATCTGGATAGGGGACACACACACCGGCGCGGTAAGAAAATCTAAAATAGTGCCGAGTTCAGTGCGTAAATATGTCGTTAGTGATGTGAAAGGAAATCGATGGAGACGTAAGGTAGGAAAGCATATCTGTCATTAATGTCAATTGTCACCTGTCAAGAGTTTCTCCCCGCCACCGCAGTATTATAAAATACGAATTGTGAGTACCCGTTACATATAAAATGAATACATGTGTACAACAATTTCTACACTACAATGCTGCTATAATTGTGACTTCAAACCTATGACATAAAGCTGATACGGTTCATCAATTTTATTAACATCATAAACGCTATCGGAGACATATGCTGAGATAGTTGCGAACAATATTATTAAGAACATTTCTTGCTTGACCCCTCCTAGGGCATTGTTCCATTAAGAAAGTTTCTTGCAAATTTCTTGCCCCGAAACGTTAAGAAGGTGGGAACAGCTGGGTTTTATTATGCGCGTCAGGTCTCTTCGGATTTATAGCCGTGCGCCGCGCTTCGACATTTCATAGCAACAATATTCGGTTTTTACAATCTAAGAGTCATTTATTATATCTGAAATGAAACCAACAGCAGAAAGTTGGAATCATTTCGCTTGGGGTTTTATTACAGAATTCAGAATTCAAATTAATAAATAAAGAATTTGCATGTTTGTAATAAAATAAATGAAATAAAAATAAAACAAATGTTGTTTTTTTTATTTACCTTTACCTTATCTTTTAATTACCGTACAAGACACATTCTATGGGGTAAATATTGTACCGTGGGACAGAACCCGCAGTGTCCGACTCGCTCGGCTCGTTTTTTACGTGTATCGGTCAGAGTGCCGAAGAGTTGCCGTTTGGCAGGCAACGCATCGGATCGGCAACGACTTTTTTGTTAGCGATAAGCGACTAATTAACTGTTATGTACTGTCAGATGACTCGTCTGCTACGTCATGCGTCGCTTATAATGACCCCGCTTACTGCGTGAAGTATAATATGCTAAAAAACTAAGTTAAATTTTGCAACTAACCTACGTATACTCATCTTACTCGTATCTTGATAAAGTTTAGTGAAAAGTCTTAGTTTTAAATACAATAATTATTATAAATTAGTCTGATTTCAACATCAATGTTGAAACTATTTGGCTGAAATTACATTAAATTTTGATTAACAAATATTAAAATAAAAAGCTCATACCTCGTTATTAGCTTAAATGGTTACGCGAGCGTATATTTTGCTAAATAATTGATTTAAATTTTAATTGCCACCGAGCATGGGAATTAAGAACGAACTTTCATTTTATATGTTTTAATATTCCATAAAATATTTAGCTGAAGAATTATAGCGTTTATTCCCACTTGTCCTGTTGAGTAGTTCTGTTGACAGTACTAGTGGGAAAAAAATTCCCACTAGTGCTGTTAACAGGACTAGTGGGAAAAAAAGTTCCCACTAGTTCTGTTAACAGGACAAGTGGGAAAAAATCCGTTCTAGTAGCCCTTCGTTCCAATATATACGTATTATATAGCCTATGTCACCCGGGGATAGTGTAGCTTCCCAACAGTGAAAGAATTTTTCAAATCGGTTCGGTAGTTTCGAAGCCTATTCAATGCAAACAAACAATTGAATCTTTCCAATGTCCAGGTAATATAATTATTATCATACCATGTTTATCATATTAAGTATTTCATTAAGAACAAATTTTAGTGCTCTTTTACTATCTATGTCTGTGTCTCACATCATCTTCGCTTTATTGCCTTTCAAATGAAACTAGTTTGGGGCATATCAAAATAATTGTTTCAAAGTCTATAGTGGACATCCATACATTTTTTTTTATGTTTTATATAATACGAGTAACCGCCCTCGCTTTGCTTCGGTTTTCTTTATTTTTAACACCTTGGGTTACATTATTGGAGTTTTATTAAGGATTCCTAATTTTTTTGAAAATATAATATAGCCTATGTTACTCGGGATAGTGTAGCTTTCAAACAGTGTAAGAATTTTTCAAATCGGTTCAGTAGTTTCGGAGCCTATTCAATGCAAACAAACAATCAAATTTTTCCTCTTTATTATTAGTATAGATATAAAAGATAGATTCGAGTACTTATTATCTAGGAAAACGCAAACGGTAGTTTAAATAATACTACGACTTACACAGTACCTACTTAATCAACGTAAACAAACGTTTGATATTTCGCAGTAATTAAACGTAATAAACACTACAAGATGATTGGACGCCATATTTACGAGATTGAACCTATTTAGCTTTGTGTGGGTTTACCTTTCATTAAATTATAGGCTGAGTTATTTCAATTGGCAATTAAAATTTAATTTAAAATCATTTCGAAATGAAGGTTCTCGTAGAGCGTTTTGTATACGGATTAAATTACTAGCGCATCACAAACTCTCACATTTATTATGTAAGTACGATTTTACAACTTTATATTATGTAAGTATGTGTACCTATTCATTCTGTTCTGTTTTACTTACAGTAATTATAAACACATATTCAGCAATACCAGATTTATATTGACTGCATATCAAATAGCCCTAAACACATGATTTAGGTACCTAATAAATATGTTATTAAATTAAATAAATAAATAAACGCTTACACACTACGCATGGACAAAACATAAGACATCACTATAACACCCTGACCCGAGTACAAATGTTACATAAATATCATCCCGGCCGGGAACCGAACCCGGGATCCCTCGCTTCGTAGGCAGGCTCGCTACCAACAAGGTTACAGGGGTCGTCAATAAAAAAAAACCTGTCTATATTTTTAGCTTAGCGACGATATGATTCGACAGTTTTCATTAGTATTTCCCTAGATCAAAATATATACGTTTTCGAGTTTTAATTTAGCCGCGGTCGGGGACACAAATTAAATTTGTTAACCGCAAAACACCCCGTAGAGATGACGGCTCCAATCATATTACAAGAGCAAACGATCTTGGTATATTTAAAGTTATTTAATATATACACAATCTATACTAATATTATAAAGAGGAAAGCTTTGTATTTTTGTATGTTTGCAACGAATAAACTCAAAAACTACTGAACCGATTTTAAAAATTCTTTCGCCATTAGAATACTACATTATTCCTGAGTAACATAGGCTATATTTATTTTTAGAAAAAATTAGGGATCCTTGCTAAAACTTCAATAACGTGAACCAAGGTGTAAAAAAAATTGCTTAAAAATTTCTTTCATCGCATACGCTGCGGAAACTATTGATGATAGGACAAAAAAATGTTCTACAATATTAGAGAACATATCAATATCTACAAAAAACGTCGCGATACTATATGTCCAACTATTGTAGTTATGTCACTATAACCACTTTTTACATTTTAAAAGTCAATAAAAAAGCTGACCAACATCAGACCATGATAACCATACCTTCGTATTAATCCTTATCCAAATAAATCATTTCATGTTCAAAACTGTTTCAATACCTATTGATAACTTTTTGAATTACTCAAATCGGACATTTCATTCAGAAGATATTGGAAAATCATCCCCAGGGATAAAAATAACGCTTGGAAGTCACTTAAATACAAACCAATTTCGTCAGTTTTAGAGTTATAAACATGAACATTTTTATGTAAATTCATAGTTATAAACAAAAGTTAATTTTAACACATTTTTTTGGAAAATCATCCCCTAAATGGTTAATTAAGGGGATGCAAGTTAGTATGGCAACTTCGTCAGTTTTGAAGTAAGAAGGGTGATGTGCTTATATAAGCTTATAGTTAAACAAAAAATAAGTGTATCACGGTTTTTTAGAAATTCATCCCCTAAGATGTAATACTTCGTCATTACACGCTTTATTAATAGCTTCACCTGTATGTTTGTAACATCTCTTTGGACTTGATTTTGACCCACTTTAAACGGTCAGATTTCTTTCAAACTTCGTAGACTTATCGAGGACCAAAGACAAATCAATATTTAAAGAAAAAAGAAAGAAAGAAAGAAAAACCTAATTACACGCTTTGATTAGCTTCAAACGGTCAGATTTCTTTCAAACTTCGTAGACTTATCGAGGACCGAAGACAATTCAATATTTAAAGAAAAAAAAGAAAGAAAGAAAGAAAGAAAAACCTAATTACACGCTTTGATTAGCTTCAAACGGTCAGATTTCTTTCAAACTTCGTAGACTTATCGAGGACCGATGAAAATTCAATATTTAAAGAAAAAAAAGAAAGAAAAACCTAACTACACGTTTTAATTAGCTTTAAATGGTCAGATTTCTTTCAAACTTCGTAGACTTATTGAGGACCGATGACAATTCAATACTTAAAGAAAAAAAAGAAAGAAAAACCTAACTACACGCTTTAATTAGCTTTAAATGGTCAGATTTCTTTCAAACTTCGTAGACTTATTGAGGACCGACGACACTTCAATATTTAAAGAAAAAAAAGAAAGAAAGAAAAACCTAATTACACGCTTTAATTAGCTTTAAATGGTCAGATTTCTTTCAAACTTCGTAGACTTATTGAGGACCGATGACCATTCAATATTTAAAGAAAAAAAGAAAGAAAGAAAAACCTAATTACACGCTTTAATTAGCTTTAAATGGTCAGCCTAACTACCCGCTTTAATTAGCTTTAAATGGTCAGATTTCTTTCAAACTTCGTAGACTTATTGAGGACCGATGACGATTCAATATTTAAAGAAAAAAAAAGAAAAAAGAATGAAAAACCTAATTAGAAAGAAAGAAAGAAAGAAATTATTTATTCTGTTAAGCACTGCAACAAGTTACAAATTGAATCTTAATAAAACATTCATAAAATTACTATAAGTTGTTATAAACACAACCTGCTGCAGCACTGCTTAACAAAAAAGGTACGCACTCAGCATATGCCGCAGTGAACCACGGCTACTGATTTTCAGTACGACCTTTATTGTATCGCAGTAAACTACACGCTAATACGCGTGTAATTACACACTTTAATTAGCTTTAAACAGTCAGATTTCTTTCAAACTTCGTAAACTTATCGAGGACCGATGACAATTCAATATTTAAAGAAAAAAAGAAAGAAAGGAAGAAAAACCTACATGTAGTACGCGAGTGATAAGTTATACTTCTTTGGCATCATTAAATAAATATTTAACACTAGCTGTCTTGGCGAACTTCGGATCGCCTAATTGGTGATTCATGTACTTTGTTGTTACTTTTAACTTTTATAGTTTTGGTAGGTTTAACAAATCAGAGACCATTAAATTCCCTCTCTCTTTCCATCCCGCTCCCGCATCCCGCTTAAAAATCTCACGTAAGTTATGGACGCCCTCTTTTTAGTTTTATTAAACTATTATTTATTTTTGATCTCAGAAATGTGAAAATTAATATGTAAGCTTATAGTTAGAAACAAAAATGAATTGTTATAGTTGTAACAAGGGAAGGAGAGGGGAGCAGGAGCGGGAGAAGGAGAGGGAGGAGATATGCACACAAAAACTATAGCGGCTAAGAACGGCTGTATCGATTTTAATGATCTCTGATTTGTTACATTCTAAGGCGATACGAAGTACGCCGGGTCAGCTAGTATTATATAAAATTGAAAAACCAAGCAAGTGCATGTCAGGCCACTAGCAATGTAGGATTCCGAAGTAGTAAGTTTATCGACTATTTTTCTTGTAAAATCATCATAATTATAACCTAATTTTGACAATTTTTTCACCTGTCCAACTTTAACCGTTTAGCCAGCAGGAGGGGGACACTTGACTCTAACCAACATTAGCACTTTAAAGTCAAATATTTCGCAAACGGTCCCTTATTCCCAAAAATGGTCTTAGAAGACCTACTCGTATAGTATTTATTGAAGACCTTTTCAACGATACCGCAAACTATAGGGCACGCTACGACTAAAAAATTTATCCTCACGTTACATGTAGGGGAAGTACCCGGAAAAAAATGTATTTGAATATTTTATTCTACGATTTTGGATTTTTAATAAACATGTAAATGGATGTGACGACCCCCGTGGCGCAATGGTTACCATGCCGGATCGCCGCGCCAAGGGTCCTGGGTTCGATTCCCAGCGAGGCGGAAATTTGAATGATGAGTTTGAATTTATGTTCTCGGTCTGGGTGTGAGTGTCCTTGTCTTGTGTGTTGTCCATGGCACCCACGACACAGGGAATCCTAGTGTGAGGCTATGAGTGTGAAGCGTTATTATTATTTATATTATATGCATATTTCTAAATTACAGCTTTCTAGCACTAAGGGTCTCGGCGCACACCCCGAACAGGCGGACGGACGGATGGTTAAAATTTTACTGAGGAACTCTAAAAACTATCATAATATGTAATTATAATCATCACGTTATTAAATTTTTCATGAGTTTTTGAACTTTTTGTATTAGAAACATGTTTATTATTTTCAATTATAAAATTAAAAAAGAACACTTAAACCATTAGTTAGCGTTTTAAAGTTTCCAAAGCCATCGTTAATTGCTCCGAGTGCCTCTAAGTATACTCTGAAACATTATGCGAGAGCGTGAGAAAAACTCTCAAAGTTATTACCTGTTAACTTGAATTTTCCTTATAAACGAAACCTATTTTTGTACGTCGAGAATATTTCAGTTTTGCGACCGCTTTCCTGCGAAGTTAATACGATGTCTGTTGTATCAAATTAGCAGAGGACAATGTTTTGTGTTCGGGTAGAAATTTCTCAGATTTGCATAGGCGTATACATAATGAAGAATTAAGTAGACCAGTTGTTCGCCGTACTCTGTAAAAGGTATTAGTTGCGCGACATTTCTTTATTTGTTTTTATAATGATAATTTAATATTTGCCTACTGAATAAACAGTGAATCGTTCGTATCTCGGTGGTTTTTATAGCTGGTAAGCAATCGACCGAGTTACGCAAATACGCGATTGGTAGTTGGATGGATGACTGCTTCAGAAGGCACGTAAAACTGTTGGTACCGATCATTGCTATCATAGGATCAGAGGCCTTAAGATGGCATTAAAACTTCCGACTTTTGCGGATTTCTCGCTTCCTTCCTTACCTACAACAGATGTGTGACTACATGATATTATGTCGTTTAACACGACAGAGACTTTACCATTGGTGGCTTGTCTGCTTTTATCTGCTGATTTTTCTTATAACCAATAAGATTTCCAAATAAGACATTATGCATTTTGATATATAAACATCAATATAAAATGTTTTTAAACAAGTTCTTATTTTCTTTAATCAATACCTACCTCTAAATAGGTTCTTCGGTTTAAAGATTCTTTATTTCTCATAAGACATACTTATTAATTATTGTAAGTACATTGTCACTTATAATGAGAAACTTAATATTTATATACAGTATATTTCGGCGCAATTAAATTAAATCAGTGCAAAAGTGTGGACATAATATATGTAATAGCTTATGTACCTTTCTCACTGTTTATGTGTATACATATGTGCGTGTATGTGTGTGTGTGTGTGAGCCTGCATAAATACGCGCGCGTGCATGTGTATGCTTGTGTGTGTGTGTGTGTGTGTGTGTGGTTATATGGTTGTGAGTGTCCAAATAAAGTACGTCATACTACAGGTAAGAAAACTAAGACCAGTGTAAAATACAATATATTGTTGTAAGAAATATTTTAGCTTTTTAGATATTAAATTTTATTTTTTTATTATTAAGGTTTTGTGTGCTATTTAATGTTTATTGTTAATGTTTATTGTTCTTGTGTATTTAACCACAGACTTCCAGAGGGAATCATATATTTATCCAATTATCCTCCGTCAGCACATATTACAAAAGCCTGTTCATTTATAAGGAAGGAAGGAAAAACAAAATGGAGAAAATAAAATAACATTAAATCAAAAACGAAGCTACAGGGTAATTTTACCTTTAACAGTAATCGGATTTAACAAAAAATTCTGGCTCTATTTAATACCCTTTTTTAATCAGCCCTTTTTTAAATCACGCTTGGTGGTAAGGCTTCACATTGGCTACAACCCATTAATGGACCACTACTGGGCACGGGTCTCTCCTCTTGAGGAGGCCTAGAGCATACTCCACCACGCTGCTCCAGTGCGGATTGGTGAAGGGGTTAGTGGCCAACCTTAGTATCCGAAGTTTTCAAAACGCCCGAGAGCCTCCGACATGGCTTAACGACTATTATCTTATGATAACAACCGGGATCGACGGCTTTACGTGCCCCCCGAAGCACGGAAATGCTCAAGAATTTTTTGCCACTAGCGGCCACCCATCCAACTACCGACCGCGCCCGTTGTTTAACTTTGTCGATCACTTAGGATCGACGCAAGCCGCCGGCCTATGAGCGCTTTAAGGCTTTACATTAGCATTATTATAATTAATAATAGCTGACTCGGCAAACGCTCTTCTGGCAAAAATTTTCTGGATAGGGACATCCTAAAGCGGTATGAAATATACTTTACGACCAACAAACGAACAGAAAAGAACTCATATCTACTCATATCTAAATATACACAAAAGATTTCATAAAAATAGGTCGAGCTGTTTCGGAGGAGGACCACAAACACCATGGCACGAGATTTTTATGTATTCGATATTATAATAATTTAATTAATACTATTACTGGATCTTTCTGTGAAGCCTGCCTTGCTAGCTATTAGTGCTGTCACTCGCGAAATGACTCGTCTACTTCGGTTGGGGTCTTTTGAAGCCAGTTATTCCTTTCTTCCTTTCCTTGTTTTTTTCTTTCACTCTCTCTTTCTTTGTTCCTTTCGCTAATTTATGAAGGATTTCATTGATGATGAATCGTCTACTTTCGTCGTTTGTCTACAACTTTATATAAAAACTTGCATTGATTAATAACACCTTCTCCGAGTGCTGGGACAGCTTGGCGGATTAAGCACTAGACCTCTTTGATTCTGTAAAGATGCAAACTCCTTGTATAAGCATTGAAGTATAATGTCATAGAACAGACATCTCGAACAAAATGTGTGTCCAGCCGGGAGGTTCAATTTAAAAAAATTGAACCCCCGTTCTCCTTTCAAAATCGAACGAATCCATTGAAGATTGAAGCCACCTGGCGCCAATGCATTGAAACATAGATGGTGTTCGTGGAGTTCGTTCTATACGCTAGTAATAATTCTTCAATGGTATTAGGTTTCTTTATAACTTGATCCAAATCAAATGCAAGCCTTGTTCGAAAAGGTTGTAAATCTTATAAAAGCAATTTTCCAAAGTATCAGCGCACATCATAAAGCTATCTTATTTCGCGCATGTTTGGATTCACGCTCTAATAACTAGGAGCTTCATAGAAAGTACGATGGCGTGGAAGGAGTGACGTTTGCGCTCGATTTGCCATGACTCGATATAATATTGCCAGCAAAAAAGAAATACTACACAGCCCTGTAGTTGTGTAGATGCACCTTTTTGTAGATTCTCGAGTACGGAGTCATGTTGGAACAGACCTGTATTATTGTTCTTAAGTAATACTCCTTATTCTATTATCAAACTAGCTGGAGGACAGTCGAGAAATTAGCAGATTGGTAAATTGTCATAGTCATTTATGCGCTTTTGCGTTCTTTATCAACTTAGGACAAATACACCACAAGCCTTGAAATATGCATAATATATTGAAACATTTTAGGATGATTTTCTCAATACTTTTTAGTAAAGTATACCTATACACAAAACTCACATTTTACGACACTATGTATAATTTTCATTCCGTTTGTTCCATGTGAATATTTTATTCTTTTCTAACGAGGAGACACACAATAGAAACAAAGCGATTTCCAGCTTGCAGCGTCCAAAATAAACGTACTGTGGATGAGTTTTGCAAGTGTCCGTTACAGCTGCGACCATTGTGAAATAAACAACGTCACGGACAAAATATAGGATAACTATTGCAATAAGGTTTTGTATAGTTTGCCGAAAAGGACGTTGAAAGTTCAGAGGTTTGATTAATGAGGGTAATGTGACCGTTATCACCGTTTGTAAGTTGTGGATGAAGCAGTAGGAGATACCAAGTGGTTTTAATGTTGGACTGTCGAAGCGACGGGTTCCGAAGAGGACCCGCGTACGAATCCTGCACGTGCCAGATATAATAAGTTGTTATGTATGTAGATAATTTATATGGTCAAGCACTATTCCTGCAGGTACCAGATAAGAAGTTGTTATGTAGGTATATTATGTCTTACAGATTGCACCTTAAATAAATATAATATATGGAGTTTTGGTAGGTAGAAAATAAGGTAATAATAAAGTATAAGAATGTAAAAATATGATAATGAAAATGTATCCCTTAATGATTTTAATGTTATGAATAATGATATGTGAAATCTGCCAAATCACCCTTGGCCAACATGGTGAACTATGGCCTGGCACCCTGACATTGCTAAAGGATATCCATCCAATCCGTGTGACAGTTTATAATTTAGTAATTGCAATGCATCTCCACAAATCAATGGAAATGCCCGCCGAGACACTTCATCTATTCATTAGACTGGCCATCGCTTAAGATCGGACTATCTGAGTATCTGAACGTGTTCAATAGTGCCTGTACTCAAGCCATTTAAACCGCATCCGTACACTTGCAGTGTACAATTTCGGTACCTATCTCGTAACGTTCTACCGTAATAGATCAATCAGTTGACTTCCGAATTCAGAATTGATGTTCCACTGCATTTTCTGGAAATTGTCTACCTATTCATCATGAATGCTATTAATTTCTGGACGTAATATTTTGAATGTACACTTATATTATAGGTATCACGTATCTCTTTGACCAACAAAGCATCAGTTACACCTTGGCTATTACTGGTATCCTTCGGCGACGGTGATCTCTTACGTGGTCTATATGTTTATTGATATTTATAAAAAATATTTTGATAAATGAAATAACAATTGAAAAGAAATTGACTAGAAAACAGGACGCTTTGATGTGTGTCTGTGGTGTTTGTGAGAGATAGTCTAGTTCTAAGGACAGGTTTGCGATCGTGATCTCATCATCTGGGTCGTCTAGCTATTTCTAGGACGCCTAAACAAGGACGAAGCGATCTTTTTGGATAACAACCGCAAAACCTACATTACGCATGGCCTGACACGCGTTTGGCCATTTTTCAACCTTTGTGCTAATGAGTGATGATGGCCAAAAATCACACTAAGTGATTAAGAAGGATCAAAACAATATGCCCTCGTTTGCTGAGAGGCAACCTGTTTCAGAAGTGGCATAGCTTTGAAAGTGCATATTGTATGTGATAAATACACTCTGATTAATTATCCCCTGCTACTACAGAACTGTTTGAGGCACTCCAAACGGGAACTAATTCCAATGTGTGCTTTCTTGCATCAACAGAACTATATTATTGAAGTAGAAGTTACTTCAAATATTAATTTATTCAGCTTGTAGCTTTAGATAGTTTGGTTAATATTTTACTTGCATACGAGTATTACTTAACTTACTTATTATTATAAACTATTATTATAAAACATGAATATTAAACGTGAACTACTAAGTAACTAACTAAGAAATATAATATTTTAAGCAATATATTATCTACATTTTGTGATACTCTTTCAACAAAAAACGAATATTATATTGTACAGAACACAATAACATCCCTATTAAAACCTCGAATTAATCGATCATTGATTGCTAACACATCAATAAATAACGATACATACTCATAGCCCCACACTAGAATTCCGTGTTGTTTTTATAGCAAAAGTCTAGTGGTAGATTTTGAAGTTTATTTCGAAACCAAAAACCCGCTGTAAAACGTCAAGTTGTTCTACTCACAAGGAACCTCGGAAAGTGCTTCTACGGATATCTTTAAGCGAGTGTCACTTCTTCTCGAGGACACACAATACATCATCATTAGACAACGTCCTACCAAAGCGTTTGTCACGGGATCGAAAAATACGAAACTTTATTCTTAACTAGCGCCCCGCCCGCGGCATTGTCTGCTTTTTCCGGAATAATAAGTACCCTAAATCCTATTCAAGATCATGGACTATTTGTGTGCTTAATTTCTTGAAAATTCGTTCAGTACTTCAGTAGTTTTTGCGTGAAAGAGTTCTAAACGTCTGTACATCCTCGCAAACACATTTATAATATTAGTAGGAAGTAGGCTACTCCGTTCACAAAAGATTCTGCATGATCTTTAACGATGCTTATCAAGAACAATAAACCTCAAGCCGATCTTATGATTTATAATTTATTCGGTAAACATTAAAGGTGATTGATTTCTGGCTTTCCTACTCGTGATAAAACGGACGTCTGCGACGTCTGCGCTACGCATCCTCGTCGTCTTCGCTGCGCACTCTCTGACAACCCGTTCCGCTTTGAAAACGCTCGCAAATCTTCAGTATGATAAGGCCCTTACGCGGTGTCCTACGTGGGCGACTCAACGCGAACGCGAAGCGACGCGGCGCGATGCGAAAACAACAAACAGTTGAAATGTGTTGAAGTGTCCTACGTTACAAAACGCACGTAGAGTGCGCTGCGGCGCGACGCGATTTGACGCGAACGCGATCAGTTGGTTTGATATTTTCGCGCGAACTTCAGCGGCGCGGCAGATGTCAGTGGCGGTGAAGGGACGATTCGCGTGCACGTAGGACAGAGCCGCCGCATCGCACCGCATCGCACTGAAATCGCACCGGATCGCTTCGCGATCGCGTTCGCGTTGAGTCGCCCACGTAGGACACGGTGTTACGCGGTGTCCTACGTGGGCGACTCAACGCGAACGCGAAGCGACGCGGCGCGATGCGAAAACAACAAACAGTAGAAATGTGTTGAAGTGTCCTACGTTACAAAACGCACGTAGAGTGCGCTGCGGCGCGGCGCGATTTGACGCGAACGCGATCAGTTGGTTTGATATTTTCGCGCGAACTTCAGCGGCGACGCGGCGGGTGTCAGTGGCGGTGAAGGGACGATTCGCGTGCACGTAGGACAGAGCCGCCGCATCGCACCGCATCGCACTGAAATCGCACCGGATCGCTTCGCGATCGCGTTCGCGTTGAGTCGCCCACGTAGGACACGGTGTTACATAGTTGTTGTGGGGTGGTGTTTCTTTTTAATTCTTATATATTTACTATTATATATTTTTTATTATTGAATATAGATTGAAAATTGTTCCCGACACTGGACAACAACTAAATATTTATAATTGCAATTACTTTAAGAATACAAATCGTTAAGAACTGACATTTGGTGGTATCTACCTGTTAACGGAATGACTCTTCGGCCAAATCATATCCGATGATTATAACATTATATAACTAATTTATAACAGAATCCTTTGTTTATTTAAGCATTTAAGGTGAATTTTATTTATTTAGACTTTTTTGTATCATAAAATATATAAGAACAAAAGGGGGACTTAACGCCAAAAGCATTCTCTGCCAGTCAATCTTTGATCAGTGGAAAAAAAACAAAGACATACATTTAACGCAACAGATTTGTGCAAAACATTAATATAATAATAATTTTATAAAATGATGATTGCAAATGCATAAAATTAATGTAATTTTATACATACCATAAATGGAATTGGTTATGTTTTAAGCCTTTATGCTTCTGTCATTTCTATTTAATTAAACAGCTACACTCACAAATGAGTACGATTCAGAAGTAATATAACGCGTACATTTACATTGTTTCACGTTTAGAATTTCAGCTGTAATTAAGGATGAGAATGCATACATTTGTAATAACCCTCACTTGAATATAAATTAGATGAATACAAGCCACGCATCCTTTTTACTAAGTGGTAATTTTTTATATCATAAATCTTTCATTTGTAAAAAATAACTTTTTTTTTTATTTACTAACCAATGAAGACTTACAAAAAAAAAACAGAATTAAGTTCTGCCAAACTGTAAGCCAGTTTGTCGGTAGTTACGTTACAGTTCTCGTGGTCCTCATTATATATAATTAATGCTTACAAAATAAAATAACAATGATCATATTATATCTATCTATATGGCAACTACCTGTAAACTTAATATGAGTATATAATACTATTACACTGTATTATACTACAACTATACCATATTACATATTATATATTATACGTTATATTTTTATCATATTATACTATATTGTAACTTAACTTATATCATATCATACAAGTGATAGTACACGTGTGTGTGACTGTGTTACTACTTGAACAGAACAATCAACAAATTTTATACCTTCAATTATTTGTAGAAGTCACAAGCACATGTACCACTGACTGATTTCATGGACACATAGACAGGTAGTGTTTGCGGAGAATGCTTAAATAATGCCGTCTTGCGCCGTCTTAAAAATAAAAAGGATGGGTCACATTTCATGTGTAAGTAGCACATTAAAACAGTGCCTTATAAAATATTATCAAATATTTTATTTATATTTAAATTGTCAACCATTTTTATGCCTCCATTTTGTTAGTGTTCCCAATATTTTTGTTCCCATCAGTTTTGATTTTCCCTACCGTAATGACTGATAAAAATATCAACGATCAGGACTGAAAGCAATGACGATCAGCAAGTTTTATTTAGGTCTAAAGAAACTTAATTCGTTATAATATATTCGTTATAAGTATTTTTTAACTATAAATTTCAATATTAATATAGATGTCACATCAGCCGGGCGTCCCGCGACGACCTATTTATTCTTATTCTTTAAAGAATTTTCGACATCTTAAGTTAACATACCTAAACCATTATCAAAAGAAACTCCGATGTCAATGCCTACGGCTAACATGATGAGAAATGTACCTTTGTTACGTAAATTTGTTACAATAAATGTTTACGGCTGCTGTAAAACTTGGGGCTGTTTTGATTCTTCATCCGGTCCGGTCTCATTACGGATGCCGGATGAGCGGCCCGAGCCGACTTTCAAAATGGGACAAGCGAAGTCTCCTTCCTCTCATTTATACTTAGGTATTATGCATCCTTGTTACTTAGTACAAATGTACGTCTAGATATCTATAGAGTTTTTGGTTTATAACTTATTATAGGTATTGACAACATTTTAGTATTACCCATTTCCGTGGCAGCTTCGTAACTACATAAAAATAATCTTATACTCGTATTTTTATAATAGCACCTTGTATTTTACTCGTAATTAAAAAGCCTTCAATCAAGGAAACATACATTTCGTTACGAATATCACGCTTACAATACTTATTAAATTTTTTGTCGTGTTTTACTGAATCTAGGAAGTAAGCCAGTAGACCGTGTAAAGACCTTTCCTAACTCAATCTTTAGTATGAAAAGGGATATATCTCTTGCTTCTCGAAATGATAAAGAGGATACCCAAGATTAAGATTGCCTGAAAAGGGTCAGTTAGATTTATATGCCGTTCGAAGACATATTAATAAGTTCATACTAATACAAGTAAATATTAGGTAATATTATAATGTACCATTCATCGTATAAAGATTTGTTGCAGTTAAAAAAAACAGTTTTGGCCTTTCGATGATCATTTGAAAATAACACACTAATTAAACTAAAAAAGACTCTGCAAACATAATGTAAGTTAGTTTAATGTCTTAGTTTAAATATTAGTATGTAGTGTCATAATGCTTCTACTGAGTACTTTTATACGTAATATTCAATTATTTTCCGTATCCTCCGTAACAATATATTTCCGTAACAATGAATCAAAAACGTTGTTTTTATATAAAATATGTTAAATAAAATCTGTTGTTACTCAGTAAAGGAATACTAAACCTCTCCGAAATTTATACGGAGGCAGCATTGCAGAAAAATTATATTATACCCGGACGCTAACCGGGCAAGTAGCTGAGAGAAACCGCATTCACACAATGATTTACAAGGGATTATATCCGTGATATTAACAGGAACCATTCCGATATTATCATAGCAAGATGTTTTCTCGTTCTGCTAGCCAACGGTTTTATTCAAAGTGGCGTGTTTATTTATGCAATTTATTTATAATATTGTACATCCTGTAGGTATAATTTGTATATTTAAAATACAGCTGAATTACAGTGTCTTTTTTTATTTTATTTTCACCACTCACTGCGTGTCAATAAATTCATTATTGGATTCTTCACAGATCTTGCTTAAAAGTGGATATAAAAATGGGAAAAGATTCATTAATGGATTTTTTAAAATGAATTTTAGTGCAGCACGCAGCCTTTAGTTCCAAAGATGTAAGAAAATTGTGATTTTTGTCTGTAGACTTTTAATATCTACACCGACTTGCATCGCTCGATTCAAAATTATGGCGCTCTAACAAATTGCAAATCTCTACGATGCATATTAGGTACGTGCTTCCTACGATTTACATTTTACTTGAGGAATACGATATGAACATTGAATCCAGAATTCCTGGCCATATTAAAATTGCTTTGTGCTCCAACAGAGAAGGTTTTATCGTCCCTGAGACGACCGCATCATGTAAGTACTTAACTACTTTGTAGTTGAATAAAATTTTGATTTATATGTTAAAGAAGAAACTGCTCATATGTTTATGTAAGCCATGTTTAAGCGAGGATTTGGCTTTTTAAACTAATGAACAAACAGCTCCTTATTCTACTTGGTCCCTGCTTGCCAAAGAGGAGTTTCAAGTGCGTCATCGGGTGGGTTAATATTTACATACTTAACAGGATAATCCAAGAATAAGAACTTTAAAAACAATTAAGATGCTATAAATAGCAACAAAAGACTCTGAAAACATTTAAACTACCCATGTCTCATCGGATATTGCGATGCGATTGACGCCTTCAGTGAATCGCTACAAATCGTTTCGTTGGAGGACGGTTCGAGATAAATAGACCGTAAAATTTTCTTCACAGCAACCCTTTGCACATCATAAAACAAGGGTCGACAGTAAAACCTGGGGGAAGTGTAACAAGCTTCCTGCGATAAATCCTGGGTCAGAACATTATTTGTCGCCCGACAGTAAAAACAATCATAATCTCTTATTTATATGGAATCAGCATACTTTTACTACACATATCCAAAGGTGACAAAAACGGACGATAAATCAATTGATGTCTATCTGTAAATACATGAAACATATTGGAAAAAAATCTCTGGAAATAACAAAATCCATCCAGTTTTATCGAAGCGAAATAAATACACGAAAACACAGACAGACAAAATTCAACTGCATCAATATATTTTTATTGTATAATATATTATTTATATTGTAATATCAATTATGTTAAATTAATGATTTTTAACAAGTTAATGCTTGACTACAAACCCACCTAATGATAAGTGGCTGTGTAATCTTGATTTATAGTAGCGTTAAAGAACGCGTTCTTGATAAAACTTAAGCGTGGTAGGTCCGGCTCCTATACTACCACTAGCATTTAACCAGCTAAGGTCCTGGCTACGTCAAAGAACTTTAAAACAACATGCAGATCAATGGGCACAAATCAGTACGTGCAGACAATCTCGGGAAACAGTGCCCTGCCCCGATGCACGACTGACCAGACG